>JAJJMB010013673.1:749845-972812 GCA_023531105.1 Papaver atlanticum | reverse complement strand
TGGACGAGAACATCGGGTCTGTATATGGTAATCTTGCAACCTGAGTTTAATAATAGGTTGCAGTTTCATCCAATCTGGTATTTGACACCTCAAACCTCACCTGGACGGGAACATCGGGTCTGTATATGGTAATCTTGCAACCTGAGTTCAATAATAGATTGTAGTTTCATCCAATCTTATATTTGACACCTGAAACCTCACCTGGACGAGAACATCGGGTCTGTATATGGTAATCTTGCAACCTAAGTTCAATAATAGGTTGCAGTTTCATCCAATCTGATATTTGACACCTCAAACCTCACCTGGATGGGAACATTGGGTCTGTATATGCTAATCTTATAACCTGAGTTCAATAATAGGTTGTAGTTTCATCCAATTTTATATTTGACACCTCAAACCTCACTAGGATGAGAACATCGGGTCTGTATATGGTAATCTTGCAACCTCAGTTCAATAATAGGTTGCAGTTTCATCCAATCTGATATTTGACACCTCAAACCTCACCTGGACGGGAACATCGGGTCTGCATTTGCTAATCTTACAACCTGAGTTCAATAATAGGTTGAAGTTCTATCTAATCTGATATATTTGACATCATAAACCTCACCTGGACGGGAACATCGGGTCTGTATATGGTAATCTTGCAACTCGTGTTCAATAATAGGTTGCAGTTTCATCCAATCTTATATTTGACATCTCAAACCTCACCTGGACGGGAACATCGGGTCTATATATGGTAATCTTGCAACCTGAGTTCAATAATAGGTTGCAGTTTCATCCAATCTGATATTTGACATCTCAAAACTCACCTGGACGAGAACATTGGGTCTGTATATGGTAATTTTGCAAATTTAGGATGCCTTGTTTTGTTTCCGATTATGTGTTTGACCACAAATTTGACCAACTTGACCACAAATTTGACCAACTTTACCTCAATCCGGACGCCTTTGACCTAGATATTTTGAGAGAAAAGAAAATTTATCCTTTATTATTGTACTCTTCTCTCTTGTCCGAAAAAGTAAGGTTTCAATTTTGGGTCTCAAATTTCGTTCCCTCTCAAATCCCCACTCTGATACATCTTTTAGATTTCAATTCCCTCTCAAATTTGAGAAACCTTTTCTAATTCCCTCTCAAATTTGAGAAACCTTTTCTTATTCCCTCTCAAATTTCATTTTCCCCCGTCTCAAATTTTCAGAATGATTTCAAATCTAATCCCTTCATTGTCACCATCCTCCTTCACGATTCTCACTTATACCCCTTTCTTCTTCCGTACCTCTTACCTCGCATACATCTCTGTACCTCATTCATTCTCCAAGGGTAATCTATGTAGCTTTTACTTTCGAAAATTTATTTCAAATTAGGGTTTCTTTTTTGTTGGTTGGTATCTCCTTCATAGATTTACTTGTATGTTGTTATTTACTTCTTTGTAATTCTTGGTATTTGGTTGTTATCTCTTTCCATAGATTACAACCAAACTCAGGGTTTCTACATGGTTATGAAGTTTTTCTTCATAGGTTGTTCTTATTACTTTAAAATTATACCTTTGCTGGTTGTGATCTCCTTCCATAGATTTCAACCATAATTTGGGGTTTTGTATTTTAGTTCACTGCTAGGTGCTCTCATTTTAGTTCAAATGCCTAATATGTTGTTTGTTGTTTGGTTTGTTTGGTATGAAGATGTTGTCAAGTCATGATTCTCACTCTTCAGATCATGTTGTGTCTACCAATGAAACTGGTTCTGCATCTGATGTTCGTAATACTCCATCTCAAGGAGGTTATGAAAATGGTTTTCAATCTCATGAAGCTTCTCTATCTCATGATGAAACTCAATCTGATTCTGACATGGAGGATACACAACTTCCACCCAGACTCTTGGTGGAAATAGATGAATGTTGAAGACCATTTGGCGAATATGCATCGAAGTTTGCAACTCGTGCAGGGGAACTCATTCGAGTTCACTGTCCAATTTACTACAAAGACTGGAGGCTCATTCCTGCAGCCTTCAAGGACCAAGTCTGGAACCTGCTCATGGTAACTTATTATCTCCTATGCATTTCATTCTATGGTTTGCTCCACTTATACATATCAGTATTTATAGACCAACTACCTAGTTATTGTTTATGGCTGACAAAAATACTTCATCGTTTCAGGACAAATTTTGTTTCGCATATGATGAGTCTCTTGTCAGGCCATTTGTCCAAAAAATATTTTCCCATAAGTTTCGTTCATTCAAATGGGAGTTACGCCTTAACATTCTGAAAAATATTGAGACTCGGGAAGAGATGGATGCAGCATGCCCTTATAGTGTTAATGATGACGTTAGGAAACGATTTGTGCATAATGAGTACCAGCCTGGCATGCAGGAAAAGTATGCTAGATATGCTAAGAACCAGCGGAAGAGAAGGATTCGACATTCTTTAGGTAGACTCTCCCATGCCAACAAATCCTACAGAGTTGTAAGTACCTTCTAACCTAGTGGTCTTAATATTAAATGCTCAAACTATTTTATTTGGACAACCCTTACTGACCATATTGATTCTACAGGCCAAAAAAGAAGGTAGGGTTATTGAGTGCCATGGTGAGAGATGGATGCTGGCTCATGTAGGGAAAAATGGAGCTGTACATCCAAGTGCAGTTGAAGCATATGTGAGTATTGGACCATCATATGTTGTTCAGAGTTCAAATAAATTTAATTGTTTACAGTTTGGTTCTTTTGGATTTCAGGAAAAAGTGAAGGTTGCCGTAGAAAAGCAAAAGGATGAATCCGAAGCTGGTTTTGAGGCTGTTGTAGATATTACCAATGATCCAGTTACTGAAGTTTTTTGTGATGAATCTAATCGAAGTTATTTCCTAGGCTTTTCATCGACTATTACCAAGAAGCAAACAATACAAGGAAAATTTGGTTCTTCAATAGCCGTGACTGCAAAAGCCAATTCATTTACTCTAGCTGGTAATAAAGGAAGGATGGACAGGATCCAAGAGGAGTTAAGTGTTCTCCCAAAGGTGAGCTTCAATCTGTAATTCATTTACGTCCTTAATTTTTATAGTTAGAGATTATAATTTTTTTAATCAACTATTGAATTGAATGGGTTGGTTTTGGTTATAGGATGTTTTCAGTTTCATGGCAAGCCAACAGAACAATGGAAACTATCAAAGCAGAGCACAAGTCCCTGATATCCATTCTCCGGTCGTTCAACCTGGTGCTGCTGCTAACACTATACCTGCTGAAGGAGAGCCTCAAGTTCGTCTTGTTAACAGAAAAAGGGAGACAGTCGCAACAGGTTATGTGGTTACCGGCTTGCGTGGAGAAATCTGTCACGGGGTGAGTGTTAATCATGACGAGAGGAAGGTATGCATTGAGGGTGTTTTGATGTGCACTATCCTGTACCCGATGCTCCTCAAGGCCCGGACAAATGCTTCACATTGGCTGATTATGTTTTGGGTGGATTTTTAATCTGGCCTGCAAACCGTTTGGTCTTGCAACCGGTAGATTAAGCAGTTTGGAACTTATCTTTTGGTGCAGCTTTCCTTACTTTTTATACATATGCTGTTGCTTATATTTTGTTTTCTTCTTTTGATTAAGTCACTCTTTAGTTAGAGTTCGTAGTTAGAGTTTAACTCTGAAAGCTTCTTAGTCTTGCCTGCAAACTGGTTGATCCTGCAAGATCTAGACTAAGCAGTTTGAAACATAGTTTTTTGTGCAACTTTCCTTACACTAATATATACATACTGTTGCTTATATTTTGTGGAGTCCTTTTTCACTCTCTAGCTAGAGTGTAACCACGAAAAATTCCTTTCAGTTTTCTGTCACTTTAAACATTTCTTAAAAGTACACTTCTCCGAGTGTATCGGGTTGTACTCCTTTGTGTATATCTATATATGGATGTCTTTTATTTACTTGCTTTTATTCCCCCCCCCCTTTTTAACTCCGCCATTTTAAATGCTGGTCCCTAGCCCGGGTAAAGGAGGAGGGAAGAGGGGCAACCTTGTATCCTCTTCTGATTCATATCGTTTTTTTGTCTGTTTTCAGGAACTTTGGTGTGGACAAGAATGTTGATACAAAAGTTTATCAGTTGTGTTTCTTTCATATATGCAAATCCCATGAGCATGGGATACCGCAGGTCGCCTTATTAATCTCAGGTTTGTTACCCATACCTATTATGATCTCTTCAAATATGTCATTTGCTTATTCAGCTGCCATGCATCTGACCGATAATTATTTGTTTTTCAAGGTTTCATGGATTCTAACACCCGAAGCTGGAGATTACCTACTATGGAGAAAGTTGGAAAGTTATTTTAATCTCAGGTTTGTTTCATTACCTTTTATGATCTCTTCAAGCTACATCTATTCATTCTTTTCAAGTATGTGTTTTACATGATTTCTTCCAAAAGGTACAACTTACTACCATCGAATTTTCGGAATAGAGATGTTACGGTCGTTAGGTTTGCTGTAATTGAAGGAGATAAATGCAACTAACCTGACGAGCAAAACATTCTCCTCTCTAATTTTACTGGTGACTGAACTATTATAATTATTAGTTTCCTTTTTATCATTCGCTACCTCCGGCTGATACACTTACATGCTACAATTCTCTTTTTGTTTTGTGAGGTTTCACTGATGCTAACACTAGAAGCTGGAGAATACCTACTGCAGAGAGTTGAAAAGTCATTGTAATCTCAGGTTTGTTTGCGTTACCTATTGTGATCCCTTTGATTCCTGCCAAAAGGCATAACTTACCACCGTAATTATAGTTGGTGGGTAAACTCTTGACACATTGGAGTTTCTTGCATTACTTACTGAAAATTTGGTTGACTGATGGTACCATTATCTTTGTTTTTCAAGAATTCATTGATGCGAACACCTGAAGCGGATCAGTCTCACTGTGGGGGTCAATCATAAAGATGGTTAAACAAGCGAGACTGTGTTGGCCTTGCAAAGGTGTACCAAGCGAGCGAAAGAACTCGTACCAAGTGAGACATTCTTTTCTCTACTTCTATTAATTGGTGAGTAAAGTTTTGCTATATCAGAGCATTGTTTGTTGTCATCTTAATTTAACATATGAAACCATATATATAAATTCCCAGTGACAAGTCTGTCAAATATAAACTTTTGATGCTTAGGTTGCCATGTTCATATAAAAACAGTGAGAATGTATGCATTAGAAACTTGCTTATATTAGAAACTGCTGAAACACACAACCTTGTCATTTTCTTATAACATAGGGAACCATGTATGTTTTTTTTTGCCTTAAGCAGTTGTTTCACTCACATATACTTAGGTATCTGAATGAATGATGAGACAAATCTTGGTTCAATCTGTTGGTCTATAATGAGAATGTATGTATTGCAGAATGACAATGAACATGTAAATGAATTTCCGAAATTACTGAATGAATCTTTCTCTCCTATGAGAGTTGTTTCTAATTTGAGTTTATGTTTCATTTTTGTTGTTTTTTCAGGATACTGGAATCGATGAAAATAGCTGATGCCATGAGCTGGTTAAGGCTACTCTGATATCAAAGGACGACTTCTTTTGGCTGATCATGAACAACTTTTTTCCAGCCAAGGTATAATGCAGATATTTAGAAAGTGCAGAAAAACACAACCCTTGTCATTTGATTATAACCATATAGGGAACAATGTATTTTTTTAGGCTTAAGCAGTTCTTTCAAAGTAAGAATGATAATCGTATATACTTGCGTATGTGAATGAATTAGGAGACAAACCTTGGTTCAATTGGTTGTTGTATGGATTTGTGAATGAATGAATTCCTTATGCTGCTAGAATGATAACGTATGTATTGTGGAATGAGAAATGAATTCCTTATGCTGCTAGAATGATAATGTATGTATTGTGGAATGAGAAATGAATTCCAGAATAATTGAATGAATGAATTCCTTGTGTCGGTAATGAGAATGTATGTACTGTGGAATGAGATTGAATTATGGGTTTTAGATTCAGTATTGCAGGTTCAGAAATGAATTGCAATGCAGCATCAGAAACTAATTGTGTTGCAGCTTCAGAAATGTATTACATTGCATTGCAGGGTCCAATTATGGGAGCTTATTTACAACAGTAAAAAACATTATTTTTTTTGAAAACTATTTTTTTTACCAACGTCGAATCAACGTTATAAAATCTGTTAGTAATTAGCACACCTGGAAAATTCATTATTGTTACAATGAAATGTCAACGTCTAAAGACGTTAGTCTATATGTTACAAGCGATAAACACGTGGCAGACGGCAAACTTTACAGTCAGCTGTTACGAATCGAATCGTTATAGCAAGCTGTTATATCAAAAATGTTACAATCAATCATCAACGTTTGAAGCCGTTACTGTAAACGTTAGAAACGATGGACACGTGTCGTACGGCAACTGTTACACTGAGCTATCACGGTTGTGAACCGTTACAATAACTGTTAAATCCAACCCGTTACAATTAGCTAAACAACGATTAAAATTGTTGCTGTAGCTGTTACAAGGAAGGACAGGTGGCAATAAGTCAACTGTTAGACACAAAATCGCCGTTACAGTATCTGTTACACCGAACTGTTACAGGCTAACCGTTACCCGTTATAACAAAATAACGTCAGATAAATCTTGTGCTGACTAGATAACCGTTGGTATATTTATTCCAACGATTGAAACCGTTATTTAATAAAAATTTATTGTAACGAAATGAACCGTTGATAAAATATTGTAACACTAATAATAACGCCACATTTCCAACGTTTTTCTGACGTTACAATATATATATACTAACATTTTTTCGACGTTACAAATTCCCTGATTTCGTGTAGTGGTTGTTATTCGACGCTAGATATAGATGGTTTTCTATCCTTTCCACACAAGCATGTCTGGAACCCAAAGGTCCCTATGAAGGTTCCTTTCCTTGTTTGGACACTATGCTATAGAGGAGCCCCTACATTGGACGTTCTTTACAGAGCTGGAAAAGTTCAAGACCCTACTTGTATGTTTTGTGCTACGGAGGTGGAGACGAATGACCATTTGTTTATTCACTGTAAAGATACTGCTAGTATATGGAATTATTTCATGGATTGTTTCGGTATGAAATGGATGTTTTCAGTAGGTGTTAAATCTACCATTTGGGAATGGAAAAATAAAAAAGGTAGGAAATTGGTCAAGAAGATTTGGGGCATGCTTCCTTTTACCATCTGGTGGACCATATGGAATGAAAGAAATAACAGGTTATACTCGAACAAGAAGAGGCATGTTAAACAGTTGATTTTGTCTGTCAAATGTACGCTGTTAAATTGGGCTTTTCCTAAAAAATTATTTGATGGCTATTCTCTTTCTACCATTATATGTAATTGGAATGATGTAATTGGTATGAGCTAGCCTTGTTAGCTCACTTCGTTCGTGTTTCTCACTGCTTTAGTGAGTTTTAGTTTTAATTTAATTTTGTCCTTTGCCGTCAAAAAAAATTAACCGGTCCAACTTATTTTTCCGTGATCCATTATTCATCAAGTTACATTCTCAAAGGCAGAGGAACTCATCTTCGTCGGGGTTAATCGAATTCAGTGATGATTGTCTCGTCTTTACTGATTACAATGACAAGAAAAAAAGGGTTATCATGCCGACTATTATTGGATACGACAACATTATTGCTCTTCAAGGTATTCTAAGACTCTTTAAATGGTTTATTGATTTTATGTTGTTATAGTCACAAAAGTTTTCATGCGGATTTGTCTAAGAGAAAATATGATTTTAATTACACGTACTATTCATAATCCAATCACTAATTATTCAATTGTGATCCCCAAGCCAATGGAAGATGTTGATAGTCATGACTTTCGTTTGTGCTATGACCCAGAAATAGATAAATATGAAGTGGTGGTTTGTATAGTTTTTAAGAAGCATGATCCACCAATATGGAAGATCCAAATCCTCAATCTAGGACATGGATTACGGGAGGAAAGCAATGGTGATGATTATGCTTGGAAAGATATTGTTGTCCCTGTTCGGGAGCGTCTCGCTTTGGATTCTGCCGGTGGGTACTTTGGTGTAAATGGTTTTTTATACTGGATCATTGAAACTAATTCGGGTAAACCATATATCATTGGTCTCGATACTGCTAGAGAATCTAAAGACTTAAAGACCTAGATAAATAAAGCTTCCACGTTGAATGGTGATGAAACCCTCGCTTTCTATTGTCCGAAATAAGTCTTTTTTGAGTTTTATGAAACGAGCGTTTTGGTGAGGACACTTGACAACTTATGTAGTTGGTTTAAAAAGAATAGGAAAAAAATTAAAAAAAAGAAACCAAATTCAATATTTAGGTGAGGACACTTGGAAACATATGATTGGTTTAAAAATTACAAACTTAAAAAGGAAAACCTACTTATTTATGGAAGTCCGAATTCAATTTGGAAATCGAGTAACTACTATATTATGACTCTTTTAAAAAAATATATATATATAAAGGGGGGAAAATCCACATATTTTCTATAAAAAAAAAAAAAAAAAAAATATTACTAGGAGTCTTTTTAACCGCACACACCAAGTTAAAAGAAAAAAAAAAAAAAAATCTGCACATATTCTCTACCTATTTAATGTATTTTTCCCGCCACACCAAATCAAAAATATATCGCCACGGGGCGGGGGAAAGTCCCGCGCACACCAAATCAAAAATGCATTGCCACGAGAAGGGACGAGGCCTAGCGCACACCGAATAAAAAATGCATTGTCACAGGGATGGGCGAAGCCCCACGCACACTAGATCAAAAACATTGCCAGGGAGTGGAGGAAGCCCCGCGCACACCAAGTTAAAAGAAATCAATAAATAAAATCTGTACATATTCTCCACCCATTTAATGTATTTACCCCGCCACACCAAATCAAAAGTACATCGCAACGTGGCGGAGCGAAGCCAAATAAAAAATGCATCGCCACGGGGCTGGACGAAGCCCAGCGCACACCAAATCAAAAATGCATTGCCATGGGCGGGGCGAAGCCCCACGCACACCAAATTAAAAGAAAAAATATACCCGTTGCATAGCACGGGCTCAAACCTAGTTTTTCTTTAAAATTCAGCTCCCCTCGGAGATTTCAGCTTCAACGTGGGAATCTAGTAATCTGAATGAGATGGAAGGATTATTATGTTTATCGCATTATTCACCGAGACACGTGAATTAAAGATATGGACTTTGAAGAAGTAAGAGCATGAGGATGGAAGTGAATGGTTGGAGTCATTCAAAATTGATATGAAAAATAGCATGGTGGATCGGATCAGATTTGTTTTTCCATTAGCAATTCTCACGGTTCCTAAACTGAAGTTCATAATTAGTTGTAACTCAGGCATGCAAAATTACTTCTCCTATGACATTGAATCAGAACAGTTAGGAGATCATCCATGGTCCAAAAATAAGGCCCATTCATTGGCATGTCAACCGCATTGCAAATTGTTAAAATTTGCATTTGAGGACTGATCAGTTGAAACAAGTATATGATTGTACAAAGTAAGAGAAATGATCGGTCACAAAAGTAGATTACTGCTAGTTGGGCCGACCGAGCGAAGTGAGGGAGGACCTTTATACGACCATTTTTTTTTGTTGTAAATTGTAAGTTATCAATTGACACAAAAAGATTGGATTTGGTGTCCCAAAACTTTTTCAATCAACATTGAAAGGACTAAAGAGCCCCTCCATGTTTCCATTTCTCACTAAAACTAGTGTAAATACAATACAAAATGAAGGGTAATCGCGTAAATCTTTTGGGCAGAAAAAAGGACGGAGGTTGGAAATATTTTAATTGTTGAGGGGGCAGAGTAGTAAAACCCGAGGTAGAGGCCATGAGTTCGAATCCCGGCCACCTACAAAAATTTCAAATTTTTTTCTTTCTTTCTTTCTTCTTCTTCCTCCTCCTCTCGATTTCTTCTCGATTTCTCCTCTCTGAACTTCTGGTGATTTTGGTTCGAGTTTGAGAAGATGATTTCGAGTTCGAGAACGCAAAGAAAGGATGGGTTTTACCTGAATTGGATGTTGCAGCAGTTAAATGTGATGAACGGAGAGTGTTTTGGTCTGTGTTAGGGTTTGAAATTGAATTAAAATCGAGAGAAAAAGGGGAGGCGTTTTTAACGGAGAAAACGAGATTATTCAGAGAGAGAAATCGAGAAGATGAAGAAGTGAGATCTGCTACAGATGGAGAATGGGTTTGTGTTTGAATCACTTGATTTGGAAGAAGAAACCAGAGAAGAAATTGATGGTGATGTCCTCAGTTGACGACGAAGATGAAGAGGTTTAGATGAATGTTAGGACAGGAGTTAATGGGTTCTCGAATTCAACGATGTTTGCTTGGATAGCGTTTTCATGTCCGAATTTCAATCGATGGAGATTCATGTAACGGATAAGAGTCATTGAACAAGAAACCCTAATTCCTATTCCACCTCCTCGGAAGGTATAATTTTCATTTTTTATTTTTAATTTCAATTATTTTGCTCAGTTTTTTTTGTTCAATTTCATTTTGTAAGGATTCATGTGTTATATATGCAAATTTCTACAGGTTTTATGATTATCTACTTTTTTTGTCGTTAAATCTTTTAATTTGATTGTTTGTTTGTAAATGAAACCTTATATTGGGGATTGGCAATCTATGTTTTACAAAATTAAGATCTTATTTTTTTGATTAGTGATTGGAATTTGACAATTTTTCCAAATGATCAAGTTCTTGTTCATGTTTGCCTGAACAGCTCAGCTTATTTCAGGATTTTGTTGTTTTTGTTGATGACTGAGTTTATAGTTCGATACCTTGATTTATCTTGATAAGGAGTTGTGATTTTTTATATATACTGATGACTACTGTTTTATTTCTTTTAGGCACTGCCTGCAATATATTGTGGGCAAGAATTTATGAGCGGGGTTGGCTCCAAAAATACTGGTGCTCCTCTGTATTACAAATCACTTGGAGGAATGATGATAAAGATCGACACTATGTAATTGTTATCGGAGAAGAATTTGACTCTTTGCTGTAATGCTTTCTCGCCACAATCGGTAAGAGTTAATACACTGGTTTATTAATGGAGGATTTGCCTATCACCCTTTGGATAGTGGACTCTTAGGATAGTTGTGGATAATGTGCTCATTTCAATTTTGTGCACTTTGATACATAGATTTTCTGCTCAACTCTAGTTGATTGATTATCTATTGCGTAACATGATATTGGCTGGTTTGTTATTAGCCTAATTAACCTGAGGCGAATGAAAACATTTATTAACTGCACTATTATTTGGTTTGTCTATCACTCTTCTAGATGTTGAATTGTTTTTACTCCATGCTAGCCTAGTTGTTCAAATGATTAAGCCTGCTTTTGAGCTATTTCTGATTGTCAATAAAATTCACGAGTTGAAATGCTTTCCATCCTAGTAGTTTTCCTAATAATATGCCTTCACTATACGAGCTATGTTTGATTTTCTTATAGAATTTGTGAGCTGTTAAGAGTTTTGTTTACTTGGTTTTGTATTTCAATATTTTTCAATAGCTCATATTTCTTTTGTATGTTGCTTCTCAGAACACTAGGGAAACAGCGTTCTCTTTAAGGAAGATGCCTTTGGTCAAAGCCAAGAGGTATTTGGAGGATGTCTTAGCTCACAAGCAAGCCATTCCCTTCAGACGTTTCTGTGGTGGTGTTGGTAGGACTGCTCAAGCCAAGAACCGTCACTCAAATGGAGAAGAACGTTGGCCCGCTAAGTCCGCCAAGTTCATCCTTGATCTGCTTAAAATGCTGAGAGCAATGCTGATGTAGGTCTCTCATCTCTGTTGTATTTTTACTTCATCAAGTTAGAGTTTTATGATCTGAATTGTTGCCTATCATACGATGCAGGTAAAAGGTTTGGACGTGGATTCACTTAACATTTCTCATATCCAAGTTAACCAAGCTCAAAAGCAGAGGCATAGGACATACCGTGCTCACGGAAGAATCAACTGTAAGTCTCCTTTTAAACATGTGTTGTTTCTCTTTTTTTGGATTGCTGGATTTTTAATTTAAGCTGACTGCAATGTGCATCTTTGACTCAGCTTACATGGCATCTCCTTGTCACATCGAGTTGACCTTATCAGAGAAGGAAGAAGCAGTGAAGAAAGAGGCGAGGGTCATTGGATTATTAATAGAATTACAGTTGTTTCATTTAATAGAATCCTAGTTATACTTGTTGTATCACTACTTGCTGACGTCAATTCATTTTGTTGCAGGCTGACACTCAGTTGGCACCAAGGAAGTCAAAGAAATCTCAAGTTCTTCGTAGTGGTGCCTCCTCTTAAGCAGTAGAGAGAGATGAGTACTCTGAATGTATTGAGTTCTCTTTGAGCCTTGTTATTCTTACATTAGAAACCATTTTTGTTGCTTTTAGATATGTTTCGACTTTCAATCATATAAAGATATTCTTTTGATGTGAATCCTATTGCGTTTGTCAGGAATAATATGCAGGGATGGAGTTGTGTTTAGGATCTAGAAATCAAGCTAACTCATCAATTCTCATTCTGGGTTATGCTTAGCAGGTGTTTGACAGAATTCCTGAACCAGTCATGTAGTAAAACTATGCAAAAGGGAAGAGAAATAGCAAGCCAATGCTACCAGTTCCGTATACCTGGTGTCGGAGATCAGAGTGTGGAACTTAAAAGTTTCATTGAATCAGAGTGTGTACCAATTATATTTGAAGAATCGCAAAGGGATGTATGTGTTTCGAGTCACGCTTTCGGTTAAGTTTCCCCCAGAATTGTATTCTATATCTCTGAACAATTTTCAACTGAATTTGATTTAACTTTTCAACTGTATAACAATTTTCAACTGAATTTGATTTAACTTTTCAACTGTATACAATTTTAGAAATTGCTTTAAATTTACAAGTCCGAATCCGTGCCATTTTGACGGAACTAAATTGTGAGTACAAAATTTAGTTTTGCGATAGTTTTTTCGGCCGGCGGTCCCACTGTGGCAGCGGTCATCTACAAATCTGAATCCATGCAATAACATAGTGGTGTCGTTTCGTCAAGCTCTTCGGTCGGCCCTCTCAGTGTGGCAACGGTTGTACTAGTATATGCTTAGGTTGGTGATGGTTGTTAGTATTGTCTATGCTTTCTATTGTTTTCTCGTTGGTGCATTTGTGGGCTTTGCTTCCATCTTTTTTTTCTTTGGTAGTTTCATTCAAGTGTACGTAGTCCAGCGACTCCAACCAAACTGTTTTGTTGCCATTGAAATTAAGATAAATATAAAATTGTGGTTGCATTCTGATATTTCTACAAAGCTCTCTTTCTATCGTGGAATGTTGTTACAGCAATTGATTGTGCTGAGAAGTAGTGACACACTACTGGATTGGAAAATACATCGACAGTTAGCCATGTATTGAGCCTTCAACAACTTCCATCAGTAATAAGTCCACACAAATATTTCCAGTTGAGTTGTATAACGTGCCTGTGTTTAACATCGGTGCATCATCATTTTTTAAGAATACATGCAGCAAGTTCTATAGTCATGCACATATATATTCTTTCGGCCTTGCTTCAGTAAGATTTCTACATATGACTATATATATCCACATCGTAAGAACAAAGTACTAAAAATGCTAAGAGTTCAAAGTAAGTTCAAACATCGTTTTAGGAGTACGATTTAATTTAATGGTTTGGTTGGTAGATAGAAAAAAAATTCTTGACTGAAGTTTTTAACGGTCTAGCTAAAGATTATATTAGTAGTATGTTTTGATGGAGATTCTGTGATTCTTTACGTACTTTTCTAAAGTTAATGACTTGTTCCTGTAAAAACATTGAAGATAGAGACTTTAAGGAGCTTGATTTCTACGTGATGAAAACCTTGTAATGGCATGGGTTCCTCTTCCAAAGATGGAAGAGATTACACGGTCCACTCCGCGCCATGGAGCGTGAAGTCACAGGCGGCACCTCTTGTATGTAAAAATACAGCCAAAAACTACTATGACACGTGTAAGTAGTATACTCTTTCGATCGCTCAATAAGAAAAGATGAAAAACTGAAAAGAAGCTCAATAGTAATGTATATTATGAAACGTATCTGCAGATGGAACTACTGTCGGCTTTGGGTGTTACTCTTTGTCCATAGACATGCCTAGGATCCTAAATCTATTACTATCAGCAGTAGCAACCTTGGCTACCTTCCTGACATGAACTTTCTGCAAAATTAGTTTTGAGGGTGCTTGGGTGTTATCAAAATGGTTGAGTTTACCGTTGGCTTGGGTGTGATCAAAATACATCCAAGGAAGGAATCACTGTTGGCTTGGGTGTGATCAAAATTGGTCGTAACTCATGATGTTTGATTTTATTTGGAATAGGACAACCACGTAGAACTTCATATGTAGAGTTCTAATGTTGTAAGCAAGACAGCAGCCACGGTCAACAATGATAAAAATATTTCGATCCACGGGATTGATATACATGACCTCGACGTCCATGATGATCTGTAACCTTTAAGCTCGATACTTTCGTGCACCATTTTCCAATTCAATCCTCCATTAGTGCAATCATCCTCAAGCAGCCACACATCGAGAAATGCTATATGAAGTGTATGTTCATCGTTGGAATCGTGTCTATCATCGATAACACCATAGTAGATGGACCCTTCTGACTCCCCAAAAAAACTTTTACAACCCTGTTTAGGAAGAGTGATTGACCTGCATTGGTCACTGCCAGATTCTACGTTTTCTAGACTACAAGCTATGAGGGTCTTGGCACCATTCATTTCAGACGTCCAATACAAGACACCATGACGAATAACCATTTCAGACGTTTTCCATCTACCGGTGTCAGAAGAAAAGATGTGGAAGTTGATGATATTAGGCATATAAGGAACATAATCAGTATCAACATAAACCGTTACATGTAGAATGACTAAGTGAGGCATCACACACCAATTGAGTGCAGTAGTGATATATCTTAGAACCATTAGTTTACGGTCGAGGAGGGAGGGAGACCCATTGTTTGGTCAGGGGATTGCATACGTAGTATAAACTAGTATTATGCTCTGATCGATAACGAGTTGGCTTCTCTGCTGAATAAAGTACTAAACCATTACTACATGAACTTATGAGATATACTTTTTCTATTTTTTGCGTTTTGAATGGATCCGTATCTAAAAGGAATTTAAAGGATAAACCATCATGACGATTTATGAATTTCCGGCATTGTTTTAGATAGAGTTGCACTTGTACGCCAGTAGGATCATACATGAAGATCCATGGGACACTGTTAAATATTTTCTTGATGTAAGATGAGTCGGATAATAGAGAATTCCATGACTTAGATACACACCTGAATTTATACACAGGTTGTAATGTTGGAAGATGTGAGAAGATCTCGTACAATATCTCCGTTGGTAGGTGAACATGATACTCTTCTTCTTCTTTACTCATGGAGAAGAATCAAACTATAATTTTAGGGTTTTTCGTCGTGGAGAAGAGACGCTAATAACACGTATATTTATACTCAATGTGTTGAGGAATACCTTCCTTAATTTAGAATGGGCTTAAATAAATAAAGAAAGATTTAGAATGGGCTTAAAAAAAATAAAAAATGCAAGGATTTGCCGGTTGACTTGCAGTAATGCAATATGGTGGTGGTGCGTTTGGAAAGATTTTTTTTTTACAAAGACTTTCAACAACAAAATTTTGGCAAGTATGATTAGAGATGATTCAAGTTTCCTTTTGGATGGAGTTTGATATTAAACTACTAGGATGACCGTCTAACATGATGGTGATAAGGGACAATTTTTTTTTGTTATTCTCATTGATTTAGCTTTTGAAATTAAGGATGTGAGGTTTCTTTTCAAGTATAGCTGTATGATAGTTGTAGGTTGAAACGTAACTTGGGTATACCCACGTTTGTTCTTACTGAGTCACTAACAGTCACTTAAATACCAAGTGTAAACCGAGTGTTATTGAAATTTTAATGTGTTCACCAATAGAATCTTGTCAAGTGTCCTCATCAGGTTTACTACTGCCCAAAACTTTTATGTCATTCACTCTAAGGGGGTGTCATGCTCACCGTACGACGTTGGGCTCATATGACTTAACATTTTCAAGGAGGTGGAGATATAAATACTTGGTTTGAACTAATTTGTGGAGTACATATATGACTTACAATTGAATATGTAAATTACCGTTTACAATGCTAGAAACCTATACGAAAGCAACAAGCTAACAGTCCGACAATTATTAGATGGGAATTTTGGAGGTAGCTAGCAATATTGGCTCAAGAAAGTAATTGTGATCTGTGCATATAGAAGACTCAAGATTTCTTTTGGGCGGAATCTGACACTAAAATGCTAGGATTAATAGCTAGCATGGTAATATGAGACACAAATTTCTTTTTTTCTCATTGAATTGGCTTGATTTGGCTTTTGAGAAGGTTGTGAGGTTTATTTCCCTTGTACTTCGATTATTTTATTTTATTTTCTCAATAAATTTCTATATTGGCCGATTTCAAGAAAAAAAGGTTTAAATAATGGTAGCAAATGAACTATCTTCAACCTTAATTATTAGTCCCATATTGTTAGAAAAAAGGGAAACTACACGCTCCTGCTTTATTAAGTCCACCCCAAACAGAAACTACACGCTCCTGCTTTATTAAGTCCACCCCAAACAAACATGGCTTAATTCATTTTTTTTAGAATTAGGGTTTTACCAAATATTTTTTGTTTAGAATTAGGGTTTTACCAAATATTTTTGTGCGACACCGCAAACAATCTAACGAAGAAGAAGCAGATTAATGCTCGAGTTATTCCTTTTGAAATCATTATTTATGATGTTCTCACAAGAGTTCCTACGGAGAGTTTGGCTCGATTCTGGTGCGTATGTAAAAGCTGGTCCAACTTATTCTTCCTTGATCGCAGTGGTGAATCCCCAATGGGGCCACCGGGGTCACTGGCCCCCTAAATTTTCTGGACAAAAAATTTCCCATGTAATTTTTCCTAGAGATAATCTTGTACCCCCAAATATTTAGGCCAAAACTTGTATACTAAGATATTTATTCGTATAACCCAATTCCACCTTCCGCGAACTCGAAACTTTCCTAATGATTAGGGCAAACAAGGAGAAGAAGGGGAGAAGGAGAATACAGATTTCTTCAACTCGAGGTTTTACGTAGTTTTCAACTTCACGAGTATATATATGGCTGGTCATAAGATAGCTCATGCCATCTTGAAAGGGCCTAGTGTGGTTAAAGAGATCTGCATTGGGCTTGGTTGCTGGAGGCATGTGGAAGATGCATCATTGGAATGAGCGAAGGGAAGTGTAGGCAATGTTATGACCTGCTAGAAAAGGGTGAAATTAGTATAGTTGCAAAAGAAGAGGAGTAGTCTAATTAAATCTCTTAAGTCTGGCATTTCTATTCCATCTCAAATATTTAATGCTATTCTCTTTTGTCTTTCAAAAATGTGGAAGTTGCATAATGATGATTGGAAATTTTGGAACATGGCTGCAGGTTTTGCCATGATCTTGGTAGATGAAATAATTTCATATCCGTACAATTTTAAGAATCAAAAATATAATGCGAATAGGTAAAGACTAATCAGTTTCCCTAATATCGATTCCATTTCCATGTAAGGATTTTTACTCATACCTCTCCTAAGTACTCTAATTTTGGATTTTTTGTCTTTTTCAGTCACTTGATTTATGATAGTGGGTTTAGAATTTTTGTTTCAGATTCAAGAAATTGATCAATTTTAAGGGTGGTGTTGCATATCTTTAAATAGCCTGTGCGTGTTATTGCTTGGGTTTGCTGCATAGGGAAATTAAGTTACTTTTAATTTTCCTTGTTCTTCCATGGCTTAATAATCATTATATATATAGTAAGATTTTTCTGTTAAAAAAGAATGAGTGCCCACAGTGAACTTTTGTTTTGGATTCGCCACTGCGTGATTGACTATTTGTTAATTTACACGTTCAAAGGTCTAACAAATCAACTTCATCGGGTTTAATCGATAATAATAACGATCACTTTCTCGTCTTTAATGATCCCAATGATAAGAATAAAAAGAGGCTTATCCCAAATACTGTGGGATACGGTAGTGAGGAGGTGGATATTCAAGACTCTTTGAATGGTTTGTTGATTTTGGCTTGTTATAGTCGTCAAGATTTTCATCCTACGTACTACGTTTATAATCCAATCACTAATTGCTCAATCGTAATCCCCAAGTGATCGTGATTATTCCTTCCGTTTGTGCCATGACCCGATAACGGAAAAATATAAAGTGGTGGAGGTTTGTGCATCTGATCCAACATTATTGAAAATCAGAATCCTCACTTTAAACATGGATAAGAAGAGAAAAGCCATGGGGATGATTATTCTTGGAGAGATATTGTTGTTCCAACTCGGGGATGTTCTGATTTGGATCCCCCTCTTCGGCCTATTTATCTAAATGGTTCTTTATATTGGATCATTGAGACTTGGGAGCTTAGACCAGATCCACTTTATCCTCCTAGTTTCGTCGTTGAAGCTGGTTCGGTTAATCCGTATATACTTGGTCTTGATACAAGCAGAGAAACTTTTTATAAAATTAAGCTCCCCGAAGAGGTTTTAACTTTAGCTGGCGATTGTAGAAATCTAATTGAGATGGACGGATTATTGTGTTTATCGCAATATTTCTATGAGACACACGAACTAAAGATATGGACTTTGAGAAAGAAAGACCATGATGATGAATGGATGGAGTCGTTCAAAATTAATATAAGAACGGGGGATGCATATGCCGAACTTTCTAAAGGGATCAGAGTTCTAGCAATTCTCACGGTTCCTAAACTGAAGTTAATAATTATGGATAGGGATCGGTCTAGTTACTTCTCCTATCACATGGAGTCAGAGCAGCTGGAGATCATCCATGGTCCAACAAAGTCCTATGTACATTGGCATGTCAACAACATTGCAAATTGGTAGAATTCATATTTGAGGACGGAGTTGAACCAGGTAATTACTGAAGTGCAATAAGTAGGAGAACTGCTCCAACGTGAAGTAGCCTACGTCTAGTTTGCTTTACGTTGGTGATGAACTGAAATACCTTTCTTTTCTGTTGCCCCTGTTTGGTGCATTTGCCAGTTTTTTGCTTCCACTATTTTCTTTCTCTCGGATTCTACTAGTTTAACTGATTGAATGAGTTCTTTTGGAATCCATTTTTCACTTCTTTTTTTCGAATCTGTTTTTCACAGTGAACCTAAGTAAAATAAATCTGAAATCCATGTCGATCGTTATGTATGACTCATATTTACATTAATGAACATGAGCATCAACTTATTTTCTCAATTTTCTAGTTGGTGAACTTCGATTCCATTAGATCCCAAGTCGCAACATTAGCACCACAAAATTCAGTTGCACAAACTTGCTATTTCTTCCAAAATACTACTAGCTTCGAGTGATTTATAATAAATTCCTCCATAATTTCATTGGATCATGTAATGTCAAACATGACTCACATGGAGACATGATGTTCTTGGGACCTAGATTAATTCTTCAGACTGGGATACCATCTTCAAAATTAAACATATTGGAAATATACAGCTGGCTCTCGGTCGCAAGCTTATCAATGGTAAACAATTGGGAGACTTGTTCTTCTAACTCTCTTTTTGCTTCTTGCTTTTCATTTTCTACCCCTCGGTAGACCTTCGTAAATTCTCCTCTTTTTAATAAATCTTTCTCTTCTCATCAAAAAAAAAAAAAAAAAAAAACTTATCAAAGGTTGTGATGTTGGGAGTTGCAATAATCTCAAATGCTGGTTCTCATTTTGCTTTCTAGCAGTGCTTTACCTCTCTGTTGTTGGGGAAGCGTGGCTTTCTTGCTGATGGTTAGTCAATCTAACTGATCGATGAACAAAAACAGCTCTTCTCTTTCGATTGTTTCTTAGCAATTGCCTCCTATAAATCTATCTTATACGCACTTGACCAGATGTGCATATTAACCGCAAATGTATTTTGATTGATAAAATGTAGTCTTTACCTTGCCTAACTGTAGGAGCATCGACTGTATAGATGGTTTAGAGTACCCTGCCCTTGTAGTTCTCTTTGGACCAGGAGATATTTTTGAACGGGAGGCACTATAAATCACTTCTCGATCGCTTCTATTAAACACAACTAGGGACACACATTTCGGGCGTTTTCAGAATCACTTCCAACGAGGTCTATAAAGCAGGTTGCATGGGATTCTGATCCTTTTAATTCTTGGTGACACTAGTAACAGTTATGAAGCTCAAAGACGATGCTTAAATGGTCAGCTAGCTAGCCTTGTTGCTGTAGTTGAATTATAGTCTTTTTTCTTTCTCACGTCTAATTCCATCTAGAATACTGTTCCTGTTGCTGCGTGGTTGTTAAATTAAACAACAACCCTTAGGTGAGGAAGCTCTTATATTCTTTCAATTTATTTTCCATTCAATTTTTCTTGTTAAGGCATTTTCAACGCAACAGTGAAATTGCTGTATCTCCTCTGTTGGCAGCTTTCTCCTCTCTGTTGGCAGCTTAGCATATATATGACTTTTAGAACCCATCATTTCAGCCAAGGAAGAAGTTTTTGACATATTGATGACTTAAAGGTGCCGTAATGAACTCAGATCTGGCCAGTTGTTTGAAATCGACAAATCCTTCAATGGACGGCACGACATGCTATCTTCTTCATGTACCGACTGCATGCTAAATGGGGATTCACGTATGCAGCGTGTTTAAGAAGGAATGCGTTTTCCTAAAAAGAGTGAAAATCTGACAGACTTATTTACGTGTAAGTAAAGTTTGTCCTTTTTAATCTAATTTCTTCAGGTAGAACGCAAAATTCTGCCATTGCCTGCTCATTTTTGGGTTAGTCAAAGATCATGGAACAAGAATGAATTTTTAACTTGTAGTTGGTAAATAAAATTGCTTTATATAAAATAATACGCTGCAGATGAAGTCTCAAGTCTAAATATGGAGTCTATCGTTATGTCAAGTTAACTATAGCATATTTGACTTTAAGAATTGGTTTGCTTTTTAATTTATTATTTGGGAATTCCCTCTGCCCCTGTTAGATTTTGATATGTAGATCAAAACTAATATGAATATCATTGATTTGACGAACTATATAAATATTAATCAATGATAAAATGACAAAGTAAATAAATCTACATACCAAAGAAATGGGAGACAAATGATATTACGTGGTTCAGTCATCTCGACCTACGTCCACGGAGAAACCCATAAGGATGAGATTATATTGATCTCCAGAGTTTGATCATTCTGGAATAGTTTTACATTTACATTACACTCTCTATTTATAGAGTTGAAAAGATATAAAAGATATCTTAGAATTGAATGAGAATAATTATCTATGAAAGTAAAATATTAGAAATGATTTTATCTTCACTTCACATGCACTACACGGTCACTTAACTTTCTACTCATCTTCACAATCACCTCGGCTCACTGCACGAGTATGGACGGACACAATATTCCAATACCGCCCCTCAAGTTGGACGCGGAGAATTTTGAAGCGTTCAACTTGAACTTTTGAAAATAGTCTTGTAACTTGAACTTTTATTAGCGATCACGGTCACTTGATTTTCGGTTGCATCGGTACTTGAACATGACAGAAGAACAAATTGGTCTTCACCGCTACATAATATATATATATATATATATAACCTTTTTATTTATTTATTTTGACGAGTAAAATGGCTTTGGTAGCGCTAGGCTTGGTTTATTAATGATTAACCAAGATGAGATATTGACATAATGCTAACAACTTGTAGCAGATGATGGATATCTGAGAGATCATTATTTTCGAAAATAGGAGATACTTTTGGAAATGAAGGATAAAATGCAAAAAAAAAAATACTTTTAATGTAAAAATAGAATATTATTTTATGATATATAAAGATCTCATTAACAATTACAAGAAAGGAAATCCACCTGTTATAGCGTCCTAAAATGTAAGGACATATTGGATTTTCTGTTTCCGTTTCCATTTTCGAGTGAGATAAAAAATTGACTATAGTGATCTTTGACATCGAAGACAATCTTCCAAGAACACCTTAATTAGTTGTATAAACTAATAAAATTGATTTGATGAATTAAAAGGAAATGCCGAGTGAACTTGACACAAATGTTGTTTAGATGTCCGAAATATTGTTAGATACTCCAAATATTTACGGATTTTTTTTTAAACCATTTTTGGAACGAAAAATGGAAAGATATGGAATAAAATATTGATTACCCATACTTAAAGAAGTGGAAGCAATGGATCCAAAAATATGACTAGAGATTCTCCAAAAATCGAAGATGATTAATAATTTGATTTGACTCTCAAGGCTAAAACCAATAGAATTAAAAGAAATTAAATTAGCTAAAATATATCAGAGTCAATGAAAAAAAGAAAGATTGCGGAAACAATTGGATCGAGAGTATTTCTGCTCTGATACCATGTTAGATTTTATATGTAGATCAAAACTAACATGGATATTATTGATTTGACGAACTATATAAATATTAATCAATGATAAAATGACAAAGTAAATAAATCTACATACCAAAGAAATGGGACAAATGATATTACGTGGTTCAGTCATCTCGACCTACATCCACGGAGAAACCCATAAGGGTGAGATTATATTGATCTCCAGAGTTTGGTCATTCTAGGATAGTTTTACATTTACATTACACTCTCTATTTATAGAGTTGACAAGATATAAAAGATATCTTAGAATTGAATGAGAATAATTATCTATGAACGTAAAATATTAGAAATTAATAACATAATATTTCTAGAATTATTCTCTGAATGAGATTATCTTCACTTCACATGCACTACACTACACGGTCACTTAACTTTCTACTCATCTTCACAATCACCTCGGCTCACTGCACGAGTATGGACGGACACAATATTCCAATACCCCCAGATACCAGTATGAATGGGATATAACCAGAAGGTCCCCACCAGAATTTGAAGTCATGACTGACCTTGTAGGTCATCGGTTTTTAATTTTATTGCTCTCTTGCTGGTTCTATTGTCTTCGTCAGAGTAAACGGGAAATTTTTGCAGAAGATCCCAGACTTTGATTTCCATCAAACAATAGTTGTAAATCAGAGAGGTTGGGATTTTTTCGGCAACTATGTTAGAAAAACAAAATCTAAAAGTGTAAAACTCCTGTTATGTAAGTTATGCCAGATGATTGAGACCTAGATTATTTCTCTAGCTTAAGGTTATCATCAATTTAAATTTCAACTGCATGTTTGCTCAAATGAGATACTGTAGCTGTGCACTCTTAATTGATTTGTATATTTGGCACCCTCCTTAATGAAAGATTCTCTATTTCATTTACTGGTACAGGACAAAATACAAACCTATAAAGTTGTTCGGACTGGGATCTTTTTCTCGGAGGCTATTGTGCGGCTGTGCCCCTTGAAGACTTGCCTGTGAATTATAATTATCTTCTAAGGTGAATTTATTTTCAATACGTGTTTAGAAACGCGACTTTATCTAGGTTGTCAATGTCATAAATAGCGGGACTCTACCCAATTTGTAGACAGTTGTGGCCCTTTGCAGCCTTGCCTACAAATCGCGTATTTTTTATGCCACGACAATACGTCATTAATACGAGAAACTTTTGTGTACATCAAACATTTGTTTTCTTTTTTTACCTCCAAGAATACACATATATACTTATTCTGGATTCTCAAATTTGTGTGTTGGATCAATACATTTTATCCCCTCAAACTTCATCGTCAAAAACAGATTCTCATTTTTCCGCGAGAATAAGTTAGTCCCCTGTAACATATTTTTTGGTAGGTCAACTAGCTTGCAGTCCTTAAAGCCTAGAAATAGAGCAATCAAAACAAAGAAACAAGCGATAGAAACCATCCACAGGAAGACAAATAGAAAGACTAAATTAATACCTTTTTAAACCTAATCGATAGAAAACGAAAGCAAACAGATACTTTTAATAGAAAATAATTTCTGCTTTTTCTAAAATTTATTTTCATGGTCTTCTTAAGTATTTCTAAAAACATCATTTTCTCTAGAACTGAATATAGTTCTGTCAGATTAAGTTTCCCTACTAAAAGGAAAGTCTTTGAAAGAGAACGTTCCATGTAATGCAAGAATGAATTATATGCCTTTAACAAGTAAACAAGAAAGAAACTTAAACTTAGAAACATACTCTCTTTTGAGAAATATTCTTTTGTATATAGAGAGGGTTCACTAAGTTGTTCAGCTTGTTTCTCCCATTCTCTTCTAATTTTGAGAATTTGTTATATTCTTCTCTTCGGCTGTAGCATCTTTTTTCAGGTGTTGGCACCAGAAAAGTACTTACAATTTAATCTGAAGGATGAGGAATCCTGTATATCCAATGGTGCCGTTACCGCTTTATTTTGGTACGATTATCCCTTTATCCATTCTTTGATAAGCTGTTCAACTATTGAATTTAATGACCACTTGAAATTTGATTGTGTGTGTGGCAGGCGCACCTGATATCTCACTGCATTCAACAATGCCAAATTACAATTCGGGTGATCTTCACGAGGGAAAAATGTATAGTTATTGGGATACTAATCGCAATTATGGAGTAATTAATTAAAGTCTGTTTCTGATGTTTTCATAGTACTTTTCTTGTTTCATTTACAGAAGCGTCAGTGGGAACGATTTCTTTCACGAGTCTCAGCTGAGTAATGATCAACTTCTTGGAAGCTTTTCTCCATTACCAACTATTGAGATTCCTTCATCTCATAACTACCTTAGCCTCCCAGGTTCACCGAATCACCTTCTTTATCGATTTCAGTTTTCATTTTTTATACGTTTTCTTTCTGCAATTGTAGGCCTGCAACCGATTTCTGATGCTTCAAGTACTAGTAGTATCTTTGCAAGTGCTAGTACTACTGCAATGCATGGCGATACTACTATTGAGCAACTATATGCTCAAAACTTTTTTGCAGCTCAACGATATTCAAATGTAAGTTGTAATTGCGACACAATTCAAGATTAACAAACAATCTTCATTAAGAATTAATTAGAAGATCCTTCAATTTGCGATATTATTTGCACTTATCGGTAAGCTAATGATCCGGTTATCAATTTTTTTCAGGATAATGAGAGAAAACGGCCAACAATTAGAAGTGACATTGGTCTAGGAGAATATCCAACTATTGATAAGAAAATGAAGAATATTGTGGGGACGGTTGAGAAAAGAATATCAGAACAAACTCGAGGAAAACAATTACTAAAGTCGGAAAAAAAGAGGTTATTGGAACCAACAAAGGCAAAACAACAACAGTTCGTGGATAGACAAGTAGAAAACGTATGTATAACTTCACATTTCATTTTGTTTTTTGTTTTTCTTACACATTTCATTTTGTTTATCTAAAGACTGTTCATTTTCTAATCGCATGTTGTTCTTGTTGTTGATGCTACAGAAAAATCGAACCAAAAAGAGCCAAAAGATAGGAGATAGAATAACAACACTTCAGAAGTTGGTATCTTCATTTGGCAAGGTAAATTACTCATTTACAGCTTGTATCATTATTCTTATCGAACTATTACAAACAAGTAAGTAACCATGAATTATGGTCTAACGATACTACTAATGCAGACTGACAATGCGTCTGTGCTTAAAGAAGCTTCTGATCATATAAAGATGCTTCATAATCAAATACAGATTCTGACTAATCCTTACTTCCGATCCGATGCTTTTCTCCATTATTATCATCTGCAGGTAAGTGAATGAATTAGCCATTCAATCTACTAATAATGCACAAGATAACAAAACTCATGAATTCTGTTTCATAATAAAACTTATTTGCTATTTGTCAATCAGGGTGGTACTGAAGAAATTAACAACGGCCTGAGAAAGAGAGGACTTTGTCTAGTCCCGGTCTCGTTCACTCACAAAATCATTAAACAAGAGATACCTTAACATTCTCTTTTAGTTAGTGCAGACTACTCGACGTCTTGACTCCGTGAATCAGCTAATACGACACAAAGCAGCTCATAACCTTACATTTTCAGTTTCATACTCCTAGCTAATTCAAATCTCAAGCTATATACAGAGAGAGATGTATTTTGTAAAAGGGTCGCATGTTTAGCACCTAATTAGGGTATGGGTCATAAAATATGCAGTTGATGTGTTAGAGTCCTAGACTAACCAAAGTCTGTTAAATATTAAGCCAAATGCCTTTGACCATAAGTTGACTAACGTTGAACAGTTAAAAACTGTCAAAAACATATTCATATCTCGTCCTTTTCCGTCTCATTTTATTTTTAATTGAATTCTTTCTTATACGTCTCCATTCTTCTTTTTCTCGAGTAAAATTTTTCTTCCCTCTCCATAAGGGGATCGCCATGTTGAAGTTATTTTCCTTGTGATTGTGAGGAAGAGCCTTTCTATCAAAAAGTGGAGATGGTTATATCTTAATAATGAATGGAAACCCCATGGATCCAGTAAAACAAATTCCTACAGGTTATCACAGATTCAATAATAGGAATAGAGTATGTAGCATGGAGCTAGGTGGAAAACGAGATAGCAGAAAATGTTTTCTTGGTTTGAAAAATCCGTAATTTTCAAGTAGGTCTGCATACACTTACTGTTATCATTCAAATGTTCCCAATTACTTGGTTGATACAACTGACATGCTCTTGAAACCTGCTAACAGGGAGAACAATGGTTGAACTTGAATTTAGTTCACTATACTTCATAACTTCTGTAATTTTCATTATGATTTCGTGCACTTTCATATGAAAGTTGAGGCATAAAACTTAGGAAGTTGTTCTCTTGGATCACAATAACGAGTATTATGATACTTAAGCTTAATGGAAAAAGAGTTCGAATATGCACTTGAGATGTTCGGCCCAGTGCCCCTGCAAACCATATTAGTTTTCAACAATTCGAACAGTCAACGTTAGTCAACGACCCTAATCCATCAAGTGCATATTCTACGACCCAGACCCTAATTAGGTGCTAAACATACGACCCTTTTACAAAATATCTCATTAAATAACGGATACAATTAGATAATTCTTGGAAGATTTTTTCAATGTAGTAGTTTGTTAGAAGCATATGTCTACTTTATCTTTTGTGTACCAGGAGTGTTGTGATAAACTCCTCATTATATTACCTCATTTTCATTGCATTAGGTTAGTTTGCCTTAATCTTTTACTTCTGTTGTTTCTATATCAAGAACAACATTCTTTGTAGGTTTCTCACATTAATACAACTAGTTTACTTCTTTCATAAACTCTATCATGGTATCGGAACATCTTATCTAATATAGTAGAATCAAAATTCTCTTCTTTTCTTTTTTCTGCGGAAACTAACACTAAAAACGCTGTGATTAACGGCTAACATGGTAATATGTAAAGAAAGTTCAGAGAGTCAGCATGAAGAAGTGGTGAAGGATAAGGAGTTATGCAGTGAAGGATAAGGAGTTGTTCTGTTATTTTCGCACATGTGTTTCATATGTGTGTAACTGTATTAGATGTCATCTGTTGTCTGTTAACGGTCTATATAAATGACTATCATAACAACTTTTGTCTGTATTGAATTCTCTGATTATCATTAATCTGTTCGATTGTTTTGCATCATCATCTCTGCCATGTCATTATGGTATCAGATAGGTTAGGGTTATCTTTTGAAACCGACATTGATCCTGCAACTTGAAGCTTCATCTCTCTAATCCGCTGTCACTCTTTGTATCTTCAATCTTCTCTACTGCGACTTTCCTGGTTATTTTCGCAATCAAAGATTTCATATTTTTTTGCTCTTTGTTTCGAAAAAATTTCAGATCTATTTGATTTGATTTGATTTGTTTTTCTTCATCAATTCTCTTTACAAACTTCTGTTTACAGTACAATTTCTTGATTTTTCTCTCCTATATCACGATTCTGTGAATTTTCTTTCACATCTTGTTTTTTGAATCTCAGACATACTTTTCAATTCAAGAATTCCTTGTTTTTATTATGGAAAATCCAACCACAACTTCGTTTTCTCGCGTACAACTTAATCAGATTACCAATTTTGTTACTCTGAAACTAAAAGAAGACAACTATTATACATGGAATTTGATGAATCTTGTGATTGAAAGGTACAAGCTACTGAGATATCTAAATGGTACATATCCCTGTCCACCTCAATATACATCACCAAGAAATGAGGCAAATGGAGTTGAAAATCTGGCATACTCAGATTGGTTTGGAGAAGATTCAACCATCATTATGTGGATAAATTCTACAATATCTTAATCTGTAATACCGTATTTTTCCAGATGCACTACTTCTCATCAACTTTGGCTGAGTATTGAAGAAAGATTCTCTCGAGCATCATCAACACATTCAATTCAACTCATAACCAAACTGCTTTCTGTCACTCAAGGTGAAAAATCAATTCCTACACTTATAAATGAAATCAAACTTTTGTCTGATCAATTAGCTGCAGCTGGTGAAATAGTCTCTGATAGAGAATTAGTGGTTATTACACTCAAAGCACTTAACTCTGAATACATACCATTTGCAACCTCCATGAATCATAGAAATCCTCCTATCACTAGTATAGAATTGCACAACAATCTCCTTAGTGAAGAAATTGTGGTTAGTGAAAGACTCAAAACTACTAAACATGAGTTGGACGCAAAAGCTTTTATGGAAAATAACTATAGGAATTCATTTCGAGGATATTCAAGTAGGGGCGGTTACATAGGAAGACATTCAAGTGGTGGAAGGTATCCTAATCCAGCTATTTTCTCAAGAAACATTTATGGTAGAGGCACTGCAGCCAGTGAAACACAACCTTTTCAGATATGTCTATCTAACAGTCATCAAGCTCCTAGCTATAATTACAGATTGAACTTCTCCTACAAAGGAAGGCCACCACCTGCTAATCTAAGTGCAATGCTGGCAGCAGCTGATATATTTGATAAAGATGAATTGTTGATAGTGGAGCTAATAATCATATCACCTCTGATACTTCTGCTATACATGAAGCAACTCCTTATGATGGAACTGAACTTATCAACACATCAAATGGTGGAGGTATGTCCATAACTCACACTGGCTATACTAGTAGAACTGTTAATGATCATTCTTTCATGCTTAATGATGTCCTTCTAGTACCTCAAGCTTCACAAAATCTTTTATCTGCTCATAAATTCACTTTTTGATAATAATTGTTTTCTAACTCTTGATTCTCATGGCTTCTCTGTGAAGAATCAGACCTCTAGGAAGATTCTTTTCCAAGGTCCACATAGAAATGGTCTATATCATATCAAATTCAATTCCATTCATCATGCATATTCATCTACAATAAGTGACATTGCCCTTCTTCACAACAGACTTAGTCATCCTTCATTTCAGACAGTTCAGAAAATTTGTAACATTTTGAATATTCGAAATATCTCTAATAAACCATTCTTCTGTAATGAATGCAAATTATGTAGATCACAAAAATTACCTTTTCAATTGTCTACTTCTGTAGCTCAGCAACCATTAGAATTGTTACACATGGATCTCTGGGGTCCTTGTTCTGTTGCTTCTGTGTCTGGCAGTCTGTACTATGTAAACATTGTAGATGAATGCACTAAATATTGTTGGGTTATTCCTTTATCCTCCAAGTCTGAATTTAAACATGCTTTTGTCTCATTTGTCACAAGAAATGAGAAACTTCTTACTTATTCTATAATTACAATTAGAACTGACAATGGAGGTGAATTTTTAAATACATTTCTTGCTCAATATTGTGAATATAGAGGTATCACACATGAACTGAGTTGTCCTCATACCCTTGAGCAGAATGGAGTTGCAGAGGTTAAGCATAAACATTTGTTAGGAGTCATAAGAACTCTTCTACGTCAATCTGGTTTACCAAAATTCACATTGGGTAGAAGCCCTTCGTACAGCTAATTATCTTATCAATAGATTACCTACCAGATCTCTTGAGTTTCTATCTCCATTTGAAGTTCTTTTTCATAAAAAGCCAGATTATAATTTTTTGAAAGTCTTTGGCTGTGCCTGTTTTCCATGGTTAAAACCATACACTTCAAATAAACTTGAACCTAGAAGTAAGCTATGCATTTTTCTGGGTTACAGTTTGCAACATAAAGGGTATAGATGCTTAGAGCCACTCACTGGTACTATTTACATTTCCAGGCATGTGTCATTCAATGAGAGTTCTTTTCCTTATCAGGATATTACTTCATCTGTTTCACCATCATCCTCCACTCCTGAATTACTCACTTTAGCTCCTCCATCAGTTGATTATTCACCCTCCCAAATTTCTATTCCTATTGTAAGAATGATCATAACATGACTACTAGGGGTAAAAATGGCATATATACTCCCAAATCTTATCTTGCTACAAAATATCCTCTACAAACCGCTTTTATGTGTCAGATTCTTAAGACTATTGCAGCTGCTAACAAAATTAAATAATGGAGAGTTTCTTCTGTAGAAGAATACAATGCACTAATGCAAGCAGGTACTTGGTCACTGGTTCCACCAGATGCTGCACAAAATGTAGTAGGATGTAAGTGGGTTTTTAGGATCAAACACAATGTAGATGTGAGTATGAACAAGTTCAAAGCTATATTGGTGGCTAAGGGATATCACCAGCAACCTGGTTTGGATTATGAGAAAACTTTCAGTCCTGTTTCCAAGCCCACAAAAATCAGAATTGTTCTTTCCATGGTTATTCAATTTGATTGGAAAATTCATCAGATGGATGTCAGCAATGCTTTTCTCCATGGTGAGTTACAGGAGGAAGTATTTATGACTCAACCTCCAGGGTTTGTGGATCCTTCTAAGCCTTTTCATGTATGTTTACTATCACTTAACCCGTGCCGTAACGGCACGGGCACGGATATTTATTTCAAATGTATCCATCGATTTATACATGTCATAATTGTCTGAGAAGAATCGGATCGATCAATTAATCCAAGGAAAAATGTTTTCAGGAGTTGGTTAATAAACATGTCCTTATCCTCAAATCTTTTAATATTGACGTAAGTCATACAACCCTATGGGACAAACATAGTTAATCGTTAGAGCAAATCTTATTGGTTGTAGGACACTAATTCGTTCACTACTTCAAAAAAAAAAAAAAATCATCAAAGGTCATTCACCAAATTTGTAACAAAACTAAAAACACCTAAAATTACTTTAAAATAAATTAGATTAATCTTCAAAATTAGCATTAGAATTTAGTTTTTCTCTTTGATATAAATTGTTCCCAATTTACATGGACTTGTGTTTGTTCATTTTCCTAAAATTTATAATAAAATTTAATTCTTAATCAATTTATTTTGTTGTCTCTTTATCTTGTCTTTTTACCTATTATGATGAGCTATTTCTCAAGCAAAAACAATTGCACGAAGTCGGGGAGAAATGGCAGAAACAGAAATCATGACAAAAAAAGTGGAATAAAAAGAGACGTTAGAAACTGAATCGATTACAATTATTTCACGCGTTGTCTTGCATAATCTCATGAAGTTGGGGAGAAATGACAGAAACAGAAATCATGACAAAAAAGGGGAATAGAGAGAGATGTGAGAAACTGAATCGCTTACAATTAATTCGCGCATAGCCTTGCCCTTGTATTTGGGTTTTTTTATAGGTTTCATTTTCCTTACTGCCCCCTACCCGACAAACATTCAAATCACCGCATCTTCTTTTTAGAAAAATATGGCCTTTAAATATTGTTTTAGTTTAAAAAAAAAAAAAATTAACCAAGAGTGGCTAAATAATTTACCTATCTTAGAACACCTTTCTCACCATACTATCACTACTTCTTCCACCACCACATTAATGTCACCACTCCACCAGTCTCACCGATACCCACCACCATTATCCCCACCGCAGATCCACCACCACCTCCCACCATCACAACCAGCATTAATGCCTACTCCTATGGTTAATATGTAAAATTTATTATGTATCAATGATAATATATTCATTTGATTAATTAAAGAGACATTTATTATGAAATATCAATTGAACATTTATTATTAAAAGTTAATTAAACATGATCATTTTTTAGCATAAATATGACTGTTCTTCATCTAGCCTAACTTGTCCAAGATTTATTTTGTATTCTAGAAATGTAATCAATTTTATTTTAATACTAAAAATCATGATTTATTCGATCGGGTACCATGAATACAATGGATCCCATTTGGATGATCATGTAGTCATGATCATATTGTCTTATATGATTTAGTATCCTCCTAAAAATATTTGGTTTTTGTCCTTACCAGTTGTCCTAAAAACAGCCAACTACCTTTATCAGAATACAATGTTGCCCGTTTCTTCCACCACCAGTAATGTTACCACCTCCATCACTCACGAACACCCGCCATTGTTTCTACCACCCACTGCTTCTTTCATTACCATCATTAATATTTATTAATAAAAATTTAATAAAATTATTTGTTAATAAAAATATGTATTTATTAGATTAACTAAAGGAACATTTATAATGAAAATTTGATTACTCATTCATCATGAGAAATTCATAGGACTAATTAATAAAGTATTTATAATGGTTAGTTGAAAAAACCACGACCGTAGATTTATCCCTCCTAGACAAATCTCGGCCGCTCTTTATCTAGCCTAACTTAGCCAAGCATTGTTTTGTATTCTTGATTACATAAAGCTATATATGGTCTTAAGCAGGCACCCAGGTCATGGTATGATAAACTCGATGGTGACTTAAAATCCTTACAATTCATCAATTCCACAGCTGATGCATCTCTCTTTGTTCATAAGGATGGTACCCAGATTACTGTTGCTCTTGTATATGTTGATGACATCTTACTCACATGTTCTTCTCAAGCATTAACCTCCAGCAAGTCATTGCTCACTTACAACAGATTTTTCCTATTAAAGAGTTGGGAGACTTGCATTATTTTATGGGATTGGAAATCAAAAGGACATCTGAGTCTCTGTTTCTCAGTCAAACTAAATATGCAGTTGATCTTTTACATAAATTTAACATGTAGGGAGATAAACCATGTCAGACACCTATTGTTATTTCAACTAAGCTCAGTGCCACTTAAAGAACTTTATTGGATAATCCTACACAGTACAGGTTTCTAGTTGGGGCTTTACAATATCTTACATGGACAAAACCAGATATAGCCTTTGCAGTGAATTTGGTTTGTCAGTTTATGCAACATCCAAGAACTGAACATTTTGCAGCTGCTAAGAGGATTCTGAGGTATCTCAAAGGTTCTTTGGATTATGGGCTTACTTTCACTAAAGGTAGTTCCTTCTAGGATTTTCTGATGCTGATTGGGCAGGAAGTATTGATGATAGAAGATCTACAGGTGGGTACTGTATCTTTCTAGGATCCAATATTATTTCTTGGTCTTCCAAGAAGCAGACCACTGTGGCAAGGTCCAGTACAAAAGCAGAATACAGGACTTTAGCACATGGTGCTGCAGAAATGGTGTGGATTTCTATCATTCTCATTGATTTGGCTTTTGAGCAGTAAAGTTGTGAAGTTTTTTTTTTCATCCTACTTTGTGTATTTTCATATTTTTTTTCTTTTGTTCTTTTCTCTGGATGACGGAATCTCATTTCAGTTTCTTTTTTTCAATGAATTTTCGCATTGTCCGATCAAGAAAAGAAAAGGCCTTAAATTATAGAAGGCAACAAAGGGAAACTACACGTTCCTGATTTATTAAGTCCACCCCAAATAAACATAGCTTAATTTTTTCGGTTTAGAATTAGGGTTTACCAAATATTTTTATGCTATAACGCTCTCAGGCCGCGTGCTCCCAAGCAAATTTGGCACCCTCTTGTGTGGTTCTCCCACTGTATTCCTAGACATTGCTTTATCACTTGGATGGCTCTTCACAGGGGTTTGAAGACAAGATATAAACTGCTATCATGGGGAATGAGTGTCGATCCTACTTGTGTGATGTGTAATTTGATGCTTGGGGATGACGAACACGTGCTCTTTAAATGCAACTATGCAGTAAGAGTATGGCGTAAACTAATGGATATGTTGGGCTTGAATAGTGTTACTTTCTCTGACTGGGATGATCATATTCAGTGGTGTCCTACCCACATTAAAGGTATAAGAGCATCTGGGACCATTCGCAAACTCACGTTCAATGCCTTTATCTACCACATTTGGGCGGAGCGTAATAGAAGAATTTTTGCTCATAAATCCATGTCAGCTGATTGTTTATACCAAAGAATTGTTGAAGAAGTTCGTCTTCGAATGGCTTCCATTAACTCTTCAATGGAGGACACCAATGAGAACCGTGATCTCTCTGCATGCTGGAGAAGTGATACAAGATTCACTTTAACTAGGCATATAGCTCTTACTTGGTCTAAGCCGGACAATGAAGAGGTAGCAATTAACACAGACGGTTCGTATAGAGAGGACAGAGCTGGGTTTGGTGCCATCTTAAGAGATGAAAATGGTTCTCCAATTGGAGATGTGAAAGGAGGCTCTACACCTGTTTCTATAACCCTACATGAATTGCAAGGTGTGGAAGCTGGCCTCAGTCTAGCTAGCAAAAAGGGATGCACTAAAATCTCTCTTCGGTCTGATTCTAAGACGGAAGTTGCTTACCTCACTGATGCAGAGCCCTCTCCTCCTTGGACTTGCCACCACATCTGGGAGTCAATCAAAAGGCTTCGTGCCAACTTCCAAGGTTTTACTGCAATACACTCATTCAGAGAAATCAACAGAGCAGCTGATTGTTTGGCTAACTCCTCTCATACTGGTGCATACCTTGAAATTGACCCTAATTCCTTTGATGCAGACTTGAAGAAGATTGTTGCGGAGGATGCTGCTGGTAAAATCTATTTTAGAGCCCAAAGCCATGTTGGCTAGTTTTGATGGGTCACTGTGTGTTTATTTACTTTTGTGTCTCTTTGATGCTTTTGTTCTTTCTTTCTTTTTCTTTATTTTTTTCTGGTAGGTTGGGGTTCTCTTAACCCCTCTCCTTTCCAAAAAAAAAAAGAAATATTTTTATGCGACACTGCATACCTCAATTCAATGGAGAAGAAGCAGATTGTTACTCGTGTTATTCCTTCTGAAATCATAATTTATGATATTATCACAAGAGTTCCTCCCGAGAGTTTAGTTCGGTTCAGGTGCGTATGTAAAAACTGGTCCAACTTACTCTTGTGCGATCAATTATTCGTTACACCTCGTTTGATTAGAAGAATTGGATTCCTGAGAATTCAATTACGGGGTAATCCAATTCCTGGAATTGGATTCCAAAGAATTGAATTCAATTCCAAAAAATTAGCGTTTGGTTGAGGTAATCCAATTACTTTTGTTTTTATCCAGGAATCCAATTCCATTGCACTACTAGACAAATGCAATGGAAATCTTTTAGAGGGAATTGGATTCCTAGTAATTAAATTTTTCAATTACATAGAGTTGATTTGGGTTGTTTGGTTCAAAGAATTGGTCACATTCCCTCGGAATTGGATTACCCTTGAACGAAACATGCTCTTAATTTACATTTTCAAAGATGTAATAAATCAACTTCATCGGGTTTAATCGATACAAGCAGCGACCATTGTCTCGTCTTTATTGATCCCAACGATAAGAAGAAAAAGAGGCTTATGCCAATTACTGTGGGATATGGCGGTAGTGAGGTTGATATTCAAGACTCTTTGAATGGTCTGTTGATTCTGTGTCTGCGTTTCTATAGTTATAGTTGTCCAGCTTCTCGTTCCACATACCATGTTTACAATCCAATCTCTAATTGCTCAATTAGGATCCCCAAGCTAATCAAAGGTGATGATTATCATTACTTTCACTTTCGTTTGTGCTATGACCCGATAATGGAGAATTATAAAGTAGTAGAGGTTTGTGCATCTGATGATCCAACAATAACGAAAATCCAAATCCTCACTCCTGGACATGGATTAGGAGACAAAAGCCGGCCATGACGATGATTACTCTTGGAGAGATATTGCTGTCCCAACTCCAGGGCGTTTCGATTTGCATTCTTCTTTTCAGCATTTTTATCTAAATATGTATATTGGATCATTGAAACTTGGGCACGTAGACAAAATGTTAATGCACTTGGTGTTTACCGTGGTACATATTTCTTCATTGGTGTTTACCTTGGTCTTGATACTAATACTGAAATTTTCTATAAAATTAAGCTCCCCGACGACATTTCAACTTCACGGGGCGATTCTAGAAATCTAAATGAAATGGAAGGATTATTATATTTGTCGCAGTATTTCAGGGAGACATATGAATTAAAGATATGGACTTTGAATAAGAAAGATCAGGAGGGTGAGAATGAATGGTTAGAGACGTTCAAAATCAATATGAAAAAATAGCACGCTATTTAACCGGATCAGAATTCTAGCAATTCTCACAGTTCCTGAACTCAACTTCATAATTATGAATACTGATGCCTCTCGTGTGTCTACTTACTTCTCCTACAACTTGGAGTCAGAGCAGTTGGAAATCATCCATGGTCCGACAGCATCGTTTGTTCATTGGCATGTCAACAACATTCGAAACTGGTAGAATTCAAATTTGAGGACCGAGTTGAAACAGGTAATAGTACAAGTAAGAGTACTTTTATGGGCTTTTTGCTTCGACTTTTTTCTTTATATCTGATTCTACTAGCTTAACTGATTGAAAGAGATCTTTTTTAATCCTTTTTTCACAGAGAACCTATTGTAAGTAAAATAAATCTGAAATCCATGCGGCTGTGAATGATTCGTTTTACATTAATTAACGTGGGCATCAACATGCATATACGCTTGTTGGTACATTATTTCGATCTCCCTCTCTTTTATGTTATGCAATGTGCATTGACAATGCTTCTATTTATATAACCATCCTTTGCCTGAAGTTGGAATAAAAATAGAAAACAACTTCTAGAGGTTTGCAATGTAGATGAGACATCTCCAAATGAAACACACTGGTCCCAACCTATTATTTTTACTCATGAGCCAGCTGTTTATAACATTAAACATTGTTTTGTTGTTTATAATTTTAGCTATCACATCTTAGTATACATACATATACACTGAAATAACTGTACTGCGAAGAAATATTGGGGGTTTGGGGCTATGATGTATAATGTCTATTGACATTGTATCTTAACTACCATCGCTTTGCTTTGATCAAACCTAGAACCGGCGGCTATTGTTCATTCCTGTAAGGGCCATAACGATGATGCAGTTATTCATGTCCGCCCTGCCCAAAAATAAGCGGTGCTCTAAATACTCCAAAATATTTTTGATCTTCCTGTTTTAGGAGCTAGGTCAGAGATGATAATTTTACGTTGCGATAGTCGCCATGATTTTTATTATCCATCACAATGTTCATAATCTAATCACTAATTGCTCGATTAGTGATCCCCGAGCCAATCATTGTTGATTATATGACTTCTCTGTGGCTGTGGCAGAACAAGGAATTCGGTACGAAATGTGCTTGACCGGCTTAAGCCTAAAGTTTAGACACATTTTATGGGCCAACTTAAAGAGGTAATGAAAAAGGGGTTTTGGTTTGCCTTTCGGGGTGGGGGAACCAGGATATAAGCTAGATCCTGGTAACTCCCCTGCGACTTTAGGTTGTTCTATGAGCTAATTATGGAGAAATATATAGTGGTGCAAGTTGGTGAATTTGATATACACTGCTAATAGTGAAAATCAGAATTCTCACTCTTGGACATGGGTTTGACCTTGTTCTTACGTCATCCGAACCCGTTCAATTCGAACAAACACTCACCGTTTATTTCTAACACATTTGGATAGCAGAAGTAGAAGTTTGGAGCAGAACTATTTTGCTTCACAAAAAACTTACTTTTCTACTTGTATAAGTCGTTCTGAAAAAACATTACCAAACCGACTTCCGACTTTCGACTTCCAAGAATCGGAAAACAACTTCTAACCGAACATCCAAACACCCTATTCAAGAATTGTTCAACTCTTTGACAATATGAAGAAAACCATTGTTCAAACAACATAAAAAGGCAACAGCTCTGCCACTCCATCTCTTTATGGTTATTCTTGGAGTGAAGTAAAGGATACTATTGGATGGCCTTATGGCCATGTGTATATACAAGGTAATTGGTCCCCATAAAACATGAGTCTTACTAGGTGTCAGTGAGACAAACTCTTTGATTTCAAATCTGAACCAAAGAAAATAAAATCATTCAGTTACTACCATGTGGTGCGTCCTCACTCACTGACCATTTCCTGTTCACGACAAGAACAAACCCCACCCACTTACACAATTTTCATTCCTTTCTCTAATGACTGGCCGAGTCAAGTTGAAAAAAAGTTAATTTCTTACATAATGAGTTAGCAACTGTTCATGTGACATTCAAAATTTCAAAAGAACATCTTTTTTCCTACTGGGGAATTTTCTATCCTCCAGTCCACTTTATTTCCTTTTAGTTTCTTCCACTGACCCATAAATCATATAACTAGTAAACTACAAAAGAATTTCCATGTTCCCCATGTGTTAAAAAGTGATATAAAAAGAGGGAACGAAGTACATTCCCCCATTGGCAATGCCAAGTAGAGGAATAGAGAAAAATAACATATGAAGCCGACAAAATTTGTAAAAGGAAGTAGGGAAGAAAGATGTACTTGTATTCTCAGCCAACAACACTCATCACTTGCCGACAGGTTTACATCAAATATTTCAACAAACCATTACCCCAATTTTTCTTGGTTTCCCATCTTATTGTCTCTTGGCTCTCTTCAAGTAACTAGTTTAAAATATCACAATATGACATCTACACCCCTAAGCCACCACCACCACCATCAGTACGCCCTCGAGATCTCAGTATCTACTTCACAATTTATTTATTTTTCTGAGTAAAATCTATTGTTTAGTTTGACGTATGACTAATTCCTAACCCCGAGTGTTAAGAATCTGCATCTTCGAAATTTCATTCACGGTGATAACAGTGATGACTTAAGTTTAAAAATCCTAAGCACCAAACTCTTTATCGATAAAAAAAAAAAAATTCATCTTCAAATTTTACTTTCTTGTTTATCTTGAGATTTAGTATAAAAAAAAATTCATCTTCAAATTTTACTTTCTTTTTATATCCATAGCTGATATATTGGTTATGGATATAAAAAAAATACACAACCTAACCCAAAAAAAACTAAAATGTCTCTCGAAAATCCTATTTAACGTTTACCCCTTACTTTGCTATCAGATTTTGACATCATTAACATCCAAATGAATTCCCAATTTCACAAACACCGAATGACAAGTATGAATAGTTAGTGACAGAAGAAAAAGATAATTTAGGCCTTCGAAAGTTTGAGTATACTCAAAATTCAATGTTTCACAGACTACAATGACCATAACACCCTTACTCTGTACATTTCATTTCAAAACAACACTACCTGAAGCAAAAACCCATTTCAGTAATTCACAACAAAATTATTTGAATAATATTTGTATACGTACTCATTAAAGAAAAAAGACGGAGAAATAAAAGATTACTAATTAAAGAAAAACGATTAAGAAGAACCCATCAGAGATTCGAATTAAACTCTATAATCTAGCTACCGATCCAAATATTCTGATCTGATTATTGACTCACCTAATTTTTCTTCTTCTTCTGATACCAGTAAATCAGGATGCAGATGAGTATGGACGTCCCGGCCGGTTGTATAGGTATGTATTTTCATTCGTCGTCGTCGGAACCAAACAAAGAGAAACGATTATACAAAAGAAAGAGTACAAGGCCAAGAAAAAGAGCAACACCAACCGGAGATCCACTAAGACGATGAATAGAATCAGGTTCACCAACAGCTATAGATGACACAAACGAAGCACCACGATCCGATGAAGATAGAAACTGAATAATTAAAAGAAGTACAATCGGAATAAGAAGCAAACCAATTGGACTTAACATATCCGATATTGCTTCAGTTATTGCTTCTCCATCTCCTAATATCATTGGTAATATAATGACTAACCCTACTACTACCATTAGTAGTATTCCATGTGGTGCTCCTCCACCTCCACCTCCTCTTCTTTGATCTTCTAACATCATGTTGAAGCAGATGTTGTTAGTTTCTTAGTTACTTTCTTTCTTTCTCTAGATTTGCAGAGAGTTTAACTTACTGTTTTGCTCTTTCTTTCTTTTTTATTAACTTTTGACTCTGTAAGTTGAGTTGATGATGATGAGAGCAAGTAAAGAACGCGTCTAAATGAGAGTCAGGGGAAGGATAAAGAAATGTAAGGTGGGCTTTAATAATGTTTTCTTTCTTGGTTTTGGTTTTAGAGGGTGATGTCGACTCGTTTGATGCATTTTTCACTTCTTTTGAAACAGTAAATGGCCAGTGATGAGTGAGGACGTACGGACCACATGGTAGTAACTGAGTAAATTTTTATTTTATTTTCTTTGGTAGAGATTTGGAATCGGAAAGCCTGTCTCGCTGACACCGATTAAGATGTTGGGAGGGAAATAAAGCAGAGACTCCTGTTATATGGGGACCAATCTTAATTATATATGTCATTGGCATCCTTGACTTGTTTTTGGTCCTGAAGCAAAATAAAAACCAAATTCTCTAGAAGTCTTGTATGTGGATGAGACATCATCAACTGCTAAACTGAGTCCCGGAGGAATTTCGCTGATGCACCAAATGGAATTCTGAACAGTAATAAGTGCAGTGTGAAGACATGTTGGAGGCTTGCGGCCATGTTGGTATTGACACTGTATCTGAAATTCGTCTTCTAGACCATTATTTATGGATCCAAAAATAATTAGGAGCAATTTTTATACTGAAAACTCTGAATCCATAGAGAAGAGTAGTAGAGTTATATAGAGGGAAAGAAGTTTGGATATTTATCAAGCCCAGGCCCGTTTATTCATCTTGTCGTTCACCTAGAACTGACTGACTGGTTAAGTTCCTAAGAATCATATGTTGGAAAATACAGGGTAATAATAGAGGATGAAAACAAAGAACGAAAAGAATGTTGTATCACTGGAGCTTCAAGGCCTTGCTATTCTTTTCAGCAATTATTTCGACCCTTCCCAAATAACTGAAGAGTACAATCGGTCATCGAAATATTGCTTTCAGGATACAATGAAGCCCTAATAACGTTGATGGGTTCAAGAGTTGTACTCCCTTGACCCAACCAAGAACACACTGTAATTGATGATTGAAATGGGAGAAAGCCTTCGCTATTTAAAGAGGAATTCATGTCTTTTGGAGATGGCTTTTCATTTCCAACAGACGCTTTCAACGGGCATCCATTAATGGTATCTCTTGGGAAAAAAACCTATGGGAAGAGACGTGTCAATAGAGATTTCTGGAAACAGAAATAGGTTTTTCACGGATAGCGGCAAACAATATTGAAAATATCCAACATCATATAGATTTTCAATCCCTCAAAACTGGCAATTACCGTTCATTTGTTTGCCTCCCTCTGCTTCATAATCCAAATGTCATCCTCATGTCGGTCATCAAGAACCTACCTGCACTACCAGCGACTCATGCTTGGACACGCTTGTTCTCCTATGGGTGCCATATTGCCGTATGCCGATGAACTTAATGAAAAGGTTTGGAAACATTCACGGCTAATAAAATATGAGAATTAGTTCAAACTTATTATCCAATAAATCGTATTTAAGATTGATAAAGAAAAACAAAACAACAACACAAGCGAGTTACGGCATGAGTAGTAAACCACCTAATAACTTCATAAATAGCGTCTCCAATATATTAGTATGTAATTTCAAGCCATATGCTCCTCACACGATATTAGCTCCCTCTTGTTGTTCAACAGCATTATCATCTCATATATCCCAAGCTAAATATCTCTCTTTGATTTTTCTCCAATTGCCTCCAACGATGCAAAAGTACTTACGTGAGGGATTGCTTTCACACTGGCAAAGTACCCCATTGACACTTCTTCATCATCCGAAATCATTTTCAAAGTTTTAGTTTTCGAGTCGTAACAATAAAGTGCAGACTCATCGTATATAAGTACGACTTCTTCATTCTCGGTAAGTAAAATCGGCTTAAACCATTTCCATTCACGATCAACTTCCACACCTCCAAAACCTATATCAAAATCCAAACACCAAATCTCTTTCGGGTCGCTATTCTCACTTACTCGTTTCTTCAAGGACCAAATCTCCAACCGTAATTTATCCAAGAAAAAACACAAACGCCCTCCCAATGCTACAAGTCCATATGTATCGTAATCGCCAAGATCATAGTTAATCATACATGGAGGATAAGGGAGCAATTGGAACTTCTCATCATCCAAATCGAAGGCCACAACATTATTCTTTCCAGTCCAGTAGATAGCTCCATTTGCAAATATACCAGGGCCATTACGTTCCATCAACTGGAAACGAATTTTACCTTTGCGTCTCCACCCACTGCCACTACCAAGTGTGTATATTTCGACATGACCTCTGGTGCGAGGATAGTTGATTCCAACAATCTTGTACTCATCGGTATAACTAGCATACCCAAATCCACATGCTATGCAACTAAACAGACCGATCCCTCCTTTTTCTTTATTAAAAGGATATGTCAACATATTGTTCGATGGTGTCACCAATAGTTCAGGAAAATAAACATATTCTCCGGTGATAGGATTAAAAATGTAAATGGGCAGGGCCGTCTCTACCATTTTAGAGGCCTGGGGCGAACTTTCAATTAGGGCTACCCCTCTCTCTCTCCTCCCTCTCTGCATAACCGTTTTTTCCAGAAAACTATCCAAAAGCTCTCTTCTTCTATATTTCTTCATCTCCTAAATCTATTCGGATCTGAGATATCAGATTTTCCGAGTAGATTTGGGTTTTGTAATTAGTTTTTCAATAAAAAAATCACATTATTTGTGATTTTAGGTTTTAGGTTTTGTATTTTTTTTATTTCTCTATTGATATCTCATGGCTATTTCATGTCATGTGATTGTATTTATATGCGCCATTTATGCGATTTCATATAGCCTTCGGGCTTTTCAATTGGAATCCGATGATATATTCAAGTACATCTTCGAAGACAATCAATTTCGGTATGACAATGATCAAGATTCAATCAAGCAAGATCAATGGCTACTGGAATTGGTTATGATAATGATGTTTAGTACAAATTATCCTTTTTATGAAGGATTTTCTCTTAATGAAGAAGAAAAAGTTTCCAAATGGTGGATGCAGAATCAAAACACCATCCCTCCAATTACATCGATTACTTTTATGATCAACAGTTATGTATTTTTGTTATATTACAATTCTTATGTTGTTGTAATATTTTTCTTTTGTACTTTTATGTTGTATATATTCGATGTACTTGAATTAGCCTGTTCATTGCTTCCAATTAATATAATCTAAAGAGGTATATCCTCTTCTTTCCTTCAAAATAAATAAATAAAGAGGGTTTTTTCTTTTTTAATATACATAGGCATAAATGATAAATGAGATTAAATTAATTGGACAATCCATTTATGCATGCATATAAAAGCCTATCGAGAATTTAAATATAATCATAAATTTGGTTAGAAAATGTACGATATTAGCTAACTGCTAACATCACTATAAACGAGAACAAAAAAGAAAGAGAGCGGCCAGGCGGCCCAATTTTGGGACATTTTTATTTTTCTTTGTGCTAAAAGAATGTCACAAACATACCACACAAGATGCTAGATCAAACTTAGTGATTCATAATAACTTTGTAATTTAGTAAATTGTAGAGAAGATAATTTTTGAGGGTTAACAAAACAGAGTAATCAAGTCGACTTTTTTTTTTGTTTGTTGGCCCTTCATTTCCGTTGATACGATTACTATTCTATTTCCGTTGTTTTACTTGTTAAACTTTTTTATGTTAAAAAACTGGAAGTACCCAACTATCACAGTCTCCATTTTTAGAGTTTCGATTGTTTGGACTTCTTTGTTCACCGGCCTTGATCTATATCCATGAAAAAAAGTTGATTAGATCTTCGTTTCATACATATTCAAAAGGGTAGTTGTTAACAAACAGACACAAAAACAACTTATAGAGATCAGAGATTTAAACAAATATTACTTTCCAATCTCGCAATTTATTAAGTTAATAGGTGAAAAGAAGCTAGTGTTCATGTATTAAATTGTCCCAAAAGAAATCTTCAAGCCACCGCCTACAAATCGCATTTCAACGCATAAATTGAAAGGTCATTCTACATATTTATTTGGGCCTAGGGCAGTCGACCATCTCGCCCTAGGCCTAAGACGGCCCTGTAAATGGGATCTGCAACTAGATGGTGGCGTATAAATACACAAATCAAACCATTGCATGAGCCAACTAAGTGATCAAATAGATCATTGTCCATAGGAATACGATTGATCTTTTTCAGATTTTCCTTGTAAGAGTATTTCTCATTGATGCTAATCTAGTCAGTAATTTGCCCCCCCTGGTAAAGCAATGTTAAGCCTCCCAAACCTCCACTTCGGCAAACAAAAAACAGACTTGGCACCACCTTACTGGTGGCTATATTATTATCACCACCGTACAACTGCTTAAGTTGGCGAGTGAAGTGCATATTAGTGAAGTAAGTTCCACCATGAAGGATAAGAGTTCTCCAGCTTTTACAAACTAATTTGCATTCTAAAACAGACTCTGCCGGAACTCGAGTGAAGATATTTAATAAGGTATCCGAGGGGAAAGACTCCAGAGATCCTATCGTTTTTACATTAATGATATTCATGATAACAGAATCACAAAATTGAAACATACCTGATGATGCCTTCGTTTTTACATATCTATCGTCAAGCCACATACTTTTTTTCCTTGTTCGACAAGTAACTAAACAGAGTTTGGGAAGGTTTAGGAGGATCTCGTGAACGGCCTTAAAATTTAGAGTTCTAACTCCTAATAATAATTAGGGTTTAATCCTAAACAGCGCTGCTCGTGCTACTTCAGTGAAATAAACTGCTTGACCCTGGTCTGTTTCCCGTTAGACGTACTTGCCATCTAATGGGCTCACGGCTCAGGGCGTCCACAATGCATGCTATAAAAGTCATCAGATTTGGCTTTTATATGTAGAACAATGGGAGAAGCCATATTTGGCAAATGACAATTAAATTTTGTAGATAGAAACTTAGCTAGCCAATGCGGATACATGTTTAAGAATTGGGAATATTGGTGAAAGAAGTAAAAAAAATTCTTTGGTAGATATTTGAAATCGGAAAGCCTCTCTCGCTGACACCGAGTAAGATAGTTGTGAATTGTGGACCTCATGTTGGGATGGAGACTTTAGAACTTCACTATCATCAATTTCAGCAACATGTGTTTGTTTGTTAATGAAGATGCGTGTTAGAATACGGGCATCCAACTCAAAATTGAGGCCCTAAGGGATTATAAACCGCAAGATATTAGATGCCCAGATAATGTGGGACTAATAATCTCAACACGCCCCTCACGTGTAGCCTCGTTGGGTCTAACACGTGAACAATCAGATCGGGTGACACGGAGTAAAGGCACGATCAAATGACTCGTCACAAATAGCCTGCTCTGATACCATGTTAGAATACGGACATCCAACTCAAAACCAATTGGCAATGAGTCTAGAGGCCCTAATAAATTATAAACCGCAGGATATTAGATGCCCAGATAATGTGGGACTAATAATCTCAACAATGTGGCTTTCACCGCAAAACATGAAGGGCTCAACACTAACAAATACACCATTGCGAAGGAAGAATCATTAGAATGGGAACACACAGTACGTACACTGCAAGTTCAATACCTTATGAAGCTGGACTCTATACAGTCTAGTCCACGATCTCGAGCATAACTCATGAGAACAGCTAATGGATGTACGAACATGGAAAACTTTGCAATATAGCACATACCAAAAACATTATAAGTGCAACATTTTTGGACATTGTTGACGACAAATTACACTATTCCTGTTTCAAAATAAATGGAACATGGACATGAACAGTATAACATCATCGGGAGTTTAGTAAAAAGGGAAATCAGTGTTCAGAAGGGAGAAAACTAAAAACCAATCAAAGTAAAAAGGGAAATCAGTGTTCAGAAGGTAGAAAAAAGCCAATCTGCAATGTATGGAGAGGCTCAGCTCTGTTTTAATAATTCTCAGGAAGTTGGAGTTTGCTGATAGACCATGACGTACTATTAGTGAGCATCCGATCCGCTGCTAATTGGCCATGATTCAACCCTATTGAAATATATACAAGGTATTCAGAACCGCCTTGTTCAATGTGGGACTAATTATTTTACATAACTTAATCTTAAGAATACTTCAAACACGTCCGATGACTTCATCGAAGAATCCATATAGCGCCTAACGTGTTTTGTAAAGGCAATATTAGCTAATTAATCTAATCTAATACCCGATTAATGTTGCATTTAGTTCCAATTCAGATATTCGATATTTTGTGCATAAACTCCCTCCCAAGTTCTTTCAGTTCCTTGTCAAGCATACCTTTAATAATGCTCCACAACAGATTTCGGGATTCCACTGCATGACACTCTGCAAACACCAATTTCGGGCCAAAATGACTACTTTCTTTTTCTTCGGATCAGCCGTTCCCCCATGCATGAAAACATCAAGGACTTGTGTAATTTTTCACAATTAATTAATGCAGTTGAGTTGTGGTACTTGAAACCAGACCAATTTATATGCTTAGAAAAACATAGAGTCGTAGATGATAACAACTGACATGATGATGAAGTTAATGCCAAATATATATGGTTTCTGACGATACACAAACTTATTCAGTCCAGAATATATACAAATTCCAGTTCAAGAACCAACTGATTCACAGACTACCACACTATCTATCCAGTTAGAACCTGACATTAATCAAACCGCTAGCTTAGTCTAAAATAAAAATCCCAATCACCCAAACTGTTATATGAGAAACAAATATGCTCACGTACACTACCTTTCTTAAGATTGCTGATCTTGCAAAGAGATGAGAACGATAACTTAAGAGGCCAAGTGATGCAAGCTAAGAATAATAAGGAGATTCTAGGAAGGTCTTAGTTTGCTGTTGGAGAAAGGCTTGCTAGCCCTCCTCTTTGTAATGCTTAGGCGCTTCTTTGTCTATTTTCCGTTTTTACTTTTATCAATAATATTTTATCGTTTTCAAGGCAAAAAGAAAAAATAAAAATAAAATAAACTTAAGAGACTTTTCACCTATCCATTTATCTGACCAAAAAATAATGGTGCCTTATTTAATGGCATCCAAGAGTTGTCAACAATTAAATTTGCAACTGAAGCAATGGTTTTTTTCAGCAAGAAACGCCATGATGAGAGTTTATCCGGTTACCAATGATAAGCAACCAGAAAATGAGAAAAAAGTAAAAATTGCTCTACAAATACAATCGTCAAGGGACCTATTTGGTTGGCTTCAATCTTAAGAATTAAGAGTGCTCTAAAAATATCTATGCCTTTGAACTTTTAACCCATCAAACAATCGAAGAAATCTTATGCCTCCCTTACCTTGCATCTTTCATTGGCTTTAAATTAGTCATCGGCAGCAAGGTAGTGCACAGTCCGTAGTTTCTTTTGATTCTATTTGCCCCTCATTGAGTCGTTTTCCGCAATCCATTCAGGTCTGTGGCAAATAGGGCAAAAATTAAAAACCAATCAGCTATGGATGGATAGGCTCGGCTCAGTTTTCTTAATCTCAAGTTAGTCATAGGCAGCAAGGTAGTGCACAGTCCGTCGTTTCTTTTGATTCTATTTGCCCCTCATTGAGTCGTTTCCCGCAATCCATTCACTATCAGGTCAGTGGCAAAAAAGGGCAAAAATTAAAAACCAATCAGCTATGGATGGATAGGCTCGGTTCAGTTTTCTTAATCTCAAGAAGATGAGTTTGCTGATAGCCCATGACGGACTATTAGTGAGCGTCCAATCCACTGCCGATTGGCGATTAGAATTGCAACCCTATTGCAATATATAAAAGGTCTTCAGAACCGCCTTGTTCCGTGTGGGACTAATTATTTTACACATAACTTAACCTTAAGAATACTTTAAACACGTACGATGACTTCATCGGAGAATCCATACTGCGCCTAACGTGTTTTGTAAAGGCAATATTAGATAATTACTACTTTCTTTTTCTTCGGATCCAGCAGTTTCCCCATGCATGAAAACATCAAGGACTTGTGTAATTTCTCACAGCTAATGCAGTTGAGTTAGTACTTGAAACCAGACCAATTTATATGCTTAGAAAAACGTAGAATTGTAGATGATAACAACTGACATGATGATGAAGACGAAGTTAATGCCAAACCATTTATGGTTTCTAACGTTACACAAACTTGATTCAGTCCAGCATATATACAAATCAATATGATCACGTACTCTCTCCATTTCTTAAGATTGCTGATCTTGGAAAGGGATGGGAACAATAACTTAAGAGGCTAAGTGAAGCAAGCTAGGAATAATAAGGAGATTCTAGGAAGGGGGCAAAGGTTTCAAGCTAAGAAGAGATATTTCTGTATTTTGGGAGTATATAATATTGGGACAAGGCAAGACCACTGTTTTTCATATCCTCCATATGCTTATCAAAATCATCACCTTTTAAACCTTGAAGGCGAGACCGGATTTTCATTTCATCTTGGGAAAGAGAGGTATTCTTCTTCATCAGAATATCATGAGATTCCTTTAACTGAGTATGCTGTTCGCGCAACTTATTCATGTTCACAGTCACATTTATCTTACTCTTAATAATTTTTTCATTCTCCAAAGTTAACTTCTTCATATCCCTGTCATACCGGCTTTCCAATGCGCGAAGAGTTTCCTCTTGTTCAGTGCAAGTCTTTCGAAGAGCATGATATTGGTGTGAAAAGATCGCCTTCTCACTTAAGAAAGGTCGTCTCACTTCGGTAAGGGTGCGATTTTCATCTGATATAGTTCGATTCCTCAAGTCAGCATTATACAATAACCCTGAAAGGTTGGATACTTGGGAGCCCAGAAGATTATTTTGACTATAGAGGCGAAGATTTTCGTTCTTTAAATTATCAATTAGCATATATGAGTAATTATTAATTAATTGATCTAGTTGGCTTTGCAATCTCTCATTATCCGCACGGGCATCCTCGACAGAATGCTGATAGTTAAACCTCTCCGCGACGCGCTTCTGGTTTAAGTCTTTACGAACGTGCGAAAAAAATTAAAAGGGTGCAGGCGAAGAAATGTGAAGAATGAACATAAGTACGGTAAAGTTATAAAATAGCTACTAAAAAGGGATACACACCTTTGAGTTCTTGGTTTTTATTACGAAGATTCTCATTTACAACAGCTTCAGCAAGAAGATCAGCCCTTAGCTTAGTATTTTGACGAGAAAGTTCTTGAATGGTATGAATAGACTATGAGAACCTTTCAGCTTGAACTAAGCGACGACGAGATTCGTAAGAAAGAATTTTTTTAAGACACGAGGGTGCGATAAAGTAGCGCAAGTTGAAAAGATACTATTTAAGAGACACTTACCAAGAGATCAAAGGCAATATTGACACTAGGGTCCAGCTGAGAGAAGATTTCGCCCCTAGTTGATTTATCTGGAGGAGACTCACTTAACAGTTTGGCAAGAGCATCACAAAGGCGAACTTGAGAGGGATCATTGATAGATGAACGAGCGACATTGATAATATCCAACAGGGGTTTAGTCCTAGAGTCAACCCCTCCAGAAATGTTCTGAACGGAAGTAGCAAGCATGGGAAGGGGAGAAGTAGTCATAACCACACTCATAGCGGAGTTGGCATCAACACCCTTTTAAACAGGAAGTGGTGTATTAATCACGGGAGTGGAGACATTCGCAGAGGCATATGCAGAGATACCAACCCTTGACGCAGATACATTTTCAGAAGTGGAGACGATGTCATGCTTAGATGGCGCGGCTTTCTCAGAAATATTAACCTCCTTTGAAGACGTAGAAATATCCAAAGAAGCTGAGGCGATAACACTTTTCAAAGAAGCACCAATAGGACCATCAAGAAGGGAGGTACTAATAAACGATGCAGAAATATTCGTATCAGTACTAGGAGTGGCACCCTTGGCGGAAGAATCAACAACTTCACCAGAAGAGGCCTGCGACTGAGAGCGAGATTTATAATTGAGCTCTGGAAAGACGAGAGAAGTATTGATTACACGAGGACGGCGCGATTTCTTGACCTTCCTATTCTCACCAATAACTTCGCCTTCAGTACCCTTCGAATAACAACGCAGATAAGAAACAGAGGCAACAATATTGTTTTAAAGAAAATAAGGTATTTCTTACTACCTTGTCATGCAAAGGTTTCCTCTTGCGAGATTCATCGTCCTTAGAAATTGGAGAAGGGTCAGAGTTTGAAACCTTAATGCGGAGAATACTCGATGGGGAATTCTTGTTGCAACGAAAAAAGTAGGAGAACATGAAAAACAACAGCAGATATGAAGAACAGACAGCAAGAAAAGCAACAACAGAACAACAATGGCGGACTAAAAATTAAAACCAAGAAAATGAGATGACAGTGGGAATAAGAGTAAACTAACCTTTGTTGGGAGTCCATAAAGACTGAAGAAGATCAACACTGGTAAGATTTCTGAGAAAATAGGAATTGAAGTGTTCGAGAGGATGAAGATTAAGGAAATACACAAGAAGAAAGAGAAAGTAAAAAAGAAAAAAAAAACTCTCTCCTTGCCACAGTTAATAAATAAGGAAACTGAGGAGAGATGGACAACTAGTTAAATCAGAACATGCCGGTTGAAAAGATAAGAGTCAATACGTGTAGACGGTAAAGATGAAAACCCGGAAAAATGTCGGTTTGGAAGGAATACGAAAAGATGAATGGGTGGGGCAAAAAGAAATTTAGAGTTTCTCTCACCGCTCCTTCTTTGAAAGAACGATAAGAGAAGAAGCAAAATGTGGGTGCAAAATACCGCACGCTCATTAGTTACGCGAATTAATACATTTAGTGGAACGCGAATAAGGTCGCACATTATATATCCAGGATGACGAACTTGATGATGTCACTAAGTCACAATAAAAGTGTGAATATCTATGCGGCAGTGAAGATTCTGTGCGGCAGTATAAATGTCCAAGCGACTTTGACGCACATCAGATCCGAAATTAGGGGCTTTATTAGCTGTCCTCCACTATGTAAACTCCTATAAAAGGAACCAACCACCATTGTAAATGAGGAGACATCTTTTTGGGTGAGCTGAGATAAGAAATTTAGGAGAGAGAAAGTAGTTTGTTTCCCAAGTTATGGTTTTCATCTCATCTTCTTTGTATTTGCTCTAAGTTTTAATAAAAGATTTTAAGTATTTCATCATGGTTTCTTAGATTACTTCATAGATTCTCATTAGGGTGTGGTTGTGGGATTTCCTGCAACTACAGATAAAGTTGGCGAAGGAACATTCGGATGTGTCTAGAAAGCTATAGATAATCTAAGTGTTGATGGTTCTCAAATTGTAGCAATAAAGGAGATGAAGAAATCATATTCGTCCTTGGACGAATGCCTTGAACTTCCAGAGGTGAAGGCATTGACTAAACTCTATGGGGATCCGAATATCGTCGGACTCAGAAAAGTCATCTATGAGAGTGAAGTGTTATATTTGGTCTTTGATTACGCAGAATCTACTCTGCATCGCCGTATGCATGATAAGATCAGTACTTGTACGGATCCTGAGCTACTTCACGGTTTATAAGAGAACGAGATAGGCCTTTTTTCGGAGTCTGAAATACGAGGCTGGTCTCGTCAAATCTTGCTAGCTCTTGCACAGATGCATCGGCCTGGTGGATATATGCATAGAGATCTAAAACCAGATAACTTGCTGGTCACTAAATATGGAGAGTTAATAAAGATTGCAGATTTTGGTCAAGCTAGGGAAATTGATTCTAAATCACCGTGTTCAGATTATGTTACTACACGGATGTACCGCGCACCTGAAGGTTGAAGTGCTGTTAAACTCGGTATCGTATACCTCTGCTGTTGATATATGGGCGGTTGGTGCTATAATGGCCGAACTGTATTCGTTTCGTCCTCTTTTTCCTGGTAAGAATCGAGCAGATCAGCTGTATAAGATTTGCAGTGTAATTGGAAGTCCAACTTATGAGTCGTGGGCAGAAGGAATGCAACTTGCGAATTCGTGCGGTTACAAGTTTCCTTAAGTACATCAATATGGTCTTACTACAATGATTCCTTCTGCTAGTCATGAGGCTATAGATCTGATTAAATCCCTTTGTTCTTGGGAACCAAAAAATAGACCAACAGCTATGGAGGCTCTGCAGCATCCTTACTTCGCGCCCAATATGTGTGCATTACCAGAAACGACAACAAGTGCAAAGTTCGAGCAGAGAAGTGAAGAACTTTTTGGCCCTTTCTCCCCTGTTTGCAATATTACGAGTGAAGAGATTTGTTTTGATGCAAAACTTTTTGGCCGTTTCTCCCCTGTAAGCAATATTACAAGTGAAGATCTGTTAAAGAGGTATGAGTTTGAGGCTGAACTTAGACGACTCTTTCGAATAGATAGCTCTTCCAAAGAAGCAGACAACAGAAGCGCCATGACAAGACAATTTTTGTGTGCTTTCTAGTGTTGGCGACCAGCAAAGATAATGGAACAAAAAGTTTATGAAGATTCTTTGATTTTTTTTATTTACTAACATTTGTGTTCTTGTCTTCGTCTTTTAAGGTTTTCATGGATTATGTTCATGTTTTTTTTTAATTCAAAATGAGCAAGAATTTGAAACACAATTGTACGAACTTAGTGATAATATATATTTTGATGCTCTTTATTCAACTCTCGATTGTACTTCTAAGTGAAACTAAAAGATACTGAAATAGAAAAAGAAAAGGCTAAGTTTCTAACAACAAGGATTATTCCCTGGTTCATTCCACACTAAGTTGAGTACAGTAGGCATTGTAGTAACTGACCCTAGCTTGAACCGCTTGCGAGTTTCCACCATTGCACTCCACACCATTGATTGCACGGACCGTTGGACCAAACCCATGGTTAGAACTGATAATTAAATGAATATTATTCATCCAAAACAAAAATACCGTCTTAAATGAGACTACAGCGTGATAATCGAATGACTGTTATTCATCCAAAATGCTGTCTTAAATGAGATTACAGCATCATTAAATGAAGCTGCACTTAGATGACTCTTTAGAAGAGAGCTCCTCCAAAGAAGCAACAGCGCCATGCCAACAAGTTGTGCGATTTTCTCTTGGTGGATTGATTGTGGAGCCATGTCGTCAAAGGAAGCCCGAGGATTAAGAGCGCAACAACTGAAGCGTTCCCATAACCATGCTTGAAAAAAAGAAAGTAGGCACATAAGACTCTTGTGTCCACTAGAAATCTCCATGCCCTTTACTACCTATTGGGAGCGTCATGCCAAAAGCAAGCTTAATTATGAAAAGAGGAATTACCGTTGGTTGTATTCTGCTCCCAAAACCATCTTCGAGCATGCCTGGGTATCAGAACGAATCCTTCACTTAAAGTTTTTCACTTAATTTAGTACTTCATCATTTTTTTTCTCAACATATTTTGTTAATTTTTACACTGAAGGCAAAAAAAGTTAACCAACTTCATAATAATCATTGTTATAAAAAGGTATGAGGTTTGTCTTCATGATAGCCAGGGCTATCAGACGGACGACGTTCAGTGAGGACCCCGATCTGATGGTCTGGAAGCTCCGGATGGAGCTTTTATTTGGACGGTTTGGAAAGACTCAAGTTTCACGTGGGAGGATGTGGGTCAGTAGAATAGGGGGTGGGTGCGTCGCATGTAACCTAATTATCGCAAGCACTTTCTTTTCTCTCTTTGCCTCTCTGAGAAACCTAATTTACTCGGTATAGTGAAACATAAGGGTTTCATATTCAACAAGGAAGAAAAGAAAAACTCAATTCACATCACCATCAAGTATGCCTCCATTATATTCTTCTACCTGGCCTCTTTGGTCTCACCTCAATTACCTCAGAAACCCAAGCTTTTTACTTATTTATTTCTTCCTTCTGAGTAATGTAGGGTTTTAAAATAGATTTATATGTTGTAGTTGAATCAAAAAAATGATTGAGAGGAGTTGAAGAAGCAGGTAAACATACAGATTCACAGAAACCCTAGAATTTTACTTTTGAGGTCTCTAATTAACTTAAAAGAACAATTTGGTGAAATGACAATTACAAGTCTGAGACTAGAGATACTAGAGTTGTCATAGATTGGTAATTTCATGGGCCTCCGGTGTTTTTTTCTTCACTATGTGCCATAATTATTTTTATTTTATTTTTATTTTTATTTTTGCAATTTGAGTGGATACCACAAAACAATTCATACTTGGTAGTTAGGATGTAAGCTTTCACTATTTTACATCTTTGTCTTTATGAGTCCAGGTTGCAAGTAGAACAGTACTTCATTAATTCGTTTTTGAAAGAGCTGTAAAAAACATAATTTAATTGTCCACTTTGTAACAAACATTATTCGTTTTTGCATTGGCTATAATTTCTCATTTTGATTTTGTTTTCTGTAGGTTTTAAGGGCTTTTATACATCAACAAGATCTAAGGGCAGAAAATCAGGAAGTAGTTAGTCAAAATTGAAATAAGACAAAATCAGTTTTTATATAAAGTGAACAAAGTGCAAAAGATGACAGTGGTTTGGCTGTAATGGCTTGGACGGTTTGCGTTGGACATGCAATTGCTCTCCAGCTGACAAGGGACTTTTAATGGTGGTAAGGAACTTTGTAAGTTGTTTTTGATAAGTTTTCAATGTCCAAAGTTTTTTTCTATTTTGTATGTTATATGTATGTGTCTGAGTCCTTGATGGGATTTTTACTGACAAGAGTGTATCCATTTTTGAGGAATGAAGAATACCGTTTGATCATATCAAACCATTTAAACTGATTGTGCAGAATTTTGTATTACCGAACAATAGCATCAAGGGTTACAACTTTGGTGGGAATTATAATAGTAATATTTATATTTAACACAATCAGACTAAAATTCTCCATCTAAAGAAGAGAGGTGGCTGAAAGTTCTATTGCATCTGCTGTGAGACAAATGCAATATTTCAGTTTGTCCGATACAATCTTATTTTTCTCGAGTTATACTTTGTGCTAATACATCCTATATTAGCTTATGAGACATAATTATCATTTAGCTTGGGGCATACATTCTTTGTTTGTAAATTTTAAAGCTAATTATAAGCATACTACAGGGATGTCGGGTGGTGTTTAAGTGTGTTTTTCTGTATGATATACCTTAGCTAGCTTAATGTAGTTGTTTTTACTGGTGGCAGCTTGGGCTGGATATATGAGGATTTCCTGAGCCATCCTCTTGATGTGTAAGTTAGGCCACCTTGGCTATATGAGAATACAGTAAAATAGGTTACTTGATTGAGCAGGCTTCGAGAAGAACCACTTTTGAACAAAGTGAATTAGGAATGATGTTTTGGGGACTACTCTTCTATTTTGGGGTGGATATTTGAAGTAAATTTGAGCCACCCCTTAACTTAGTTTTTTTCTAATACCAAACTTGCCCTTGGTGATTAAATTAGTTAGTGTAATGATTTCGAAATGAGGGTTTTGGGTACTTACGTATACTTCAAATTTAGGTAATGTTGCTTGAATTGAAAAAAACTTTCGAAAAAATGAGAAATTTATAAACTGATTTCGACCATGGAAATGAAGTTCGGCTACGACATCTGAAGAACAGGTAGCCGAATTCATCTGCAAGTGTAGTTCGGCTAATGGTTCTGAAGACACAGGTAGCCGAACTCAGCTTTAATAGAGTTTTTGCTTTCAGAAAAAAGTTCGGCTAGGAAAAAGAAAGTTGCGACGTAACCGAACTAAAAGTTCGGCTGGGAATTTTTTTCTCGACGTAACCGAACTCAATATATAGGTTTTCAGAAAAAAGTTCGGTTAGTAGAAAAAAATTGCGACAAAACCGAACTAAAAATTCGGCTAGGAAAAAAACGAAAAAAAGTCGCGACGTAACCAAACTAAAAGTTCGACTGAGAATTTTTTTTTTGCGAGGTAACCGAACTTTTTTCTGAAAGAAAAAACTCCAATAAAGCTGAGTTTGGCTAGTTCGACAAACTGTTTCACATAATTCCTAGCCGAACTTCTCTCTGCAACTTTCATTTTCAACTCATTTTGATGATTACTTCTCATTTCTTCAACCAAAAACGAATGACAAGTAATGGGTTTGTGAGAATATTTTCGTTAATGATTTAAATTAAGCTATATACATGGAGGTGGTGGTGGTGGTAGTTGGAGGCGGTAGGTGATGGGCGGCGGTGGTGGGAGAAGGTGATGGTTATATATATATAGGTGGTTATTAGGTTTGTTTTAAATTAAATTAGGTTAAGGGTAGGTTAGTCATTTCCACACTTTTGGACACTCCTTATAAGTATAGGGTGGACATTCATATAACAAAGTAGTCTCCCACCTTTTTTGGTAGTCCCCAAAACATCATTCGTGAATGAGGTGCAACTCCAGAACATGCTTTATGGGCTTATAGTGTAATTAGCTTAGAAAACTGTCTTATTTTGTTTCACTTTCATCCAACAATCATGCAGGTTTCTAGATTGGATTGTGGATGTGGAGGACTATGTGGGATATATTACACTCCTTTATCTCATGAATTTGGATTGCAATAATTAAAGATGGTTCAGGTCGAGGAATTAATTTTTAACGTAGGGGAATTACTTTTTACGGAGATGATTGCGAGAATGAGATCATGGTTGGGAAGGTAAATTTTTGGATTTTTTTTTGTTTACATAATCTTAAAATACATGTACAAAAAAGAGGAGGAACAAGTTTATTTTAATTTCCACATGATATTTTAGTATACTTTTTTGATCATGCCTACAAAATTTGTAAAGAGATCTATAGGTGATATGTGTACATATCAAATCAGGCATTGTTAGAAAGTACTTCTAAGCAAATGTATTTTTGTCTACTAGGTTTGAGACAAAGAGCTAAATCATGTTTCGAGACCTACGAGAACATAATTTGATTCATAATAAGAAAATTATTGGAGTTCGTTCAGTCGAGATTACGTTAATGGTGGTGGTCCAGCCAGCCATACTAAGTGGAAAAATAATTCGACATCTCTTTCCTTGATTGACTTGCATAGTACAGACGTGGAAATTCCAAAGGTGTGTTCATATACATAACCAATTTCAATATTGATAAAGCAAAGTACACATGGGAAGAGATGATTGAATGGAGGAAGCGATTTGATGCTGACATTGTTAATGAGGTATCTCTATCGATAGAATGTGCATGTATATGCAAAAACAACATATGCTAGATTGGAAATTCCTTTCAATAATCCTCATGATAAATTTTAATTCGCAGGCAAGTCTAATTCTTACTTTTGAATTTCAAACTCGAGTCTGCATGGCTATATTCAATATTTAATTCTCACCATTATGAGTGTGTTTCTATGAAATGCACCAATCCAGATGAACTAAAGTTAAAGAAGAAAGGATGTGTAATCCACGCTTTACTCTTGATCAAGGATATATAAACTGCTCATTTCCCCAGAAGAGATTATAGCATCATAAATTTAGTGTCATGCTTGCCCTTCATATTGGAAATTCTTTAGGATTCTTTTGCTTGCTTACTCTTGTTGCTCAACATTCTACACTACTCTAGAAAGGGACATTGGTCTCGCTGCCTGATAAATTTGGTGTACCTTCTTTTTTGACATCATGATTGCCGGTGTTAAGGATACCAGTAGTTAAAGTCTTTTTTCCATTTGCCCCCAAAAGAAATACTCTGGATGAGAAGGTCAATGCAGGAGCTTTCATGGGTACTGACTGTTTCCAGTTCCTATTCAATCTAATACCTGTAAGTTTCGATGCGGACAAACGGGATAATTATTTCCCCATCAGTTTTCACTTTTCAGTTTTGGCGCAAGCATATCACTCTTTTATCATGAATAACAAACCTGGGCACTCTTCAGTCTTCAATTATTTTAACTTATAGGTTGTTGTGTATGTATATGACTATGCGTATGATATGAAATCTTATATAATCATATTACCAGATGTATTTTCCTAGAGTTCTTTTTTTTGTTCAGTTCTCCATTATTTTTTATTCTTATTGTTAATGAAACAATATAATAACAACTACAGGTTCCGAGAAGACTGATCTAAGACTAAAAAAGTCACTCGTGCGTGAAAAACTCCATCTTTGTATAGTCTTAGGTTTAGAAAGTCTACCTTTGAACTGGGTTTCGTTTGTAATCCAACCAAAGTAGGATTAGACATTCTTGACAACGATTTGGTTCTTGCTGATTCAGTTCAAGTGTATAAAACTTCTACATTTTTGACAACTTGGAAGGTCAACCCTCCGTGCTGAGGGTAATTTGTTATCTTAATTTTTGAATGTCTTTTAGTATAAGAGATTGCTTTGTTAAGTATTGGGAAAATTGCTAGACTTAAGTTTCTAATGACACTGGAACATATCTCCAGCATTTCCTGAAAGTTAATATAAGATTTATTTCTCATGTATTTACTTGATCACATAGCTACGTATTTTTTAATGCTCCCCTCAGACTTCCAGGAGATTGAGTATTTAATCAAGGTGTATATGTTTCATATGGTTAGTACTGATCAAATGCAGCATGCCTCTTTCTCTCATCTCAAGGCAAATATGTTTCTTCTATTTATGTATTCAGTAAATCCTTGAGATAATTGCTGACATATCTTATTAGGGCCATGATGTTATTATTCTGCAGATCCTTTCGAAAACTGAGCCTGAGTGGAATATATAATGTCACTAACAGATTGAGTAATGGTGATGTAAATGATAATAACAGCCTAGCCTTGATATAGTCATTTTAGGTTTTTTTTGGTAATTGATATAAATACTTTCTTGCATCCAAGGGATTTTGGTCCCACTATAGAATCAAAAATTGAGAATATTTGCGGCCATCTCTACAAGTGTATAGTTCAGTACGTAAATAGCTTCCAGAAATTTAAACTGCAACCATTGCACTCACTGGAGTTTTAGACAGTATCATTTCTATACATTGTCTGCATCCAATATTTCCTTTACTTTTTAATATGCAATTCTGTATTGCAGATATCAGGCATCACTCTCGGTTACGATTCACAAACTATCACCACCACTTTGTAAAGCGAAAGATAAATGAAGATAATGTACTATATGGGGTTGGCCTGCCAGGTAAGTGGACTTTATATTACTGTTATGCTTGAGTAGTTTTTTGCACACAGTGGACTTCATGTTGCTCAGGTTAGAAACAAAACCGTTTTCTTATATGCTTGAGCTGTTAGATTCACAATTTTGTACATATCTCTCATAATTATGGTGGGAGTCAAAATTAAATATTTTAGAACTTTCAGGATTCTAATAGCGTAACTTGGAAATTTTGTACGATTTTATTCTATATTTGTTCATTGTAATCCATGTGTCTAAGATTTTTGTTTTGTTTGCAATTCTTAACCTCGTTCTTCCTTTAAATTTTGAATTTTGACATGTTTAATTTCTTTTAGAACAAAGTTTCATTGATCAATACGATCATTAATGAATATGAGTCTGTGGCACAACGGTAGTGCGTCTGACAACAAGTTAGAAGGTTGTGTGTTCGATTCACACCACATTCAGTCCTCTATAGTAAATTTTTTGTTATTTGTATGCTTTACACTAACTTTCAAGTAGTTATAGAAATAGCACCTCTATAGTAAATGTTTTGTTATTTGTATGCTTTACACTCACTTTCAAGTAGTTATAGAAATAGCACAAAATTTGCCATAGAATTGATATGAATGATAGAAGTACACGGAAACATCTTTTGGCTTTGTGATTCGTCACGAATCATAAGATACCATAAATTCTGTGATATTGACTACTTCCATACGCCTAATTCTCCCATTATATGATTCTGAATTTGATTCACTAATCCCCTAGCTACTGTGTGTGCATGTGCATATTTTTAGCACTTTAGACTGCTTTCTGTACTGGTTGGAATCGGATTCTCCCATTATAAGATTTCAAATTTGATTCACTTATCCCCTAGCTATTGTGTGTGCATGTGCATATATTTAGCACTTGAGACCGCTTTCTGTACTGTTTGGAATCGGATGTTTGATATGTGGAGGGAGAAGAGAAAGTTGTGAAGAAGGCAATTAGAGCAGCTGTTAAGAGAAATGGTAATATCTTAGCGAAGGTAACAATATTATCATTCTTAATATTCATGTTAGTTATATAGAATGCAGAACAGTCGAGACTGGAGAGTAAACAAGGGATTGTGGATCATGTTGGTAAGATATACTGTCTACCGCCTAGCATCTATTTTTCGTAGTTAATTTGTGTGTAACCGAATGTGTGGTGACTGGGCAGTAGCTAATTTCAAAATCCATGAGAAATCTAGGTTATTTTTACTTTGTTAATTAGGTTGAGTTTCCAGTATAATGAAAAATGTATCGAAGTGGTATTTATGTCTCTCCGTAAAAAGGATAGTAGTGGAAAACTTTGTGCTCTCTATATGGTGTGATAACGTAGTTTTTGACGATGTCACAATGTCATTCAGATTTAAGATAATTGCAAATCAGTTAGTCACATAGTTTTACTTTTCATCAAATGATCAATGCAATTAAGATGCTCTATTATTTTAATGAACGCTCACACAACTATATCACTGTTGTACATGATACCATTTGGAATTTCTGCTGGTGTAAGGTTTGCTTTCTCTACCTTTATATGATTTTGAATTTGATTCACTAATCCCTTAGCTATTATCTGTGTGTACATGTGCATATATTTTGCACTAGAGTTACAAACGATTAGGTGACGGGAAACTGCGAGATGCATGCTTAACAGTCTTCACAATTTTGTACATGTACTTCTTAACAGTCTTAACGGTGCGATTGATGATTCGTTACTTCTTATTATCGCGACCAAGTACTTCACAAAGCTTTTTCTGCTGATGTTCATGGGTCTGGTGGTTTTCTCCAATGGTTTGCTGTGATGATCGAAGACGAGATGGACATGATGAAAATAATGCGAGTCGTAGTGATTTTGGGTTGAGCTTTGAGTGTATTTCAGATGGAAAAATCAGCAAGAAGGTGGGTCCAGAAACGGGTTTGCTGTTGTGAATTTTGTAAAAAAAATTTGAGAAATTAAGAAGTGGTTTAGAAGTCAATACAAGCACGAAATTTGGGTGTGGATCCGGTTCAGTTTTAGACAGTTTGTGGGGTTTTGGACTTGCTTCCAATCCATAAAACCAGCTTAACAAATCCTGTTGTGGCTGCCGTTTAAAGCTACTAAACAGTCACAAGGTGCTTCCTTTGCAGGTCGATATGTGTAGATCGAATTAATGATGTTTAGCAACAATTAGGCATGCTGATCTTTGATTAGCAAATTAATTTTGATTTTTTCTTTTTTGATTTATTGCTATCCATTTTGATCGAATTGGAATGAAATTTAAAAATGTTTCGAAAACAAGATAAAAAAGCGTGACAGACAATTTACAGTCATATCATCATATAGAATATCTCCCTTCGGCGACCAACCAATATACTTATCGTACCTTTGGCTACAACTTACGAACAGCTACAACTTTCAAACAGTACAACAATTTTGAGCACGATTTTTTTTTTTTCGTGAAAACCAAAGCACAATTTAAGTTTATCTTACCCGTCTATAAATAACTCTAAGCTAACACGGATTTCTGTCTAGAGCCCCGACTGTAGGCTGGATGAAGATGAAAGAGTAACATAAGTTGGACTTTATCAGTGAGATACCCGGAGATTAATGATATTTTAAATTATCTTCACGGAACTTATATACCATGTTAAATATCAAGGACTACGTGACACATGACATTAATTATAGGTTGAGCCGGGGCCGTAAGGCCCCGGTGATACCCAGTAAGACAAGAAAAACTAACCAAGTTCATAATAATAAAAGGGCATACCGTTTTCTTCGTTCGGACAAGTGTTTGGCCCGAGTAGAGAAGTTAGCTACGTACACATTGTTTAGCAACACGTAGTAGGAAAGATTCCATGCACTTTGAAGCACAGTAATCAAAAGGAAAAAATATTGTTTGGTCCCTTTTTAGGTGGTCCCAAGTCAGTTTGATCCTTTCATAAAACACCTTTTCTATTTGGTCCATAATTATTTAAAAATATTAAATGGACCAAAGTACCCTTCCGTGTTAATTCCAAAAAAATTTGTAGCAGTTCATTCTGTCTGATGAACTCCGGAGTTCATTCTTTCAAATGAACACTTAATAAAACCTAAAAAAATTGTTTACTTATTTTTTGTAGCAGTTCATTCTGTCTGATGAACTCCGGAGTGCATTCTGTCTGATGAACACCTAATAAACCTAAAATAATTTTGTTTACTTATTTTTTGTAACAGTTCATTCTGTCTGATGAACTCCGTAGTTCATTCTTTCAAATGAACACTTAATAAAACCAAACTAAATCCCATGTGAAAACTCTTCTTACAGGAGTTCTTTCTATTTTTGTAGCAGTTCATTCTGTCTAATGAACTCCGTAGTTCATTCATTCAAATGAACACCTAATAAAACCAAACTAAATCACATATGAAAAACAGAGTTCATTCTATAAATTGAACACCTAAGAACATTTTTTTTAATGTACACCTAAGAAACCCTATAACAAAAAATAGTTCATTTTTTGAATGAACACCTAAGAAAACCTATAAGAAATCAGAGTTCATTCGTAAATATGAACAGCAGCAACATCATCTTCTTCAACAGCAGTAAATCTGAGTTCGTTATGTTTTATGAACAGCAGTCGTCTTCATCTTCAACACGAGCAACAAACATCAAAATCAAAGATTCTTCAACAGAGTTCATCACCACCACGAGCAGCAAACATCATCTTCAACATGAGCATCATCTTGATTTCAACACGAGCAGCAAAACATCAAGATCAAAAACATTCTTCAGAAGATTTCATCACCAACACGAGCAGCAAACATCATCTTCATCTCCATCTTCAACACGAGCAGCAAAACATCATCTTCATCTTCAGCACGAGTAGAAAACAGAGATCCGAAAACATCGTCTTCATCAGAGATCCGAAACTTAAGTCAATCAAGAAGAAAAAGATGAAAAAATCAAACAAGAAGAAAAAGATGAAAAAATCAAACAGAGATCTGAAACTTAAATCAATCATTTTCTCCCACGTGTTCTTCATCTGTAAACATCAGCAGCAACTTAAAATCAAAATCGTCATCTTCATCATTTAATCAACAAGAGCAGCAGTTCATTTAAACAACATCAGCAACAGCTTAAATAAAAAACGTCGTCTTCATCATTTAATCAACAACAACAGTTTATTTCTCTCTTCATCTTCTTTACAATAGCAGAGAAAATAGTTGCAGAGAAAAAAAAAAACGAGGAAAGAGAAAGTAGATCTGAAAATATGGAGGTGAGAGAAAGTAAATCTGAAAATAATATCTTCTCTCTTGATAATTGACTATATATATCTTAGGGTGACGTCATAGATGATGTAATGGTCCCAAAAGGGTATTTCTGTCACTACAAGATGACAATTACATTATCCATGACATCACCCTAGGACCAAACCATAATTTGCAGGACCAAATTGTAAAATATATTTTGAAAATGGACCAAACAGATAGTTGACTTAGTCAACTTAACAAAACTAGCTCTAATATATTATTTCTAGGACCTATTGGTATTTCCTACTAATCAAAAGGTGGCATTTCTGGTTAACTTCACGACAAAGCACTTCACATGCGAAAACAGACGACATACACGGACCCAACGAGGCGCCACATAAACTTTTGAATATCTCACAATATAAATAGTGAGCTTTTTCCCCATCCTTATTCATAACACTAGGCTATAACATTTCTCTTCACTGTGATCTCAAACTATGGCTAAGGCTATTCCTTTCGCAACCTTAATTACCTTCTTCCTCGTGTCGATGGTTTTTGCCCAATATCAAACAGGCCAACAATCTCAGCAGCAGCAGATTCAACAGCAAGAGGCTCGACAATGTCGTATCCAACGTATAATGCCGAGCCAGCCTACTCAGCGTATTTAATCTGAAGGAGGTGTGACTGAAATTTGGAATGAATTTGAGGATCAGTTCCAATGTGCTGGCGTTGCTGCACTAAAAAACATCATTCATCCTAATTGTCTTTCGCTTCCCAACTTTTCTCCATCTCCTCGCCTTGTGTACATTCAACAAGGTTTGCACAAAGACTTTCTCGTCTTCTGAATGTCTACCCCGATATTAGACATAATTTTTCTCAGAGTTCGATTACTAAAGTTTTTTTGTCTCTACTATTTGCAGGTCAGGGGTTGATTGGAATGTCCATCCCCGGCTGTGCCGAGACATACCATTCTGGGAAACAATCAGTTAGAGGAGGAGGTGTTAGGACTAGACAGACTGAACAAAGAGATCAACACCAGAAAGTACACAGGGTTCTCCAAGGAGACATTGTTTCTCTTCCAGCTGGCGTAGCTCACTCGTGTTATAAAGATGGCAACGAAGAACTTGTTGTTGTCTCTGTTAATGATCTTAACATCAATGCCAACCAACTTGAATAAAAGTTAACAGTATGCGTGCATAATCAATCGATTTTTCTCTATCTTTGCGATGCTTTTTCATTTCATAGCCAACATAAGCAAAAACAGTTCACATGTATCTGGTTGTCTGCAGTCATTCTACCTTGCTGGTGGGCACCAACAAATCTACTCTTCCGTACAAAGTGTTGTGTGCAATTATCAAAAACAAGGAAAGATCAAATAAGCAAAAGTTATTGATACTTAGCTCCTTTATAATGGAAGTGATCGATTTGACGAAATGACGAGCTCCACAGATCTCCGCAATAGCAACAAGGCAAAACTTTGGAAAAACATAGTGAGTCACGTGTTCAACACGCTGTCCTTAAGACATTAGCGCCCGACTACACTCAAGAGTGATTCTATAGCCCTCACAGGACGGATATCTCCAGGATAAAAAACCCTACTACACCTACTACTAGCATATGTAGTAGATGCTCAACTTGAGCTTGGCAACTCCGGAAAAACCCTTAAGGAAAATCGTGAATGCTTAAGAAAATAATAAAAATATTTTCTCTTAGGGGTCTCTCTAAAATATAGAGAAACCCTTTCCCATAGATTTTACAAAAGTAGAGAATTTGTTTATATAATGGAATAATACAATTTAAAAAGAGGAACTCCCCGATGTGGGACTAAAAAGTTTCATTCATAAAAGAAAACAATAAGTTATTATTTTTCTTAAAAACTTAAAAATCAATTTTATATTAATTGTTTTCCAACAATCCCCCACATGAATGAAAACCTCAATAAAACATGAAAAACACAGATAGATCTTGGTAAATTAACAACCGAACCTCACGACCCGAACTTACTGAACATACATACAGATCGTGCTTGTTGAAATCATACTAGCCATTCCAACATCCTCTCCTTCACATAACAGTGTGTTGACCCCAGGGGTCATACTATAGATTGCATAAATCATAATAGTATAGAGAGCTTTCATCTTTAGTTTCTCACAGGTGAGACTAAAGGTTTTTTGAACTAGTGAACCCTTAGTGACCCTTAGGTCCTAAGTTCCAGTAATACCAAAACCATCAAAACGAAAATCACATAAAAAACACAGGAAATACCATTTTAGGCAGAGGTGTCCATGAGGTCTTGAACCTTTGCTTAGTGAGATATTACCGGAACTACTTGCTAGAGACAGTGAACGTGGTGTATGTAAGTGCTAGCGTTTGATGCAATTCGCGATAAAAACCACGGATGATATCTCCAAGGTAGCTGCCAAGATCGTGTCATTTTTTCCAATTTGGCCCTGGACATATCCTGTTTCTCAGAATCCTCTAGAGAATCAAAGCTCATATTCTCATAGGAAGCGGCCCCACTTCCTCATTCAGATAGGTGAGTTTCCATAAAGAGTGTTACTGCTACACCCCACTTCAATCTTAAATTGAAACTATATAACTCATTAAGACTTCTTAAAAGTCATCCTTCACATGCAGTCACACTATCACGTCCACACTATAGGGAAGGGACAGTGAATAAATTCTATGATAGTGTTTACATTTACCCAACACAAATTAGTTGTCTCATTCGAAACCTTGATCTTGGGATCTCCAGTCAGCAAAGTTGAGTATCCTTCATGGAAAGTTTAATTTATGAGCTTAAGCCCCATCCCCCTTGATGCATTTCTAAAAATCTCTTTGGATAAACCTTTCGTCAAAGGTTGCGCGATATTCTCCTTGGACTTGATCCAATCAATGGAAATAATGCCGATTGAGATCAATTATTTTATCCCTAGCTATTATAGCTTGGCTAACACAATGTATAGATATAGCTGGCACATGCCTATGCCAGAGAGGGATGTCTTCTAAAAAGCATCTTAGGCACTCGGCCCCCTCTCGTACTTTATCTAATACAATACTCTCAGATTCCATAATGAATGAGCAATATATGTTTGTTCAGAAATCATCCAAAAACAAACCCTGCTAGAGTGTAAACATATTCACTCGTAGACTTAGACTCCTCTGAGTCAACTATCCAGTTCGCATCACAAAATCCCTCAAGGACAGCAAGATACCTTTCATAAATCAAACAAAAGGTCATAGAGTATTTTAGGTACCATAATACTCTACTCGGTGCATCTGAATGCTCTTGCTCTGGACTACAATTATATCTACTTAACTTACTCACAATATAAGAAATATCTGGACTCTTACAATTGATTAAATTCATCAAACATCCTATAACTCTTGAGTATTCAAAATAAGATACTCCATTACCCTTATTTTTCTTGAGTCTATAAGAAGAATCGTACGGAGTACAAACAGGCTTACAATCAGACTGATTGAATCTCTTAAGAACTAATTCAACATAATGAGAATGACTAAGACTATAAATGTTAGATTATCTTCTAATCTTCATCCTAAGATTGCACCAACATGACCTAAGTCTTTCAAGTCAACGTTCTCATTCAGCGCATGTTTTTAGTGGAATTAATCACATCTATGTTTGTATCAAGTATAAGCATATCATCAACATACAAGCATACAATCACACATGCATCCTTAACAAGTTAATTGTAAATATACTTGTCAAATTAATTAACTTAAATACACTACTCATTATCACATAATCAAATTTTCCATGTAACTGTTTGCGTGCTTATTTGAAAACCATAAAAAGATTTGTTCAACTTACAAACTTTATCTATACAACCTTTCACTACAAAGTCCTCGGGTTAGTCTATGTAAATTTCTTTATCTAATTCATGATTTAGAAAAGTTGTCTTAACATCCATCTGATGTATCTCTAAGTTGTTTATGGCAGCAATAGCAATTAGCATCTCAACGGAAGTAATTCTCGTCACAGGTGAATAAGAATCAAAGAAATCTACACCTTTTTTTAGTTTATAGCCTTAAGCTATCAACTTATTTTTTCCACAGTTCCATCTACCTTATGTTTCCTCTTAAAGACTCATTTACATCATATGGTCTTACTCCCTGGAGGTAAACTAGCAAGATCTCAAGTTTGGTTCTGACTCACTGAGTCCATTTCACTAAATGAAGCTTCTTACCAGAATAGGGTTTCTATAGATGTTATAGCTTCTTTACGATTCTGGAGCTCAGACTAAGCTAGGCATACTATAAAGTCAGGTCTATAAGAAGTCTCAGTTCTAATCCTTTTACTTCTCCTAGGATCAACTCTACATCATCTTCCTTTGAAGGCGTAAATTTTGACTAGTTGAAAATACATCTAGGGGATCAACAACACATCCTAAGAAGAGACGGTTGTCAAAATAAACATGCTCAAAGAACTCAACATCCCTATACTCCATAAAATTATTCACACCAATGTTAGAAAAAACAGAACTCACAACCAAAAAACTATATGCAGCAGTGTACTCAGGATACCCTATGAAGACGCAGTCAACATTTTTGGGTCCTATCTTAGTTCTCTTACGAGGAGGAATGGCTACCTTATCCAAAAATACCCACACTTTGACGTATGCATAAGTAGGTTTCCTATCTTTCCATACTCATATGGAGTTCTATCTGATCCTTTAAAGGTTACTCTATTCAGGACAAATTTAGAGCACGACCTCCCCCACAAGTTGGTAGTTAATCCTTTAATCAACATATCATATATCATCTCCTTAATGGTTCTTTTCTTACGTTTAACTATACCATTATATTATGGTGAATAAGGAGGTGCGATCTCATGAATAATGCCATTTAATTAGTAAAGTTCTCCTATATGAATTTCATAATCGCCATCACGTTCAGACCTAACCCTTTTAGTGATAACATATACTTCACTTTCAATTTTAAGTTTATACTCTTAAGGATTCTAAGGCATCATCCTTACCCCAATCAAGTACACAAGATAGTACCTCGTACAATCATCTACAAAAAATATGAACCACTTTTTACACTTTAGTTTGCTAGGTCTAACTGAATTAATTCTAAGGACTTAGAATTACTCTGAACATTTTTGCTAAAAGGGTTTATAGCATATTTTGATTCTGTAAAGATTTCACTTTTGTGTTCAAAATCAAAACTAAATTTGGGTACGTAGCCTATGCTAGGCGGTTTATGCATTGACTTATTAGTTTACGGTTTCAAGTCTACCATGCAAAACATTCAAATACACACAAAACAAAGCACAAGAATCAACTATGTTCACTTCATCGGATTTTTCTTTAAGCTTATATAGACCCTAAGTTCTATAACTAATGCCTAAAAAATTACTTCCCTTAGGTATAACAAGTTTTCCAGATTTAATTAAGATCTTAAATCCTTTACCATCTAAAACAGAACAAGATACAAGATTCTTGCATAAGCCCGGAACATGAAAACTTCATTCAGTGTGAGAATATTTACATATATAAGCTTCTGCTCGACCTTCCCCTTTTATGCAACCTCTATTGCAGATGAGTTACTCATATAGAGTTTCTCGACATCCCCTATCCTATGATAGGAGGTGAACAGGTCTCTGTTTCAACAAACATGCTTGGTGGCTCAAGAGTCCACCCACCAATCTCTCACATTGGTTATTAAAATAACTTCCGACATCATGCCATTGAACTCGTTCTAGTTAGTTTCAACTAAATTAGCATTGACTTCTACTTATTAAGGTTTTTACGTTGTCTACTATTTACTGCCGTAAGGCCAGGAATTTACAAACATAAAAATCACCTTTAACTAAAGTAATGCTAGAATCAGGTTTACGAAACATAACTTTATTATGAAGACAACGCTTAGAGTTTCTTCCGATTTTCTCACCTTTGCCAGCTTTGAAAGATTTATTTTTAGCCACATGCGCCTATTAGCCATGTCCCTTGCTGATGACACCTTTATTCACAAACCACAATTCCGAATCGGAAAGTAAAATATTAGTTTTTAAGAAAACATCTAGATCTACAAACTTCGTTTGAATCATAATTTCAAAAAACTCATGGTTACTACATAAAAAACTAATTTAGTCAACAGCAAATTTCTACTCGTCAGAATTTTTCAGGAACGTTTCTCTGTTTTGTAAAATATCAAAAAAATACTTTTACAACTCCAAAATTCTGAAATGTTATCTGGGTAACTGTCAGGATGTCTACTACATTAGGTCAAAAGGGTTCATCGAAATTCCTTCTAGGTTAAGAGATAAACTCGAAACTCTACAGCTGACCAAAAATTCGATTTTTTTTTTCACTCCACAATTAACATCCATGATTCACAAACCAACCAACCATTTTCGATTATTACAAATTCTAATGTCTTATGATTGTTGGGTGCAATAATCAAAAACAAGGAAAAATCAAATAAGAAAAAGTTATTGATACTTAGCTCCTTTATAATGGAAATGATCGATTTGACGAAACGACGAGCTCCCCAGATCTCCGCAGCAGCAATAAGAAAAAGTTATTGATACTTAGCTTCTTCTATTGAGTGGTAATGCCAGCTTGTTTGCAGAATCACTTTTTATTTTTTTTGCAGAATGCAATGCATGCACCTCACTGGACGATGAATGCACACAGCGTCTTTTATGTTACCCGTGGTAATGCCCATGTAGAAATTGTAGGTAGCAATGGACAAACAGTTTATTATGACGATGTGAGACAAGGAGAGCTCTTTGTTGTTCCTCAGCAATTCGTTTCATCAATGAGGGCAGGAAACAATGGATTTGAATACGTGGCTTTCAAGACTTCTAGTCAGCCTATGAAGAGTCCTTTAGTGGGTTACACCTCAGCTTTCAAAGCAATGCTAATTCAAGTTCTCGCAAACTCTTTCCAAATCTCTACACAAGAAGCCCAGAGCCTCAAATACAACAGGGAACATCAAACCATGCTCTTGCCTCCTAGAAATGTTAGATCTTCTTAGGAGTGATAAAACTAACTTTCGGCACTACGTAATATGCTATATGCATGTATAACTGAAAGACTCACGAGGAGGAACAGTGATGGTTTTGTATGCTTTTACTTCTATAATAAAAAAGACTGTAATAAGTAGCTAGAAATTAATAAGAGACGATGTAAGAGTTAAATCTTTTGCAGAATAAAAATTATCACATAAAAATGGTGATTTAGCAAACTTGGACTTGCAGAAATACATCGAAGTTACATTCGGAGACTGATAAATTGTCATCATATTTTATGCCCTCAATCTTGATTCCAATAATCAAAGCATGAAGCTAATTATGAAGTTTAGTTCATCGCTCTGTCTTCCTCGTGGAGGTAAAGAAACCGAGGTTAAGAAAATCCTTGGAGGGATCTTAGATTCTTTCTATTCCTCCGAAACAAATCAAGGATTTGGGTCCTAGCACCAGCAGCGAGGATTTGGGTAGAGTGAAAAGAACCCCTATACCCAAGAAGAAGTTATAGGAATTGGTGTGTGTTTATGTTTGTCATTGTGCTGTTAACAGTTGTCTTCCTATTGGTTTTCATCGCAGCTTGTAATTTGGGTCGGCTTTTGCCTTCTCTTGTTGCGCTTAGGCGCCTTTAATCTAGTATTTATCTTTTACTTTTTTAATAAAATTTTAATCTTTTAAGACTAAAAAAAAAAAATCATTTGGGATTCGCATGAACCTAGAGTTGATTCAGCTTGAACATGATATATCATATCATATCCTGGCGTTTTTACCTGTCAGCACTGGGTAAGGGGCTCAAATTTGTTGATCCTCCGGATGGAATTCACAAAGCTGCAGAAGATGCAAACTTGTAAGATATTCGTTCGTAAATTAGAGAATTCGGCTTTGGAATGACAGAATTTCGTGCTGGGGTGAACCGAATTACTGTAATCATGCGTTGGATGGCATACCGAGTGAACGAATGGAACGCATTGCGCGCTTTATATTTGGCGGTCTGTATGCTCTTCTCTTCTCCCATGTGTCAGTCAGTGCCCACTGTAAATTATTAGTATATCAGACAAGTGTTTGTTTGGCACGAGTAGAGTTGCTTACCAACGATTCCATGCACTTAATAAATCAGACAGTAATCAAAAGATGGCAGTGTTTTAGTTAACTTCGCGACAAAGCACTTTACATGAAGAAAAAAAAAACGGACTCAACGAGGCGCCACACAAACTTCTAAAGAATTCACACTACAAATATACTGAGATTGAAAGAAACACCAGCTTATAACAGTTTTCTCCACTTTGAATATAAACCATAGCTAAAGCAATTCGTCTTGCAACCGTGATCTTCTTCCTCGTGTCTATGGCTTTTTCCCAATATGCAAACTGGCCAACAATCTCAGCAGCAGTAGATTCAACAACAAAAGGCTTGACAATGTTGTACGCACAAATTTCTTTCATGTTAGCTATTTTTGCTACCTCGTTTCTTCAAGGACCATACCTCCAGACGTAACTTTTCCAAAGAAAAACACAAATGCACTCCCAATGCTAAGCTTGCCATTAGGCTTGCTCTTGGCGTCACGCTCCTTATAGGTATCTTATTTCTTGGCTCTCTTTATTCTCGTCTAGGCAGGCCTCTTAGTAAAGTACATGGCGAATTTTAATAGACACAAGGACACAAGAAGGTAAGTCTTATGTGCCTATTTTGTTTCGGCAAGCATGGTTACGCTCCTAATACTTCCTTTGACGCTGGTCAGCTAATTAAGTTTCCAACATCTGGCTACGGTCTCATTATATTGTTAGATGAAGAAATGGTGAACTTCGGCCCCTGGGTTTCATTATATTGTTAATTTTTTACTACTAGTCTGGTAGGCTATGAACTTTGGCGTGTTTCCATCCTATTCTTCCTTGTTGTCTTTGTTGTTTGGGTTACATGTAAAATAAAGTCTATTTTGCTCGGTTGTGGTCAGAGACAGGTATACCCATGAAGCCAAATTCCCTCCATATTCCTTTCAAAGCAGAACGTGCTTATAGTAGACTATGTGGTTAATCGGATTTTAACCAACAGTGTACGTAGGATCTCAGGACAATGAGAGTTGTACCCCATTCACCAACAGTGTACACGAGATCCATTCACCTTGCAATAAAATAAAATAAAAAAGTACACGAGATCCATTTCTCTATACGTTAATGACCTCAATCCCTAGTCGATCCGTTTAGTTCATAAATTATTATCGAATGAGGTCGACTAATTAGGGAACCTACTTCAAATAGATTAACGAATGAATTCTACAGAAATATTAAAAACAAAGAAAATAAAAAGATAATACTGTTGCAGTGGAAAATACGGAGAAATTAAAGAGGCAAAGAGAGGTTTCTATTAATCAGGATAATAAGGTTACATGGATACAATTTCCTTTATATACATGTAAAGGTAAACTCTAGGTAACTAGATGGACCGCACATCCATGGGCCGTAGGCCCTGTAACACTCCCCCTTGTGCGGTTCAATAACAAAACTTTATACATAGTGCTTAACATATAGTGCTTTGAATGTAGTTCTTCAAATTTCGTTCTCTCCTGATGACTTGTGCTGAAATCAATTGCCTTACTAAAACTTTTACAAGGAAAAACCCAGTGGGATAAAACCTTAGTACAACTCTTCACATGTTGTCTCGTACTTTACATGTAGTTCATCACATGCAATACGATCTTCAAAGATCGAAGAGTCTAAGTTAATTTCCTCGTTAAAACTTTGTTAGGAAAACCCAGAGGGACAAAACCTGAACTAAAGAAAAAGAGTATAATATTAAGCAAACTTAGAAAATAGTTGGACTCGAATGTGTTGCCTCATTGAAACCTTGACAAGGAAAACCCAGTGGGATAAAAACTTGACGAAGGGAAAAGAGTACAACGTGACAGATGCAAGTAAAGGTGATCCGTTGCAAATGATCACTTTGCTCCGTTGAAGTTGATTAGTTGCTTCATAACTTTTAAGGCAGAAAATCCTCGTGGGAAAGACAATAGCCTTATATGGGAAATTACATTCCCGGTGTTTGTTGTTGTCTCATTAAAAACCTTACCGAGAAACAAAACCCTGTGGGAAAAAGCAACCTCGGTGAAGGAAAATAGTTCAACACACCATTAGATGCTCCCCCTGATGTCAGACAATTCTAATTAGTCTAATGCAGTCAAAAGGAGTTTATCACACTCTACTTTGGTGACTTGAATGTTTAAATGACCATGTTGTTGATTCTGGAAGTTACGTTGCTTAACAGAATATCGCGTTTCATTTCTTTGATTCAGATATTTTCAGTAATATCAACGTGATCTTTATGTCTTCAACGTTCAAACTACTTGATTTTTTTTAATGTTGTCTCGCTAAAAACCTTGTCGAGTAGCAAAACCCTTTGGGAAAAACTATTCTCGATCGAAGGGAAAAAAAGTACAACACAACTTCAATATCGAAGTAAAATATGTCGACATCATATCCTTAGATCCTCCCCCTGATGTCGATATCTCCCCCTGATTACTTTCAGAGTTTTTCCAGACAGTTCTTTTGGTCATGTACTTTTCGAAACTGAATATCGGTAATGACCTACAAAATAGTCTACCATATCTTGATGTGAGTTTTAATTGTAGTAAAAATAGTGGTGAAAAGGTTCGATGCTCGAACTTGTGAAGGATTCTTTTAGACTCAAATTAACTAAAATAAAATTGTATCAAATTATAAAAAAGACACCGAGACTTTGGATTCCACCATTGACCAATTATTTGATAAATTCTAATCAATATTCATGCAATATTTTTATTTAAAGTGATTCTAATATTTGCCTCTAATTTGGTTCTTGAAGTAATAATTGTAAGCACGAAGTATGAAACATCAAAAGTATTAAAACCAAGCATATCCCATCAAAACACTTCACAACTACTCAATAAAAACCAATTTTTCTTTTAAGTTCTATGCAAAAAATCATGTAAAATAATTGCAATAAATAATAAAAATAGAATTATACCACTTTTCATGGAACAATGGCTTACTCCGTCGCCTCGGCTAAGGGGTTTAGCTCCTCATATTAATCGTGTTCTCAAATACATGTTTATGGCTCAAAAACTGATTACAAGGGAGAAAAGGGAATACTGTAGTCGCTGAAAGTCTAATACAGCGGACGGAATCGTTGCTGAAGAGCTTTGGTGACTGCTGGATGATGCGACCGTAATTCGTTGTCACTGAAAATAAGTCTGCCTCTGCAACTTTCTTTTTCCGCTGTTCTGTGTTCTTCGTCTTCTCCAGTTCAGTTTTGCACCAGCAGAACGTGATTTCTTCCAATGGTTTTTCTAGCTTCTCTAAGGCTCTAAACTTCCCCTAACTTCTTCCTTCCCTTCCTAGGACCCTAACCAACCCTTTTATACATAGTAGAGCAAAGAAAATTCGAGAATAAACTTGGTTTTTTCCTCCACAGCACGTTACAAAATTTCCTTTTTTTTTTTCTGTTTCACGTGCATTCAATCCATAAAAGCTGTCCAAACTCCTCCCTTGATAGAAACAAGTCTTTAATAAGAGTTTCCTTCCTCTTCTTCACGTAAGTTTCCAAGAATAAACCAAGAAACTTGCCCAAAATAAACCATGATATTTTTGGAAAGTTTTCGCTTCCAATTCGAGTTCTAGCCACTTTGGATCCATTCCAACACCCTTACCTTGCCTGTTAGGTCCATAGGAACAAACCCAATCAAATTCAGCCCTTTAATCTCCCTAAAAATCGATCAAAAATCCATCCAAAAAATCGCCTGTGTGTGAAGAGAATTCCCGCCATTTTCTGTTTTTTTGAAAACGTAAAGAAATGTGACCTCCCCCTATCCAGTCTCGGTCTGTGCTTAGCAGCTGCCTGAAAATGGGTTACCCCTTATCCAAAATGAGAGTCCGAATAGCAAATGTCCTCCCAGGAGCCTTTAACAACTTTTCGAGCCAATTTTCCCGCAAGAGCCCATTTTTCCAAAAACACCTACAAGGGGGTAAAATACCAAAATTAGTACAGAAATGGGTACTAACACTATACATAAAAGAGATGAAAATAGACACATAAATGCCTCTATCATATCTCCCGATGATTACTTTTGTTAGAGAAGAGATTATTGTTCCTTCATAATGAACAACATTTGGATTGCACTTTCATTAGCATTCCTTTTAGTGTCTTTGCAGAGATAAAACAAATTTATGTCAATGGTTACTTTTAAGTACATGATTACATTCACTATACCATTCCAATGACGTTGCGTTGGCGATGAGTTATATCTAGCTAACAAGTTCCCTAAGGATGCAAAATTTGATCGAGTACATCATTATACTAAGTACAACAATGCGTCTATTGTACTTAGATATGGGAATTTAGTCTCCCAACACATCTTCATCATCTTTCTTTAGACGAAATGGTCACTTACTTACATTTGAACCTCGACTAATCATGGGAGTGCTATCAAGATGCATGTCTTTGTTAAATTGCCTGACAACTTTAGACATATGCAAACTGGTGGAATAATATACCACAAGATCATTATTTGGTCGAGCTTTCCCCATATTTTTCATCTCAAATTCGGATTTCAAATAACTTTTAAGGCCTCTTATTACATCAAGAGTATCCATTATGTATGTACCATCGACATAGATAGCTACAATTCAAAATTAGGAACTTTCTTGTGAATACGCAAGGAAAATAACTTACTTGTCTATCCCCTCCAAATCAAATAGCCACTTAAACGGGTATACCACATCCGCCTGATTGCTTCAATCTATTAGTGAGCGTTCTATATAACTGTAAACACACTTTATGGTTTAGAGTCACTTGATTTGGGAAAACAAAAGACTATCAAGTACTTTTGTAAATATCTTTTATCTCTTGATTCTTTCAGAGATACGTAACAACCACATACATATGCTGCATTTCAATTCCTTTTGAAATTACCAAGCTAACTATAAGTAGCGGAACACTATAACGTTCATTAGAATAGAACAATTCCAAGGCTTTATGAGAAACCTCGCGCCAAAAGGCGAGTCTTTATACTTTAAGACTGCTTTCTTCTCATTATGCTTTGTGACAAATTAATTATGTATGTCCAATTGGCTTTACACTTGGTTGGTTAGCACTACCACACTAAATACTTGTATATTTGTCAAAGAACCAAGTTCTACCTGGATTGTAGAGGCCAAATATGCTCTTCATTGACATTAAGCAACGAGGAGCATGGTTCGATCTCATTTTGCTCTATTTCCTTAAGCAAGTGTAAAAGAAATTAATCATCAATATGCTCGCATGATCTTTCCATTGAATCGTGCGCATTCTCATAATCCACTTGGGATGTCATTGTTTTCTGGAATCATTAAACTTCAGAGCGTCCTCCTGTTTGATTCATGGACATATTCAGAGACAATCTTGTGAGATGATTTAAGATGATATAAATAATTTGTGCCTTACTCACCTACTTCCTTTTTAGGTGAGGATTGATCGAACCACGTGGTCTCTCCAACTTCCTTTACGGAGCCACGGCCTCAACCACACTTCCACTAAGTGTAGTTGTAACACCTTAGTCTATGGTTTATATCCCTAATTGAGGATTTGTAGCCTTGTAGGTAGGTTTGCAGCTGATATGTGTGATCTCATCACTTTAGCGACCTCAGTATACATTCTGAAAATCGATTATTCTTTGTCACTTCACATTTATATTTGTGGAGTACAAGAATCAATATGAGACACGGTTGGAACACACCACGACAATTCTTGTCGTTCCCTTAGAAAATACGTGTTCTTATCTCCCCCTAACGACGGGAAGACTGTTTTATTAAAGTGATAACCCGCAAATCTAGCGGTAAGTGATATCCTGCTAAAAGTTTTAAAATGCGGATAATTGTTGGGAACTCATTTCCAACATAACTACATAACAGTTTTGAAAACCCATTATAGTACGATGTGGGGTCGTAATGGCACATATATAGCACAACCAAAAATGCGTAAGAATACAAATGTCAGGCTTATATCCAGTTACCAACTGGTACGCAGAAATGGTTGGCTAATTATGGGTTCCAAAACGAATAAGTGAATATGCATGTAATATTGCAGATCCCCAAAGCATTTATAGGAAGGTTGTTACGCATAACCTATCCTTAGACACCATACGTAACCTTTGATGGTAGCCTCTGCGAGACCATGGGGTAAGGGTGTTCTACACTGATCCTTTTAAACATGCAATATCCATCAAGTACTTTTGATGTAAATATCTAGCATTGACAAGGTTGGTGAGTCCTTAAATTGTATAATATGTGCTAGGATTGTTTAAAAAACGCATTATTTCTTGTGATCAATAGCTAACTCAACACTTCGAATCATCCACCAGAGCCATAAATCACTTGAATAGTCCGCATTCTGTATGGATATGTTCACAAATATCACCTTGTTTCTTTTGAAAGAATGGGTTGTTTACCATTTGCATCTTAGGATGGTCTAAATCCTTTTTACTAAAGAATAACTTTGTAAAATGAGTTACATGCATGCTTTATTACTTTAAAAGCATAATGGGAGGGGAGGTGGTGTTTCTAGTACTTTAGAAAGAGTTGACTATGAGAGATGTCATCACTTTGCATTCTTTCAATCTTTGTAATTCCCATTTTGTTGCTCACTCAAAAAAAAGGATGTCCATTTGAAATCTTTCAAAACAGAACATCATATCACAACCAAAGTGTCTTTATGGTTATGTCAAAACCTGAATGAGTCAATTCCCAACATTACATTGTCGCTGACGATATGGGATTCAATTATCCAAATATTAGTGATTTACAGTTCACTAGACTAATTGGCTCATTATTTTCTCTAAAATGTGATTCCTTTCACATTCATTGGAGGTAATTTGTAGATGCATTCCCATTTGCACATTTAATTTTCATACAATAATCGTTTGCATAGACTTCGTAGAAACTTATCAAAGTGTGATTAGCACTTGGTTCTTACAGAGCTCATGTAACTGTTAATCTTTATACCAATTAGGCAACAAAGATTGAGCATTTCTTCACTTGGCTATTACATGTACTGATCCAATCATCGCATGGTATTATATAAGGAAATAATTCAACAATTAGTTTAATATATTTCCTTAAGAGCTTTGTGTAACAAGTGGTGTGGCCTTATTACGTAACAAAAGAAATTTATCTCATTTACTTTAGAGTGTTACAGTTCATGAAGATAAATCATAATGTACAAATGATCCTTATAACTCAAATGCTTAAGAGTATTTGAGTCTCATGGAAATGATATACTTTTCATTCCATAAGTGCAGACAATGAATTTAATTCTTATTAACTGGGAAAATTTCTTATTGCCACTGAAGTTGCCAAGCATGGGTATGACCTTGTTTTAACATATAGTGAGTTTGTTGTCCTTTAAACTCTCTATATATCTTGTAATTGGTTGCTACTATATGATACCTGCATTTCATTGTTTGTACCATTCTCAGTAAAATGTTTCTACCAAGTTTCCAACTCCTGTTTAAATGAGTCAGAATTACATCTCTGTCTCATGCAAGGTAGATACATTTACTTTGTATCGTTATTACTTGAGCCAGAATTACATTTCTGGTCCTAGTTTAGAAAAAGGCTTATATCTTCTACCATAATTTATGTGACATGTTCTAGTATAAAAATGTTGGTATGATTTAGCACGTCTAACCCTCTGTTCTTCGAGGTTCTTTCCATAATTATTCTTTCCACAGTTACCTTAAGTTGAGAAATTTCTTTATCCCAACAGGTATACATTGTTACTCAAGAGAATCTCACATGCATCCCAACCACTTGAATTGGGTTGAATATCTTACGAAAGACCGTGAATCTCTTGTTAACATATTTTAGCATCTACTGTTACTTTAGTATAATGGATGAAGTTGAAAAGATAAAAATGGAAAGATTTTTCTGACTCTTGTCACATTTTGTGAATTTCTTTCCACAAATGTTGAGGTGCTAATTTGTAACCTATCTTTGTAGTCTAGCAAGTGGAATCCATCCCACTGAACATTAAAAATTTCGGAGGAAAAATTTCGTGAATGTTTCAAAAACTTCATTTAGAGCATTATATAATCTAAAAAGTTAATATGTCGCCTAAGAAACGTAAAAACTTAAGATTCATGTTTGAACGGTGCATCGTTATAGGTAGAATATATTTTTTTATTTTTTTATGATGGAAGTATTATACTTGTGTACATAAACTTCCACATCAAATACCCTTTAATGGTGCTCAAGTACTTCTGAGTCCAAAAAGTCAAATTCGAGTCGAGTTGGTTTAATCAATGTCTAGTCAACTATTTGGTAAAGGCCCGGTCCATTGGGTTGACAAGGTCATGGTTAACGAATATAACATATAAAGTCCATTATATATGAAGTATTCAATCCCATTGATAATAATCTTGAAACTATTAGCATATGAGCCCAAAACATATTGTTAACCCTAAAATTGGAAATTTCATCATCCAACTGTAGTGATCTAAAAACAATTTTAAACATCTCCAATGATTATGAAATTTTTATAGTAGCTTCATAATAATGTTTCAAAAAATAAAATAAAATTTCAAATAAATCCAACGGCTAGATAAACAGATATCCATGACGTCGTATGACTGTTCCAATTAGCATTTCCGTGGACACGGTTGGAAATATCACGTACTTTTGAGTATTTCCCATGGTTGGATCTTTATGAAATTTTTACAGTATCTCAAACAGAACAATATATAACACTTATTGAAAATACAACGGTTCGAATTATTAAATATTAGGTTTTACGATGCTGTTATAAACTAGGGTTTTTCTAAACATACGCAGTTTTAATAAAAGAAAGTTTTAAAGATTGCATCATATTCTGATTTGATTGCAATTTTTATATGATATGTAACACCTAATTGGGTTAAACATATCAAACTTTTGTGAAAATCTAATGGTGAAATATCCATGTTTGACAATCATATATTCGTGGAACCCTAAAAAATACTATGAAAACGAGATTCTTCTGTGAAACGAGAATACCTGGTAACGCATCCATAATAAAAATTAATCTTGATCAGAACCACGCTAATATCTTCTTAAAGGAATCCAGGATTGATCTCGAGCGATAAAACTAATAAAAAAATTGCACAAAGTGGTAGAGTCGTGCTTATAATGTGTTGCAGTGGAAAATATGGAGAAAGTAAAGAGGCAAAGAGAGGTTTCTATTAATCAGGATAATAAGGTTACATGGATACAATTACATGTAAAGGTAAACTCTAGGTAACTAGATGGACCGCACATTCATGGACCATAGGCCCTGTAACAAATACAAAATATTAACAAGCGAGTTTTGATAAGGGTATTGTAAATTATAAAATAACTTCGTTTCAGGTTTTATGAATGGAGTTCACTTTCAGCCCTAACTCTAGAGCCGCCACTTAACCAAGAAAATACTACCAATGTGGTTAGAGTATGAGACGGTCTTCATCGGTAAAAGAACTGGTTTTAGTGGAGGTTGGACAAAGTTTGATGTGGATCACAAGTTGGATGATGGTGAAGTCCTTGTGTTAAAGCATTGATCTCACCTTTAACCTTTCTTGATACCAATAAGCTCAACTACAAGAGCATCGCTGTCATCCAACTTATGATCCACAACAAACTTTTTCTGGTGCTAAAAAGTGATTCTTTGGGATATGAATCTTCACCTACGGATTTCGGCAATTGTATTATGTATGAAAGAAGAGAGGGAATTACTTGTATTATCAAGCCACATACAGTACTTGTATAAGAAAAGTAACCAGAGTAAGGGAATTGTTAGGGTTTTATATATAGGAAAGAGGAGAGGTAACTATGAACGGCCTTAAAATTTAGTGTTTAAGATCCTATATAGAAAGAATTTGGGATTGATTAGTGATTAGGGTTTAACCCTAAACAGCTCTGCACGTGCAACTTCCGTGATATAAACTGCTTGGCTGTATGCTCTAGCTTGGACCCTGGTTTGTTTCGTGCGTATTTTACCATCTAATGGGCCCACGGCTCAAAACGTCCACAATGCATGCTATAAGATTCAATTAAGCTAAAAGCTAAATTATCAGCCAAGTTTAACGATATATATTTGGGAAACTCGTGTTTTTCTCTGCTATGGACTTATCATAAACTTGGTGATGTTTTAAATATGGCTTGGTCATATGACTACATTCATCGTTCTGGTAGCTGGAAAAATCACCACAATCACCACCTGAATCACGGAGGCGAAGATTCAGATCTGAAAGTGAAATGTCTTAGTTATGTCAAGTTTGGCAGACGAGCATAGCTACGACATTGAAACACAACCACATAGTTGAGTATAAATCAATTAAAAGTTGTATAAGTTGTATAAGTCGTACTCTTGAATTGAGAATAAAACATGTATCTTCAAGGTGCTTATTGCATACAGTCCATAGGTGCCATGATTGATGGAGCAGCTAATTAGGAAACACAGAATTGGTTTATTGTTGTTCTATTCTGCACGCTTCGGTTTGCTTCCTTAATTAGTTTTGTGATCTACTTGCTAATTAGCGTATACGTAGAAGTTCAACTGGTCTCGTAGGTGTTAAAGGTGTTCATACTGTAGATGGCCTACATGTTTGGTCAATGGCAGTTGGCAAGGACCGCAAGGTATTATTATCTTGTCATGCATGTAATTGGATCCTGTGTTTCCTTATCTGGCCCCTTCCTTGTGTTGGTTATTTCCTGAGAGCATTCACCAAAAGTGGTGAAAATGTCTAGTTATAGTTGGCTTTAGTTATGATTTTTAGATAAATTCCACACGGATAGGAACTCTAATATAGCTGAGCATCATTATGACCTTTGTTCATTTTCCTAGAGATAAAATAATATTAAAGAGGATGAATTAGACAGTATTTAATCTCCTTACCCCAATAAGCCACGCACCAGGTTCACTTTTTAATTAAACCTTGTGAATTACTTGCAGGTAAGCTCCTCATTACCCTATCTGGCTATCAGCATTTGTCAAATTTACCCCTTCAATTAATAAAATATAACCTACTAGTTTTCCCTTTCCTCTCTGACTCTCTTCTTGTTTTTTTTCATCGAGTCCTCTCTTAGATGCAAGTGCAACTTTGAGATATAGTTGCATGTATTGTTCTGCAGAGAGTCGGAGACAGACCTATGAAGGAGCTAAACAGGCTATATAGCCTATCATTATTTTTGTATTATATCTCTCTTGTTCTGTTTTTAAAAAAAATTAATTAAATTTTGTGTTTTTCTTGGTAATTAGAAAAAGTCTTCCTATTCGCACAATACATGGATAGGTATGTCATGTTCCTAAGAATGGGTAGGAAAGCGCAACCTTTATGCACAAAATCACTGGTTTTAACTTAAGTGTTCCTACAACAACAATTGTGTGTTTATTCGACCACTGTATTTGGTAGTTGGTACTGATGTTTGCAAATATGACGCATTTAAAAATGCGGTTGTGAATGACATCTTTTTGAAGAGAATGTAACAAAATTTAAGCATACAAGAAAATAATAGAAATTATATATCAAAATGTGTGTTAGAATAATTATTTAAAAGAAGTGAATTGTTTACTCAACATTGTAAAAAAACTCTCCAGAAATGCATGCATACCGAGACCAATCCAGTGCAGTCTGCAGGTATATATGGTCTCTATAGAGTTTTAATTCTTGCTTCGTTTTCTAAGAAGAAAGTGTAAATCTTGTTCCTGTTGTTGACACACCATGTTGATACCCTCCTCATGGTATTATAACAAAATCCGGAGTTTTTCCTATGAAAAATACCACGGCCAAAGGTGGACATGAGTATCTCAACAAAGAGAGGAAATTGTAACGAACCGAATAGGACCACTGGGATCGATGCTAAAACAATCACAGGAATATAAACCCAAGTAATGTGATCATGCAATACAATGACAAGGGTTGCTCCAAAGGTTGCCAACATAGTCGCTATAGAGATGAAAAGGAACAAAAGACCGAGTATCAATTTCGTTGGCAAAGATGTCAAGAAATCAGGCTCAGCATATCGAGTCGTTAGTAGCGTGAAGAACATCAAGACAGATGTGCAAGAAGCAAAAAGCGAGACCGCATCAGATACTATAAAGAAAAGGAAGGCCCCTGATTTTAAGAACATTGGTTGGCCTGTAGTTTGATTATTGCCACCAGGCACTGTGAAAGCTGCTGCAAACATAACCGTGGCTATAAGCGTCGAGACAACCATGCAAGCTTGTGAAGCTTCTTTTACCCATTCTTCTCCTTCTCTCACCAGGTTTTCATGTTGTTGCGTGAACAGAGCTTCAGGTTTTATGCCTCTCCGGTTCTCCATCTCTCTATACTTGGGTTTCACCACCTTCTGTACCTCCTACGCATATTATTATGATTTGTCCGTGATGAGCGAATACAATAAAACATGTTCCAGAACTTAATTATTGAATAAGGGTATGCAAATATTTAAAAGCTCAAGGTCAACATATATATACCTTAAACCATTGAATCTCCCTTTGCACTTGGAGGGCTGCGCCAGAAACTTTATTCAAATGCAATAATGGTCGCCAAAATCCAGCACAATGTAAGATGTTGTTCTTATCTTTATCTATAGGAGCAGTAGTGGTGCGTTGTATTCCCATATCTATCATTGCCTTGAAAACATTTTCTTGGCGATGAAGAACAGCAAGTTGAAATAAACCATTTCCGTCTTTGTCTCTTTGTTGCATAAGAGAATCATTAGATTTGATGAGCGCAGTGAATAACTCAACAATCCCGTGAATGATTGTTAAAGAGACGGCGTCAAATGCTCTCGACTGTGTTAGCTGTTTGAGCTTAAAGTCCGCAATCCCAGTACATATGATGTCAACTATTTCAGCGACTTGATTATGTTTTACCTTCTTGTCGTGCAACTTTTTCAGATATGGAACTGTTACATATACACAAATCTATGTGTCATACATACATCACAAATACATTAAGAATTCTTGTATATCAATAGAAACCATACATGATTATTCATCACCCCGGAACCATAATTGAAGGAATTGCCACCTACTTACCTGTTATTTTAAGAACTTTCCCAACTAGTCCATAGCTACCAACTCCCGCTGTAACAGAACCGAAAAGAAGATGATTAGCAAATTAATGGGATCCCACACAAAATGGCATTTAGTCTAGTTTCGTAGAGAATTGATTATATGTAGTTGCGAGAAATCTCACGACCACACCCTTAGTAGAATCTATGAAACCATATCGAAATACTCAAGAACTCTTATTAAAATCTTTGAACAAGTCCAAAGATACGAAGAAACCTTAACTTGGGAACAAATTACTTTCTCTCTCCTAAAATTCTTCCCTAAGTTCACCCAAAAAGATCACTCTCTTTTACAAAGGCGCTCTGCTCCTTATATAGGAGTTTACATAATGGAGGATAGCTAATAAAGCCCCTTATTTCGGATCTGACGTGCGTCAATGTCGCACAAGAGTTATCATTATCGCACGATTTCTTTACTGTCACATAGATCTTCATGCCTTTCTCGTGATTTGGTCACGTCTTCTGGTTCGTCATCTTGGATATAACGTATGCGGTCATGTTCGCTTATCGCTTACGGAGTTACTTTGCACATAAAACGAGTGTGCGGTATTTTGTACCCACAATATATTTAGACCGTCCACAATGTTTAATGGTAAAAGCTATATATATATATACTATATGGTTATCTTTAGATTTATTAAGCACTCAAAGTGGGCAAAAAATATTATTTCCCCAGACTCTATCTGATAACGAGTTCCGCATCAAGCCATATCTGAGATTGAGTGTCATCATAAGCCGTATATATTTGAGATCTACCAGAATTATCCAAGTCTCAAGAGACGCAAGCCACACTCAATCTTAGACTGAATATTAGCTCCGTGCGAGCTAAGCGCAACAAAATATACTGTAGTAATTAGTTTTGCTGCATAGAATAATAAATGACCGCATTAATTAGTTAAATATATAAGAAAGAAACTACAAACCTATCTGGTATATGCCTCTTTGGATAATCCCAAATTGATTTCCACTTGGAAAGGCAGAAGGCTTCCCGGCCAGTACATCGATAACTGTCATACCATCATCATCTTGAGTAGTAGCTAATCTTGGGAATAATTTTAGTAGCTTCAAAGCAATATCTGGATGTGTTTGTTTAAGATTGTTAATTTAAGACTTCACCGTTATATATAGTATATGTTATATAAGAATTGATAATTACGAAAATACTGTAAGATCACATTGCATCTTACCATATATCTCAACTCTAATTGCAGCTGTAATAAGAGTAGCACCATCCTTATCACTAAGTTCTTTAGAAAATTTATCTTCCATGGGTGTCACATAGAAAAGATAACGCAACATTTCTTCATCTCCGTTGATTGCAGAGGTAACCAGTGGGATATGGCCATGCTCATTTCGTTTTAGTAGCAATTTACTATTCTTGGATACCATAAGTTTAACCATTTCTATGTTATTAGCTTCCACTGCCAGTGAGATGGCCGCATTTCCCTCATCCGTTTTTTTTCTTAATTGTTTGGGGGACATCATATCAAGTAGATCTTTCCCGAATTTTAACTTCCCGGACAAAATGACATAGTGCAGAAGCGTCATCCCGTTAAGTGTGAATCTATCACTCATAATTTTTGGAAAGGCATCCAAGAAAGTTCTTGCAAATCCGCAAATTGGTTCATCTTTTCTAATATGGTCCGCTATTGGCAGAAACCTTGTTTGCGGATCTGTCATAAACATTTATTTATAAATGGGATATTTCATTTGCATGTGATCATAGATGGAATTTATTTTTAAGAAAAAAATATACCTTCTTCAAGGGTATCTAACTCTAGATCTTCTAGATTTGCTGGTTCCGCTAACTTGTACCAAGCTTCTTCCGCAAAGTTTGATCTATAAATGAGATGCTTCTTCACCATTGGACAACATGTTCGTATGATCTCTAAAGCCACTTTATTTTTATTCCTCCAAGTAGACAAGTTATGAATTGTTGGCAGCTCATTTCCGGTTCCACCTACGATATCCCATAGATATAAGTTTGTCAAGTACTCTTTAATGTTGACTTTGAAGCCGTTGTAGCCGAGTCCCTTACTTGCTTTTATAACGTCATCCATGGAAATGAACCTCGATGTTTTTGCTGCTGCTAAAATCTTATTATATCTCTCTGAAAAATATCCCAAAATTTTATCAAAAATGTGCACCAAATGTGAAAAAACAATCCGCGTGTGAAAGAAGGGAATGATAAAGCTTATATATTTTTTACGTATATTCTAGCTAACCTTTTTCTTTGTGAGAAGCAGCATCTGCTTGTGCTAACAGATTCCAAGCTTCTTTGGGACATTCTGTGTACATAATATGTGGTAACATCTCTAGTCCACAGTATTTTCTTATGGTTTCATAAGCCTTGGCGTCCCGATGGGACGTGTACTCATCACCTGGACGCTTCACACATTCCCACTGGCCTTTCGCAGTCAAAATAACTCTCATTTCATTTTTCCAAGTTGGGTAGTTGTTTGGTGTTAAAAGAGTTCCATCTTTTAAATTGCTCCCTGCATCAGATCCCATAGTATTCCCCTGCAACCTTTTTAAAAATTCGGCAACATCTCTCAGTCTTCCTGAAGAAAAGAAAAATGGGCGTGAGTCAATATCAATGACTAAAATCACTGTAATAATTAACCTTATAATTTCTTTTACGAAAGCAAACTAACCAACCTTTGAGTGTCATGCTTTCTGCATAACTTAATATCGACCAAGCATCTTGAGCCGATTTCGAGAATTTTATCCGGTCCTGTGACTCTGGTCCACATGCTTTTCTTATGGCTTCATGAGCGATCCTAATTTTAGTTTGGTTCCAGGCACGGTATTTTTTACGAGAATTTATTTCTACAACACACCACAAATCTTGATTTCTCAAGTAATTTTCCATGTTGAACATCCAGCTATCGTAATTGTACCTATGAAGACGTTGGACTCTTTTTATGTCATCAATTGAAATATGATGATCTTTTTTTCTTTTTTTGATCGGTATAGAGATATGATCAATTACAAGACCCACTCCTGATGATGGTGATAGTGGTGCAAGTGCATCGTCATTATCTAGATCCGTTTCTGATGATGATCCGTAATCCTTATCACCTGCTACATCATAAATATTGTCAATTATACTACTTTCAATTTAATTAACCTCTCACTCTTCATCCAAAAAAATTGATTTTACTCAATCTTCATCCAAAAAATTGATTTTAACAATATATATAGCTAACCTTCTCCTAGTGACCTTATACTGGTCCAGGCATCTGCAGACGAAAAGGCAAATTTTACCAAAGCAGGGATATTTGGACCACATGCCATTTTGATAGCTTCAAGAGCCTTGATATCTTTACTTAACCAGCAGGTATCTTGTTCACTGCCTGCAAGATATTGTCGAGGCTCACGTCCATCCACTATTCCCAACAAATCTTGACTTCTCAAGTAATTTTCCATGTCCACTTGCCAACTATCGAAATTTATGGTTATATCATCAACGTTAAGTCGTATCTCATTTAGATTTTTGCAGCTCTGGTAGTTGCTTATATCATTTGTCCTAATCTCGTTTACCTCAGTCGTCGGTGTTGCCATGGCCTATCAGACTGATAATTAAATTTTTAATGAGAGACCCATAACCGGAAACTAGAAAGACAGCAAAATATATGGTTTTAGTTGCAACAAATTACGTACCTTGGATGCAATAATTGACTATGAAACTGATGAACTTCTTTCCGCTAGATCAAACGAATGGCCGTTGAATCTGACTTCAAAATACAAGCTTGCAGCTGAAAAAGTAATCTTCACTGATTGAAATAAAATTCGAGCTCTTTATGCACTCTTTTAGTGCTCTTTTTTTTCTTTAATAAGACTAAACCATTTCGTTTCAAACAAACAACAAAAAGAAAATATATGAAATGATGGAACAATACATTAAACTTTATATAAGAGAAACACAACGGTTTTAAGTTGTTTCTAGGAAGGTCTGTTCGGAATCATCCTATTTTATAATCCTATTATCAGCAACAATTCACTCGCTAGTGACATCATCAATTAATTATTTGGGCGGAAATGAGATTGATTCCCGACTTTTCTCACGCGTGAAATAAGAAATGGGACCTATATATGCCATTACCAATCCAAGTGTTGAGAGTTCGTCCGTCCATTTCCCTATCGGGACATTTTGGTGTAGAAACTGTCGGTAAGTGCAGCAGCTTCTTTGTTTGGAGTCATTAAGAAAATCTCAATTATTTCCCATCCTACCAAGCTAACCCAGTCAGCATAAAGAATCTCGATTAGTAGTAGCTATAATGGAATAATTAGCTCGCACATCGCCATCTTTAATTTGTCTCTTCGTAATATTTAAGATTGGTTGTTGTTGGTTCATCTTATGTACGAATAGTACATTCAACATTGTTCCATTCACATTCGTAAGACGTAACCTCCAACTTTTATTTTATATATATATATTATTTTTTTCTTTATTTAGGTGAAACTCCGCCCATCACCTCTATAAGCTACAAGGCTATTACATATATGTTCCTACTAAAAAAAAAAAACCTCTAAATTTCAACGGCCGGCGAGTGTTCCTGTAAATTACAATTCCTACGTATGTAATGCAAACTTACACTGATGCAACAAGCAAACAACGACCAGCACAGTGATTTGTCCCTAACTATTATAAATTGAATTTAAAAATGTTTCCAGGGACCATAAAAATCCAGACGTCCGAAAATAAACCCCATCTTTTGGTCCCTTGGAGTAGTTATTGGCCAAATATTATAACGGTAAATGTAAGAAAAATACTGTCTCAGCTTCGCTAATCACAGCGTGTTCTATATACTATAACACAGTACAGATGGGCTTTAGGAATAACCTCACGGACACCACGCCATGCCAGTTAGTGGTAGAACAATTTTCGCCAAGTATGCAGTATAAGGCGACTTCATGAGAAGTTTCATTTAGTACTAGCAGATTAGTTCCATTGAAAACTTCGTTTCCATCGTCTTCTTCTTCTTAATCTTCCTTGTCATCTTTTTTGTTTGGGTTACGTGTAAAATGAAGTCTATTTTTCTCAGTTGTGTGGTAAGTTGGTAACAGGTAGAATGTGAACCTTTTTGTTGATGCTATATGTGGTTCTTTGATAAGAACCACATAGACGGTCAATCCCTCAAAATCGCCAACTACTTTTCATTCCTTTGACCAAAGTGTAGCTTTCATGTCTTCCCAGCCCAAAATACTCCCTCTGCTCCGAAACCCAAAGTTCCATCCTCATGTCAGTCATCAAGAACTGAAATGGCAACATTCACTGCCTTCCATAGTGCTTTTCATGCTCGGGCACAGCTAGTTCTCCTCTAGGTTCCCAATGCCGACATACTTATGACACATTAGTTTTTGAGTATGTGCAACTAGTAAGTTCGATTAAAATCCAGTTAATGGTAGAACAGTTCTTTCCCAAGCAACTTCTCAGTATCTTACAAGGTCTTATATATAGGGGAGGTCATGTGACGCTTAAATTTTAACGTGGTGTGTTGTGTAACATGTTTTCGTGCTGACAGTCCATGAGTCCAGTTTATACCTTTATGTGAAGTTTTGGGTGCCCATAGCTAAATGTTTGTTTGCAAATAAAACTTTTGTTGTCAACCCTTTTAGTCAAAAACGTTCTCTCACATTCGGTACGACCAAGCTTTACTGGATGGACTCTTTTTCTAAAGAAACCCTAAAGAAACTATATAAACTCTCTTTTCTATTTATATGATCGGCGTGAAGCCGTGAACTCTCTTTTCGAAAACCCTGAAGAAAATCCAAACCGCCATTCCCCTTATAAAACTCTAGCCGACTTTGTCACTTTTTCTTGGGGATGGTGTGTATGTGAGTGGAAGCAAACCTACAAGGTGACCAGATCTTTTCTGAGGGTATATAATAGTCTTGGTGTCTGATTCCACTCACACACAACATTATTCCCTAACCTACTTACCTTTTTGTCTCAGGTAGTAGTTCAAAATCTTGCGCGAAGATTTTCTTATGAAATTGTTAATCAACAATATATTATGTGACCTTCATCAGGTGATTAACGTTCAGGTAATAATTTTTCTGCAAACCTTGTTGAATTCCTTGGTGATTGATGATTAGCTGAACGTTAAATGAATACTTCAAAAGTTTAAAAGATTGTTACCTGTACTGCATGCTAAAGAGTTTAAGCTTACCAGGGAGTGGCCTCAGTCATTTTTTGTTAAAAGGAGTGTGAGCGCCACGCATTTTCGGATGTTCTAACAAGATTCTCACGGAATTTCCTATTTGAAGACAAAAAAGCAAAACTCCTCCCTGACCTGTCAAGGGTGTCTAATCTATTTTTCATCCCGCTTGAAGGGGGTCAAGTACCCCGACATATATATGGTTACGTGTTGATCAAACTCATCCGACATGCTATTCTATCAATGTTATAGAACTGTACTGAATACACGACTAAGTTCATAGTTAATATATCCGACTGAGTAAAAATGAGCATATATATGTGACTCCTATATTATTATATACTTCCCGAAGTCAAAGAGGAGAAAATGAGTCCTAGTATAATGTCAAGTTTGGCAGACGAGCATAGCTGGTACACTAAATACAACCACACAGTTCAGCACAAATCATATAGTAGTTGGATGAGTTGTACTCTCGAATTGAGAAAAAAAAATGTAAACATGAATTTTCTAGGTGGTTACTTGCGTACACTATATACAATCTTATGCAGTCAATCGGTAACATGGTTGATGATGGAGCTGTTATTAGGGAACACAGAACTGGTTGATTGTTATTGGAATATACATGACACGTATACTGAGAAGGCCGAAGTAATGGTGCAATGACCGTTTGCGCACTTGAAGATTAAGTCAAATATCTAGAAGATATGTGAAATCTTTTAGTTTCCTAGATAAGTATATTCTGATATTAATTAGGGATAAATTTTTCATCTTCTGAACTCTATAAATAGAGTGCAATGTAATTGTAATTCTCATCTCAGAATGTTCTTATGATCATCAATATAATTCACCCTTATGGGTTTCTCCGTGGACGTAGGTCAAGATGACCGAACCACGTAATATCATCTTTCTTCTATTTAGTATGTAGATGTAGATTTATTTATTTTGATGTTTTATCATTGATTAATGTATTACTTGTTTGTCAAATCAATGATATCCATGTTAGTTTTGATCTACATATCAAAATCTAACATGGTATGAGAGCAGAAATGCTCTCGGTCCAATCGCTTCCGCAATCTATTTTCATTGGCTCTGATATTTTGTTTTTGCTAATTTCAGTTATCGTTATTCTATTGATTTTATCCATGTGAGTCAAATCAAATCATTAATATTATTTTTTTCTACTGTCATCGAACTTTTGTTCTTTGCATCATTCTTTTTCTTTCTCCCAAAGTTGGGATGTTAAGTATGGTGAATCACCAATTTTCTCCCGAAATCAGATCCATTTTATAATAATTTTATTATGATGAATATGAGTTTTCTTTTAATCAGTTAGTCAACATGATTCTTCAGTTGATTACTTTCTTGGAGAAAATTATAAATTTATCCGATCAATCTCCAAAATATTTTATCATCTCTGATAATCAAGTGATTACCAAAAATATTTTTCATATTTATGGAATCGAATTCAAAAAGATTTATATATTTATCCCAAAGTATCCTACATGGATATGATATTATTATTCATTTGTTCCCCAAATATTATTCCCATATCATTAAACTTTTGTTTTAATATGAATATGCGAGTCAAATCTCTGTCGATACAGTGAAGCGTAAATCTCTTTCATCAATAATCCGCTCATTGCATAGTTTCACCTTTGAGTTTTGAGTTTTTTGAACTCAACTAAGTCGATCTCTCTCATTTTGGATTTTTATCCAAGATAAAAATATTCACTTCTTTGTTATCATCTCGGAACAAAGAAAAAGATGTATTGGCATCATAATTCGTTCCGTTGTCCGCATTGATTGGTTTGACTGATGAGTCATGCGCAAAATCATGTGATTTCCGAAAATGTTTTCTTTTCCGAGTATTATCTTATCATCTTTTATTTCGGGAAGTATTTTCATATTATTATTTTTAAAAGATTTCTATCTTTAAATCCAAGCCAATCTTCATATTATTGGTTTTCTTATTAATCTATCATTTATCAAATACCAAGACTTGTTTCATCTGTTAACAGTTGGCATATATGGCAAGTCGTTAGTCTAAGCAAAAGACTGTGTTTTTCTTCTTTTAATCAACAAGTATCAAGTATGAACAAGTTTCGACATCATCAAAAGATGACTTATTCTATTCTGTTCAAATCAGATTTTCTTTCTATTTCTTCCAAAGGCTGGGACCTTGGAGATATATACTTGGTGCGTTTCTTTTCACCAAGTGCAATAGTCAGGTCTATCCATAACCTTAATCAAATGGATTCTTTCATTTTATCTCTTTTCCCAAATGAGTTATTTGTTGAATAGTATTGGCTATCAAAATCTAAATCCCGAGTTGGGGATATTTTCATCTTCGTAATTTCGACATTGCATGTTAGTCGAATCAAATTTTGAAAATCTTTATCACACAGTATTTTATTAAATCTTTGTTCTCCTTCTCCCTAAATTTAGGCCCGCTAAATATGGTGGGTCTATGTTCTTTCACCGGTTTAAAGGTTCATCTTTCCGGCCGCTTCATTTCATTTTTTGTGTTATCATAACCCCCTCTGGAAGAAGATTAAATGTTCATATACAAAAAATTGACATATATATTTTTTTTAGTTACTTATGAGTCTCATCCATGAACATATAAATGTGATGGCCCTGATCCAAAGATGCAGCAGTGGTAATCAAAAGTTTTAGCAACAAGATTCAAGATCAAGATTCTTTCAAAAGGCTGTTCAAGTTGTACACTACAATTTTTTCCGTGTCCAACCTGAGGGGGATATTGGAATATACATGACACGTATACTGAGAAGGCCGAAGTAATGGTGCAATGACCGTGTGCGCACATGAAGATTAAGTCAAATATCTAGAAGATATGTGAAATCTTTTAGTTTCCTAGATAAGTATATTCTGATATTAATTAGGGATAAATTTTTCATCTTCTGAACTCTATAAATATAGTGCAATGTAATTGTAATTCTCATATCAGAATGTTCTGATGATTATCAATATAATTCACCCTTATGGGTTTCTTCGTGGACGTAGGTCAAGATGACCAAACCACGTGATATCGTCTTTCTTCTATTTGGTATGTAGATGTAGATTTATTTATTTTGTTGTTTTATCATTGATTAATGTATTACTTGTTTGTCAAATCAATGATATCCATGTTAGCTTTAATCTACATATCAAAATCTTGATCTTCTCTGCACATTTGGGTTTGCTTTCCTTAAAAACTTGTTTGTGGTACTTCCAGAGAGCGTACGGAGTAGTATTAATTAACTATTAACGTCGCAAAAGTTCAAAACTGGTCTTGTAGGTGTTAAAGGTGTTCATTCTGTATATTACCTACATGTGTGGTCAGTGGCACTTGGCAAGGTTTTATTATCTTGCCATGTAATAGGTGCACAAGGTGCAAACTCAATAAGTTGGCTAAATACACATTGTTACCTTCAGGTCTGATTCCTATATCGGACAAGTGTTTGGCCCCAGTAGAGAAGTTAGCTACGTACACATTGTTTAACAACACGCAGTAGGAAAGATTCCATGCACTTTAAAGCAAACAGTAAGCAATAGGTGTCATTTCTAGTTAACTTCACGACAAAGCACTTCACATGCAAAAACAGGCGACATACATGGACCCAACGAGGCACCACACAAACTTCTGAATAACTCACACTATAAATACTGAGCTTGAGCCGCATCTTATTCACAACACTAGGCTATAACATTTCTCTTCACTGTGATCTCGAACTATGGCTAAGGCTATTCCTTTCGAAACCTTAATCATCTTCTTCCTCGTGTCAACGGCATTTGCCCAATATCAAACAGGCCAACAATCTCAGCAGCAGCAGATTCAACAGCAAGAGGCTCGACAATGTCGTATCCAACGCATAACGCCGAGTCAGCCTACTCAGCGTATTCAATCTGAAGGAGGTGTGACTGAAATGTGGAATGAATTTGAGGATCAATTCCAATGTGCTGGCGTTGCTGCACTAAGAAACATCATTCAGCCTAATTGTCTTTCGCTCCCCAACTTTTCTCCATCTCCTCGCCTTGTGTACATTCAACAAGGTTTGCACAAACACTTTCTCGTTTTCGGAATGTCTATCACGATATTAGACAGAATTTTTCTCAGAGTTCGATTACTGAAGTTTTTGTGTATCTACTATTTGCAGGTGAGGGGTTGATAGGAATGTCCATCCCCGGCTGCGCAGAGACATACCATTCTGGGCAACAATCAGTTAGAGGCGGAGGTGTTAGCACTAGACAGGGTGAACAAAGAGATCAACACCAGAAAGTACATAGAGTTCGCCAAGGAGATATTGTTGCTCTTCCAGCTGGTGTAGCTCATTGGTGCTATAACGATGGCAACGAAGAACTTGTTGCTGTCTCTGTTAATGATCTTAACAACAATGCCAACCAACTTGAACAAAAGTTAAGGGTATGCGTACATAATTAACCAACTTTTCTTTATCTTTCCAACACTTTTTCATTTCATAGCCAACATAAGCAAAAACACTTCATATCTATTTGGTTGGTTGCAGTCATTCTACCTTGCTGGTGGGCACCAACAAATCTACTCATCCGTACAAAGTCCACAGCAACAACAACAGCAAAGAGAGACATTCCAAAATGTATTTCGAGCATTCGATGAAAATATGATGGCTGAGGCATTTAACCTTCCCGTGGAAGTTATTAGGAGGATGCAGCAAGAAGATCAGAGAGGTTTCATCGTTAGAGTTACAGGAGAAGGAATGAGGATGATCAGGCCTGAAGAAGACGAAGAATATGAACAGAGGTATCAATCAAGAAGGGAAAACGGTATGGAGGAACTTTACTGCAACTTGAAAATTAGGCAGTACTTGGACAACCCTAAAGAGGCTGATATCTACTCAAAGCAAGCTGGAAGAATCAACCACGCAAACGGCCAAAAGCTTCAAATTCTAAACTACATGGACATGAGCGCCGAAAAGGGAAACCTTTACCCGGTAAACTTTTACGTATATATATATATATGTACTCGCACCTTATTTTATTCTTCTCATGAGATGTTAAAACAGCTAAATGATAAACAATCTTCTAAATTCTTGCAGAATGCAATGCATGCACCTCACTGGACGATGAATGCTCACAGCGTCTTTTATGTGACCCGTGGTCATGCTCATGTAGAAATTGTAGGTAGCAATGGGCAAAGAGTTTATTATGACACAGTGAATCAAGGAGAGTTGTTTGTGGTTCCTCAGCAATTTGTTTCAACAATTAGGGCAGGAAGCAACGGATTCGAATACGTTGCTTTCAAGACTTCCAGTCAGCCCATGAAGAGTCCTTTGGTGGGTTATACCTCAGCTTTCAAAGCAATGCCAATTCAAGTTCTCGCAAACTCTTTCCAGATCTCTACCCAAGAAGCTCAGAACCTTAAATACAACAGGGAACATCAAACCATGCTCCTTCCTCCTAGAGCTGTTAGATCTTCTTAAGACTGATAAATTTAACTAACTTATTGCACTAGCTAATGTCAGATGTGCATGAATAACTAAAAGAGCGAAGGATCTCAAGAGGACATTATGATGGTTTTTGTATGTTTTTACTTCTACAATAAAAATGATGTAATAAGTAGCTAGTAGTAATAAGAAACGATGTAAGAGTTCGATCTTTTGCAAAATAAACTAGCACATAAAAATGGTGAATTACCAAACTTGGACATGTTGAGAAATACATTAAAATTACATTCAAGCAATGATGAATTCTCACCATGAAGAGTGACCGAAAATTATGCATAGCGCGCCAGGGCGCGCAGGCCATAACTCCCCCGATGCGGCATAATGATGCTACAACCCGAGCCTTAACACTAGGCAAATGCATGTTTTTTTCCTTGCAAGCATGCTCATGGAGCATGATGCATCTAACTTAACTTCAACACCGTTCCAATTTACCATAGTATATGGGTATAAAGCCTTGCCTCAACATAGGAAATTCATCACTGAATTTCCTATCTAGCTGAATAACCGTAATACTGCATTACCCTTGTTCTGCAAAGGGTTTAAAGCCTTGAAGGCTATGGACGATGCATCGTACATGAATCACTGGCTCTCGAGTCCTGTACAGGCATAATACATTCCTTGAACTTATTCATAGTCCATTGCAGGCTCATGCCATACTCTCCTTAGGATTATGCAAGCTCCGTTAACTTGCATATCGATGTAGCTTACTTTCGAGGCAAGCCTTGTAGGTTGATAGGAAGTATGAGAAGCCAGTGAATGGAATGCAACTAGCCTCATCAAATTTGACCACAATCATTTATTGCATCGTAAAAATGAGCCCGATGATATGAGAGGCCAAAATGCTGCAATCATCTCTAAATTAGATGATATGAGCGACAAAGTGCTGGACCGGCAATGCTGCAACTCATTGCGGCTGACTACGTACCCTTCCCTACTCTAAAGGGATCAAGCACAGACCGTAGTTCATCCTCGAAGGGACAAGCAACTTAAACCAAAATCGTTTGCAAGGCCGTGGCCTAGAAATAATGGTAATGGCCTAGTCCGTATAGGTTGTTTCATCAAATGCACAAAGGTTTCGCATTATCGGGTCCGCGACATGGCATAGTGATGCCTAACCATCAAATTTCCTATTTGCAAGGTTACGCAACTATAAATAAAGCTTACGCATCATTTATACTCTTTCGGCTAAGCTATGAAGCTTTCTTGGTGCATAGTCCGCATATGCACCTTCAACCAACTACCCCTCCCTATATATGTTTACTTGACATTTCTACAACTTTGGAAAGGGGAGAGGATTAACATGCCTGCTTCACTATTTATGGTTGTTCCCATGAACTTATGAGTAACCGGCAATGATTACTGGGTTTACTTCAGTGTTGCACAATTATTGCACAACATTTACTCTGGCGTTGTGCAATATTCACTCGGTCAGCCCTCTCTGGCCTGATGCACAATGATTGTGCAATATTGGCCCTAGGCCAGTCATCCGCAAAATGCGCGATGTTTGTGCTGCATCGTCAAAGGCCATCTGCCCAACTTGCCTGATGCATCATGGTGATGCAACATTGGCCCCTGGCAAATATGCCTTCGAAATGCATCATGCTTGGCGCAATATTGGCTCTAGGCCAATATTGCTCTTAACGCACAAAAGCCTGAGATGAAGCTTCATCTCATGCCATGGCACATCTTTGAGCATGTGCCAAGCTAAAAATTAGGGGTGTTACATCATTCACGAATTTTGTCCCCGAAATTCAAAACAAAATTATTATGGACAAGTTCTTCGATTTGGATTCATGAGCAAAAGTCTCATACCAGATGTTCAGAAATCACGGGTTTCTTCATGTTGTTGTGAACATCAATTTAGACCTTCTGAGCAACCTCCCATACCGCCTGCCCAGGGATCCAAAAGTGCCCACAGCATTACCGAGAATATCGAGTTGGCCAGTTGCCAAACGATATCTCAACCAGGTATCCTAAGGGGCGTCCCATACCACCACTCAGGAATCCCTAAAGTTCACAAGTTGAAAGATGTCATAGAAATGACATGCAAAATCTTAACGCAACACCGTGAGGACCCAACTCTAATGTCAGTGCAGTGGGATGCAAGCCACCATCCTTGACGGATTTTCGTTTACCAATCGTAATGGGTTGCTAGCCAACCTGACAACACACACCATCCCGGACAGGTGAGGGGTGATCAATCTCTATGCCAGTGGTAGTATGATACCAGACAGCACCGTCCCAGACGGATTTTCTGGCAAACTCACAGCCTTAAACAAGCTCAAGTCGATTAGCAAAGTAACTGGCCATGCAGTCACATAACATTTTCGTGCAAAAGTTGGCCTACACTCCAACTTTATTTCCTTTGAAGGAAAATACTCGTTGACGAATCCACTCCGCACAGTCCCTTGAGTTATCTCGGAACTTGCTCTGATACAAACTGTGACAGAAAAATATGCCTAGCGCGACAGGGCGCGCAGGCCATTACTCCCCCGATGCGCCATAATGATGCTACAAACCGGGCCTTAACGCTACGCAAATGCACGTCCAATTGCGCGCATGCCATAACTCCCCGATGCGCCATAATGATGCTACAAACCGGGCCTTAACATTAGGCAAATGCACGTCCAATTGCCCTTACAAGCATGCTCGTGGAGCATGATGCAACTAACTTAACTTCCAGACCGTTCCAATTTACCACAGTACAAGGGTATAAAGCCTTGAAGGCTATGGCCAATGCATCGTACATGAATCAGTGGCTCTCTAGTCCTGTCCAGGCATAAGACATGCCTTGAACTTACGCATAGGCTATTGCAGGCCTAATACCCACTCTTCACTTAGCTTAGGCATTGCTGAAAGCATGCACTTGTCTTGCTCGTGCCAAGGGTGAATCAATCAGGCTCATGCCGTACTCTCCTTAGGCTTATGCAAGATAATTTTCTTTTGAATGATATGATATGCGAGACTTGCATAACTTGTGTACGTTCTTGAACTTTTCCTGTAGTTAAGCAATTGTACTATATTTTCTCGTAAAATTTAACTAATGAAGGGGAGTTAAAATTTTGTTAATTCCATGTGTGCGATTTACAGTGGCCGGAGGAGAAGTATGAGGCTGGGGGAGAAGTCATCAAGCAATATAAGCAACTAATATTAAGATCTAATATCTATTACATTAGCTTGTTTTGTTTTTGCCTGTGTTCTAATATTTGCAAAACAGTTTGAGGATTTTTCATATGTAAAGTAGTAGCTTTCTTAATTATGACGCACGTGAAATACACGTATAATTATGTTATTAATGTTTTGGGTTGTATAGATTGAACTTATGTACTGTAATAGTAATTGTACTAGAATGGTAACAACTAATATTAATGTGGAGTGGGTGTATAGTCCACGATCATCGCATTCCAAGTTGCCTATCCTGGCTTTCTGATGCACCATCCGGTGCTTGAATGCTTCCGCATTTTGCATACATGTCTATAAAAGCAGCAAGAACAAAATTTTCCATTTCTAGATGGTGTTTAAGGAAGCAGTTAAAGATTCCTCCTCCGGTGTGCAACGACCCAAAGGTAACAATCCATTTCAGGACTAATTAAGACGCTTTAAACCTGTGGAGTCATGGAATGAGGACAGAATCAATGGTAACAATCCAGCTTCATGGTTACTGTTTAAGGACGGTTTGAAGGTTGGTGAATCATCGAATCAAGACAAACTCTACGTTGATATATGAGTTTTCTGATTCATGAACCATATCTTGCCAGAAAATTAAATGTGTTCTCACATCCGGGATTACCAATTATGGATCAAAGAATATTTGTAAATTTCATGACACACTCAAAATTTAGAGTTATGATTTATCCTTAAAAGCTCAATATGTATTTAATACTGCCCAAACACCATAATTATAAAAACAACTTTGTACTTCCTTTCTACTTCTTGTATGTACAAACCATTACTGTCTTCTCTTGTAACTTCATCATACTTCTCCCGTTCATCTTTCAACATAAACAAAGATATGTCTGAAATAATAAACGAACCAATCTCTCCAGCCGGGTCATCTTCAAATGACATGTTCAGGGATGTATCATCAGAGGTGAGAGCAATGTACATAAAAGTGCATATGGTTGGTTGCCCTATAGGGAGGAGGATCAATATCAAAGCTCATGACAATTATGAATCCCTTCGCCGAGCCCTTCATAAGTTGTCAAACAACTTCTTGTCAGGTCCTCTTCATGACTCTGCGCCTGATTCTCTATGTATGTGTCATATTATATGTGCTCTTGTTTGGTCATTAGGGCATGGAAATCTAGAAAATGTGTCCTTAGTTTCCCTTGATTGCAATAGAAACTTTCCTTGTTATTGTCCGCTTTTACTTTAATGTGATTTGGCTAGCTATAACACTCTGCTTAATGTTTTCAACATCGCCTGCAGCCTCTCCACCATAGTCTGGTACTCTCTGGTGGATAGTACTGATGTGACAAACCACACTTTAAGGCATTCTTTCTAACCATCTTGCAGATGAGCTTAAACGACGATGTTTCCCAATGCCCATACAATTAGCTAATTTTTGCATACTCGTGCACTAATATGTTCAAATTTTCATAATTATCAGTGAACTATCTAAACGCGGGGGAAATTCCTGACGATGAACTTGAAGATGTCACAGTAACCACCAAAGATACACTCTTCATATCCGAGAATCATGAAGGAGGTCGCGGGATTGTAGGCAGTGTGCCATGGAAGTAAGACTTACTTTTGCAGTAAAACAGGCTCCTCATGGATTTAACCCAGCCTTTTTCTTCTTCTTCTACATTTTTTTTTTTGGCTTTGACTCCCAATTTTCGTACCCATTTGGGTCTAGGCTTCCAACAATGTAGCCTTAAGTTTGCACCAATAATGCACAATTAGGCCACAGATATGATAAAAACACCTGAATTGTTGGTGCTTGTAGGAACCAAAATCTAGGCTTAAGCATAAGATTCTAATGGACGAATGATGCATATGTTATATGTTGCAGGGATTTCTTGAGCACAGTGAAACGGTTCTATATCTTCGCTCGCCCATGAAGCTAGAGCACCAGGTACTGCATACACATCTTTGCTCCAAAACGCTAATTTACTGTTATAGTGGATATTTTTCATTTATTTTTGAAGATTTATAGTAGTTACCCGACGAATGGTATTGTGTGTTTGTGGTGATTCGCAGTGGTTGGAACTTGGAATAGAAAGGAAGACTCATCGATGGGTTGAATAAGAACGGATATAGTGTCAACTAGGTCAAGCTTATGATTTTGTGGTTTACTAGTTTGATTTGAACTTATCACCGATCAAGAAAAATAAATTGAACTTGTTATTTTCCCATTGTTGTGATAACAATCCGAATTCTCTCTGTTCCTCCTAAATGATAATGACTGCCTTTCTAGTTATTCATTAAATTGTATTCACTAAATGGCATTCCCTTAATCATTCTTTAATTATCATTCAATTGTGGTATTAATCACGTTACAAAACAAATTAAGGTAATTGTTGTATGGCAAGCCAACTGTTGGGCTCACTCTGAGATTGAAGCCCATGTCAAGCTGTATGATTTACAGTTAAAAAAAAAAAAAAAAATTGATTTACAGTTTCACTTTCTGCATTTTGTCTCTCGATGGTTCCCATTTTCCGAGAAGCTAATCAAGCAACAGATGGTCTAGCATCTGCCCAAACTCCTTTCAATATTACTGTTCCCATTTTTCTCGTCTGCTCTCTCTCGCTCTGAGTTTCTTCCAACACCAAGCAATTGATGAGAGTTGCAGCAGGTTAAGAAGACTTCGAATCGACGAAATCAAACATGTAAGACTTACTTTTAGTAGATTGATAGGGTTTTATAATCGGATTTAGATTGAACTTAATAGTATAATTTGTTTTAATTTCTCTTTCAGATACTCATTTATTTATGATGAATGTCTTCCATTTCGATTTCGTAATGTAGTGTGTATTTTGAGATTGTTTCTGGTAATTTAGTAGTATTAGTAGATTCGCAGAACGTATTTATTGATTTTCCTTTTTCTTTTTTTTTGATCAGATATTGATTTTCCTTTTCAAGAAAGCTAGTTATCTTTTGATGTTGTTTTAGTAAGATGAACTTTGTTTCATTTCATTGTTAATTTTAAATCTCACTGTATAGATTGTTAGACCCGATTTCAATTAGGGTTTGAGTTGTCTTTAAAAATTGCAATGAGTGCATGGAAACAATCAAAACGGACTAATTCTGAAAATCCAAATGTTCAGTATGGTAACGAGACTTACAGAGATAACCAACACAAGGGCGTACAGGTTTGACTTCACAGGCAACATGGAGTATACGGACAATGCTACCAAGAGAAGACAACACGATTTCATTATCAAAGCTTTCCAGTGAGAAAGTTGATGTGGCAGTGGCAGTAGTGGTACTTGTAGACGGTCTACTGGTCAAGCCACGTAGACCTGATGATGATTCATGATCATGTGGCAGTAGTGGCACTTGTTGACGGTCTACTGGTCAAGCTTTATGCCACTATGACAATGATCAAATTACATGCTAAGTTGCATATCGATGTAGTTAACTTTCGAGGCCATGCCCAATTCGCAATTAATGCATATGCCAACTCCTTGTAGCTTGATAGGAAGTATGAGCATCCAGTGAGTGGAATGCAACTAGCCTCAACAAGTTTGGCCACAATCATCTCTTGTAAGTAATACCAAGACAGATGATATGAGAGGCCAAAAATGCGGCAATCATCTATAAATTAGATGATATGAGCGACAAAGTGCTGCACCGGCAATGCTGCAACTCATTGCGGCTGCCTACGTACCCGTCCCTACTCTAAAGGGATCAAGCATAATCCATAGTTCATCCTCGAAGGGACAAACAACTTAAACCAAACTTGTTTGCAAGGCCGTGTCCTAACAATAATGGTAATGACTTAGTCCATATAGGTCATTCCGTCAAAATGCACAAAGGTTGCGCATTATCGGGTCTGCGACATGGCATATTTATGCTTAAGCATCAAATACCCTATTTGCAAGGCTACGCAGCTATAAATGAGGCTGACACATCGTTTATATCTTTCGGCTAAGCTATGAAGCTTGCTCCGCATATGCACCTTCAACCAACTACCTCTCCCTATATATGTTTACTTGACATTTCTACAACTTTGGAAAGGGGAGAGGATTGACATGCATGCTTCACTATTCATGGTTGTTGCCATGTACTTCTGAGTAACCGGCAATGATTGCTGGGTTTACTTCAGTGTTGCACAATAATTGCGCAGCATTTACTCTGGCATATATATATATTGCATAATGATTGTGCAATATTCACTCGGCTAGCCCTCTCTGGCCTGATGCATAATAATTGTGCAATATTTGTCATAGGCCAATCGTCCGCAAAATGCGCGATGTTTGCGTTGCATCGTCCAAGGCCATCTACCCAACTGGACTAATGCATCATGATGATGCAACATTGTCCCTTGGCCAACATGCCTTCGAAATGCGCCATACTTGGCGCTATATTGGCTCTAGGCCAATATTCCTCTTAATGCACAGAAGCTTGAGATGAAGCTTCATCTCATGCCATGACGCATCTTTGAGCATGCGCCATGCTAAAAATTCGGGGTGTTACAATATTTAACACCCACAGAGCTTTATAGACTGCGATATTATGGTTAGCATTATGCATGAATGCAGTCTGACCAGATATGACCTTATAAGTCGATTTAACAGAAAACTGGCTATTTTTACTAAATGGCCAAATAAGTCTATCATGAAATATTAGCTTTTCGAGAGGATGACCATTTTTAAAATACTTACACCTAAAAATGATATAACTTAACTTTTGAAGATGAATTAAATTCCAAGCAGTTTTCGAAAGAAGAGACATATTGACATGGTTTAAGTTTTTGAAACCTAGACCACCTTGGAGTTTGTGAGAACAAACTTTACTACAATTTTTCAAATTCACACCACCAGGTTTGGTTTTCCCCCACCAAAAATCCCTTTGGGATTGTTCTATTTTCTGGACAGTTTTTGCAGGATTGTAAAGGTATTCTTGTAGTAAATAGGTGAAGTTGTTAGCACATGTTGGACCAATACAGACCTATCAGTCCGGTTCAGATGTTTTCCCTTCCATTTTGCAACTCTTTTATCAAACTGATCCTCGAGATGACGAAAAGAATAAGTTTTCAATCTTGAAATGAACAAAGAAATGCCACGATATTTCTCGTTGAGAGCAATCTTCTTGAGATTTAAGGATCTTATGAGAGAAACAGCTAGATCCTGATGGGCATTATTACTAATGAAACAACCAGATTTCTGAAAAATTTATGACTTGACCCGAAATCGAGCTAAAATCCTTTATAGTACTCATAAGATTGTTGGCCTCAGCGTGGGATGCTCTAGCAAATATGAGACAGTCATCTGCAAACATCAGATGACTAATGCTAGGAGCCTCTTTAGTTACCAGCATAAGGTGACAATCCTTGGCATGAGCTAGATATCTAGAAAATGACTCCATGCAAATTATGAAAATGTATGGATATATGGGATCACCCTGTCTCAGACCCCTAGTTGGTCTAAAAGATTTGCACGGAGAACCATTAAGCATGATAGATATATTGGTTGTACGAATGCATTGGTGGATAAGATCACACCAGTGATTTGAAAAACCACAAGACTTGAGGACATCAATTAGAAACGACCACTCGATTCTTTCGGTTTACGAGCTGTGATTTTCTAGATCATTTTGTGTAGCATTGCCCGCCTAGCTCAGTTGGTAGAGCGCAAGGCTCTTAACTTTATTTACATACTGTGCCAGACCCTAATTAGGCAGTAAAGTCCGTGCTCTCGAGGGAATTCCAAGGAAGTGCCAAAGGCATTATCATGTCACAGGAAACAACCCTCTTGTAGCCTTGTTGCTAAACCCACCCTAAGGGCTTCTTCATGCCACTCAATTTGCGGAGCAACAAACGATCGAGAACTGCACAATAGAAGGCAATGCTCAAGCAACAGTACATCTACTGAACTCCCTTGAACAAGACCACCCAGGAAAATAAAAAATAAAATAATGAGGGGTATTTATGTAAACTAACGAGAGATAAGTTCAGTGTAATGAAATCTAACAGACGGACAAATTAGTCAGTTAGAATATACCTTCTATCCTCATGGCTTCTTCTTCCATCTTTGTATTATCTCTAGCTATTCTGTTGTGTTTTACTCAATCATCATCAGGTGTTGATGAAATTACTTATGCTGCAGATGCCAGTAAAGTTAGTTTAGCTCTTTACTATGAATCTTTGTGTCCTTACTGTTCAAATTTCATGGTCAATTACTTACCAAAGATCTTCTCAAATGGACTCATTGATATCATCGATCTCAAACTCGTTCCTTATGGTAACGCCAGAATTACTGCTGACAACGTCATCACCTGCCAGGTATATACCCTCTATATTTTTGATGATTTTTTTGTCTAAATTCAATTGATAAGAATGAAGATTTTCTGATCTGAAATTGATGTAATTAAAATATACTGAATGGAATTTCCTGGTACAGCAGAGTAATGATTTTGGGATCTTATCTAAAATGATCTAAGAGTTAGATTTTTGGTTGAAATTTTTGTTGTTTCTGAAATGATTGCAGCATGGACCGAATGAGTGTGTTTTGAATACAGTGGAAGCATGTGCAATATACGTCTGGCCTAGTCTGGTAAGGAATTATAAATAAACCTTGTAATTTGTACTTAGCAAGAATTTTTCGTCTCGCTTTTTAGTTTGAATGAATGGAAATTGTGATGCAGGATAAGCATTTCAAGTTCATTAATTGTGTGGAGACCTTTGTTTATAAAGGCCAACAATCTGAATGGAGATCGTGTTTCTCAAAATTGGGGTACGAGGAGAAGCCTGTCAAGGATTGCTATAATAGTGGGTTGGGAAAAAAGGTATGTACTATTGTTCTGTTGGGTTTGGTTGTTAAGTTTAAGCTGGTGGTATATTGCTTAATTGAGCTTTTGGTTTTGCTGAATTCATCGTAATATGTTCAAATAAAAACCTTATACCTCTATTTCATATGCTTGATGTGGTTAAAGCGTCTTAAGATATGAGGAACCAAGTTCCTTCCCTGGAAGGTTTAAGTGAATTACACGTTTACTTGTGCTTTTGTGAAATACAAAACTTATTATGATCAAGTTGTTCGAGTAAAGTAGATAAAGGAACATCGCATTCGAGTTACTAGTCTTTAGGATCTGAGCAATAGAATTTTGTTATTAGCAGAATGCCATACTGAAGAAGCCAAAATTTATTATGATCAATTCACACCAGTATCTTAGTACCAGATACTGTTCCACTGGGAGGAAGAGAAGTGGCCGTGAACAAATTTTATACTGAAAGGTCTGTGAAGGGTGTGTCCTTGAAGACCATCATAACTGGTCATCATTGTAGAGAGGGTAATACCATTAGTACTGTAGTAGCATTTTGGTTGACAATGTTAAATGGTCATTGTGGTTTGGCAGTGATAATGCTATTGTTTTGTTGTTGTTTAATTTAAGCTGGTATATTGCTTTATTGAGCTTTTGGTTTATAAAAAAACATTAGACCTGTATCTTATATAATTGATGTGGTCAAAGCGGTTTGCAAGTTGAGACAGGAGGAATCAAGTTGGTCTCAGTAAGGTTTAACTAAATAACATGTGTACTTGTTCTTTTGTGGAGTACAAAGTTTATTGTGATCAATCCATTCAAGTGAACATGCCATAGGCCCATATGAATGTTAGAAAGTAGATAAAGGAACATCTCATTCGAGTTATTAGGAATTAGGATCTGAGCAATGCAACTTTGTTGTTTGCAAACTGGCATTATGATCAAGTCACACCAGTTTTTTTGTAGCTAATACTGTTCCACTTGAAGGAAGACAAGTGGCCATGAACAGATTTTATACTTTCACTTGTCATTGAATCTGGTGCATCTTTGAAGACTACCGTAAGTGGTCATTGTAGCGAGGGTAATACCATAGTTGCATTATGGTGGGGGATGATAAATGGTCGTTGTTGTTTAATAGGTAGAATCATAGTTCTGGTAGTGGTGGATGGTGATGCGCTATTGATAAATTTGCTTAAAAATGTACATAAGAGTAAATTGGATTTATGGTTGATTTGATATGTCAACATAAACGACCAGGCAATGTTCCGGCTTGGCTATATTACTCCTTTTCAGTTGTCAAGTCATTATCCGCTGAAATGTTGAGCTAAGATGACCAGGAGGCGTAGCTTTTTTTTTTCTTTAATTAGATGATCGCTGGAACTGGAACTTAAACACTCATAAAACTGTTCCCTGGGATATTCCTTGGTAGAAATTGTTATTTACCTCTTTGTTTCAGCATATCTTTAGTGAACTGTCAAGACCTGACGTCTTCTGTCAATGCTTGACCTGTCACCAGTCCATAAATATATTTATTTAATTCGGAATAAGTAAACATGGCATAAGAATGTTGGAAAGTAGATACAGGAACACCGCATTCGAGTTAATAGGAATTAGGATCTGGGCAATAGAACTTTGCTGTTAGCAGAATGCTGTAATTGATAGTGTATCAATATCATCTAAAGCTGTTCTTTTTAAACAGATTTCTGCAGAAAAAAAAGACAAGTGTTCCTAACAACTCACCGAGATGTTTGATTTTGTTGCCTACCTTCAGCTCCTTTATGATTGATCCAATTTATTTTGTTACTCTTCTCCTGCAGGAAAACTTTTTGCATTTCTTGTTTGTATTTTGGCTAGCTATTTGCATACTGTTTGTTTTTTTCAGCAAAGCTAGTTTGACATTTCGTATATTTTTCTTTTTGCAGCTTGACTTAAAATATGCAAAGGAAACAAATGATCTTATCCCCCCTCATAAATACGTACCATGGGTGACTGTCAATGAAGTGCCACTCTATGATGTAAGTTCACTCATATCTAGTTCTTGCTAACGTTTTACTCTATGTTATCAGCAATGAGTTTTAAAGTTACTTTGTACCTCTTAAACAACTAAAATTTCTGGAATATTATAGTATTCCATTTCTATCTGTTCTGCGATTGAATTTTATTTTACTCATTTGGTAAGGTGCGTGGATAACTAACATAAGACTTTACTAAAGAAGGTTCTTTGAAACCGACACTTTCTCTCTTTGCAGGATTATGAGAACTTCCAAACTTATGTCTGCGACGCCTACAAAGGTACTCCGGCAACAGTTTGTCAAGGAAAGCAACTGGAGATCAGCACTAAAGCAAAATCAGATCAACTAGTTAAAGTTACATACATAGAAGAAACATCTCCAGCCACTAAAATCATGTCTACAGTAGCTAAAGGGAGGCGTCAAATGAGGTTCTGAATTCCAAATGGTCCCAAAATTACCTAGAGGATTGGTATGCCCACTATGTACAACTTACAATCTATGGTTTTAATGTTTCGTAAAGCTCTAGATTTTTTATACGTATTGGCTTTCTATCAGAAATGATTGTTGTGTTTAGCACTGTTATTGTTTGGCTGTAACCATGTTGTTTAGTATTAGTCTATGAGATGTAAGTTGAAAATATGAGGACAACAAGCCCGTCTAGCTCAGTTGGTAGAGCGCAAGGCTCTTAACCTTGTGGTCGTGGGTTCGAGCCCCACGGTGGGCGCTTCAACTTTTTCTTTTATCTTTGTCGCTTCAACTTTTTCTTTTATCTTTTGGAGAAACTAAGTAGAAAAATCTTCTTTTATGGTCATACCAAAGATTTTTTTTTTTCCCTAACAAAATGTTATACTCCCTCCGTCCCACTACTAGAATACCGTTGCCACGGTGGGGAGGGCCGACCAAAGAAAAACGAAACACTCTTGACTGCATAGTGCATTATATATCATTTTTTGCCGGAATGTTATTTCTGAGGTATAAGTGAAAATATCACTTTTCTTGAAACGGAGTGAATACATCGTTTTATTAGTTGCAACGAAAAATTAGTTGATGCAACCAAAATATGGCTACATAATTAAAGTATTATGTATGTTTTGTGGTGGTTTGTATAATGGATATACATTTAATTTTCTAAAATTGTGCCTAAAATGATAAACACCTACGAATTTTTCGTAAAAACTCTAAATTTGATATTGTTGTTTGTACTCGTTGTGTAGATTTTTTTATAACCTTTTCAACGAGATAAAATTTGTAAACTTCCAAAGCACTGATTTTTAGATATGTTATATTAAAGTTTGATTTCCAATTGTACCCCTACAGAAATAGGATACATAAGGAGTTATAGTAATTGGACTAAAAGGGAGGGATATTTTGGTATTATCAAGTGCACACTACCAAAATCTTTTTATCAAATTACAAATTTATGTGAGGTTTCATTTTACAAAAAAGTGGTCATAAAAGGGACTCCCTCCCTTCGGGCCCTCCGGTCAGTCGACCCAATTAGTTATAAAGTAGGTCAACTAATAGTGGGACGGAGGTAGTATTAAATAAAAAACACTACCTTACACAATACAAAGGTTATAAGTTACACATTCACGAGAGTCTCCCAATTGCTCCAAATCAAAGTAGGATTAACAAACTTAAAAGTATCATAATCACAACACCAAACAATTACAAGATCAACGATCTCCGTCGCTTCCTTCTTCCTATCCTCAAAAACTCTCCCATTCCGTTCTTTCCACAATCTCCAACAAATAGCATAATGGATTATCCTCCAAACTAATTTCCTTATTCCTTGTAAAACATTTGTAGACCAAGCTTCAAACAAATCAAATAAAGACTTCGGCATTGGCCACGAAATTCTGAAGGCTTTTATGAAATAGTTCCAAACCTCATAAGAAAAAGAACAATGCAATAACATATGATCCGTTGTTTCTCTTTCAGAATTGTGGAAAATACATAAATCATTGTCTATCTCTACACCAATATGCCTCAACATGTCTCTCGTTGGAAGGGAATTATAAAAAGAAACCCAAATAATAAAACTAACCTTGTGGGGAATATTGCTCTTCCAAAGGTGCTTTGCGAAGTTACACGAATCAAACTGCCCAACAAGAGCCTCATAGCACTTACTAGTGCTAAAGCTATCCATGATAGTGTTAGATTACTGCTCGGTCAAACTCGCAAGCGTTGTTATCTCAAACTTGTTTTTCAAGTTTAGTTGTCAAAACTAAAAGTCTTGATTTCTAGTCTACTTATATCAATGTCTCGGACTATGATAGAATGTGTAGTTGAGCTTTAGACTACACGGCGTTCATCGATTGAAGACGAATATCTACTTAGGAGAGCTTGGAAGAACTTCATCAACAAAAGGTATGTGGAGACTTGAACTCATCTATCACAGAGAAGTCTATTTCTTTCTATCTCCTATTGACACTAAGTCGTATAGCTATATAGACCTTATATTATACACATTTGATGTTTCGAGCTGAGTTTAACTCACTTACATATTTCTCGAAATATGTGTTGGTAAGCTTTCGCTTTAACCAAAGTTCATCTTTAATTCTTGACGAAAGTCAAAAGATGATCATGTGAAAATCGCCTGGTAACATCTTATATGATTTGTGTGAGACAGTCATTTGATGTAGACTCGGAATGTTTCGTATTGATCATTTGATCACTTGAAAATTGCTTTGAAGCTAATAGTTTGTGTGAGACATCTATTCTCGTCTTCTAAGAATGTTTCAATGATTGAAACGGGAGTTTAGAACAATTAACCATTGTTTGGATATAGCACAGTATGCGTACTTGTATGCTAACTGTTGCAAGAGTATTCCAAGTCCGGGAACTTAGTATGCATACCTGTATGCATACTGGTTTAACAGTTGAAGTCCGAGAGTTTAGTATGCGTATCCGTTTGCATACTAATTAAACTGAGTTCAGTCGTGAACAACAGTTTGCGTACCCGTTTGCATACTGGTGGACATACCATGTCCGGAACTCTAAGTATGTGTACCCGTTTGCATATGTTGAAGCTCATTGTGGCTTCCTACGTACCCTTCCCTACTCTAAAGGGATCAAGCACAGATCGTAGTTCATCCTCGAAGGGACAAAAGCTTAACCCAACTCGTTTGCAAGGTCGTGGCCTAGAAATAATGGTAATGGCCTGGTCCGCAAACCGTGGCTAAAATGTTCATGAATTGATTCGAGTGAATCAAAGACGATTTTGATTCAATTGTGTCTTGTATACTTCTATGAGAATATAAAAAATTGAACAACTCTATGAGTAACACAACTAGAATCATTTTAGACATTTTTTCTAGGTGTGTTAAGATGAACAAGGTTGATATAAAAGTGTTCATATGGCTAACTTCGGTTAACTATTGCTGAGCCAACTCAATATACATGTTTAGGTACGGTTACCCATATCTAAATAAAGGTATATTTCATTTGTGTATAACAAGCTAAGACCATCTAACGGTGGAGAGATATTGCTTTAGTTTTAAGCAAACTTAGCTTGAATCTTAAATCAGGTTTTCATCTAACGGTGAATATTGATTGCTTTGTTTCTAAGCAATCAAACCCTGATTTGAAGACTATATAAGGGAAAACTCTAGCAACTGGTAAACCTAATCCCCACACCTCCTGTATGATACTAGTTGCATCTAGAGTTGATTCTCCTTTAAACTAGGTTTTTCCTAAAACACTTACAGGTTAACGACTTAAAGACTTCATTGGGATTCTGAAGCCAGACCCAACTATTTTCTCTGTAGTTGCTTGTTCTGATCTTACTTGTTCTATCGTATTGAGTATTATCTTCTCTAAGATTTTCTCGAGATTTATCTCCGATATGTAAGATATAAAAAGTAATCACAAACCTCTTCGTCTCATCGTTTGTGATTCCACAATAACTTGTTCTACTACCATATAGTTAAGTTATTGTGAGGTGATTGATATTCTAGGTTGTTCTTCGGGAATAAAAGTCTGGTATATCAATTGGTTCCTGTGCACCTTGATTTATCAAAAGACGGAACAAAACCTTGTAGGTATTTTTGTGGAAGATTGATTTATCTATCTAAATATACTTTTCTGTGGGAGACGGATTTGTTTATGTCTTCGACTTTGGGTCGTAGCAACTCTTAGTTGTGGGTGAGATCAGCTAAGGGAATCAAGTACATAGAATCCGGCGTGGTGAGATTGGTTAGGGCTAAACTACATTCCAGTCTGAAGTTAACTTGTAGTAGGTGATAGACGCATTTATGTGTCTATTTTCATCTCTATTGTGTATATTTTTAGTACCCATTTTTGTATTAATGTTGGTATTTTATCCCTTTGTAGGTATTTTTGGGGAATAAACATTTTTGGGAAAATTGGCTCGAAAAGTTGCTAAAGGCTCCTGGGAGGACACTTGCTATTCGGACTCTCATTTTGGATAAGGGGTAACCCATTTCCAAGCAGCTGCTAAGCACAGACCGGCACTGGATAGGGGGAGGTCACATTTCTTCTCAAATTTTCAAAACAGATTTTGGCGGGAATTTTTTTACAGAAAACAGAATTTTTCTGTTTGATTTTTGGACGATTTTTAAGGCGATTCAATGGCTGATTTTCATTGGGTTAACTCTGTTAAGGATAAACAAGTATGGTATGGGCTGTAGAATCGATTAAACAGGGATAGAAATCCGTGTTGGAGCAAAACAGGGAGAATTCACAATTTGAGTTATTTTCGGTTTACAAAAGAATTTGTGAAGAGTTTACGGCAAGATAGGAGTGTATGGAGTCCTTATTCAGTCCTGAGAGAGTTTGAGAGAGTTTGGAAACCAAGTTAACGCGTAAAAAGAAGATTAAAATCCTATAACGTGCGGTGAAGAAAAAAGAAAATATTTGGATTAACTCGAGTAATTTTGTGGTTTGGAGGCTATATATAGGTTGATTCAAGTCATATTTAGATATACGAACAATTTGGGGGAGTTTGGAGAAGTTTAGAGCTATAGAGAAGCGAGAAAAAAATCACAGAGTCGAGTTCAGAAACTTTCCTGCTGCTGCTGTGAAGAAGAAGACGAAGAACATTAGACCCTCAGAATCAGTCGCAGTGGCAGACTTATTTTCAGTGACAACGAGATACGGTCGCATCTTCCTGTAGTCACCGAAGCTCTTCAGCAACGACTCGGACTTCTGTTTTAGACCTTCAGCAACTACAGAATCCGCTGCTTAGCACTTTTCACTCTTTTAATCAACTTTTGAACACCAAATATGTATTTTGAGCAAGTGATTAATATGAGGAGCTAAACCCCTTAGCCGAGGCGACGGAGGAAGCCATTGTTCCATGAAAAGTGGTATAATTCTATTTTAATTATTTATTGCAATTATTTTACATGATTATTTGCATAGAACTTAAAAGAAAAATTGGTTTTTATTGAGTAGTTGTGAAGTGTTTTGATGGGACATGCTTGGTTTTAATACTTTTGATGTTTCATGCTTCGTGCTTACAATTATTACTTCAAAAATCTATTAGAGGCAAATATTAGAATCACTTTAAAGAAGAATATTGCATGAATATTGATTAGAGTTTATCAATTAATTGGTCAATGGTGGAATCCAAAGTCTCGGTATTTTCTTATTATTATCAAAACAATTCTATTTAATTTTCGAAAATCCTTCACAAGTTCGAGCAACGAACCTTTTTACCACTACAACTATAAAACGACATCAGTAGGCTAGTGTATGTAGCGACTTAATACAGTGTGGTGTTCAAAGTTGGACTAGGTCCCGGGTTTTTCTGCATTTGCGGTTTCCTCGTTAACAAAATCTCTGGTGTCTGTGTTATTTCTTTTCCGCATTATATTTGTTTATATAATTGAAATATCACAGGTTGTGCGTAAGTTCAATCAATTAGTGAATCCGACCTCTTGGTTGTTGATTGAATTGATTGACACTTGGATATTGGTTTTTGATATGGTCCAAGTTGTTTCTTATATTAATCAGGATCACTTATTTCTATCTGTTTGATTTTCTGATTACATTAAGAAACAAAGATATAACTCTTGGATATATTTTCCTTGATTGAGTCTGACTGTCTAGTTGATTCTCTTGGAATTATATTTGAGTTAGTCCATACAGATTGCCTAAACGAAATATTGGGTGTTGTTGTTTGACCCCCACTTTTTCAATTGGTATCAGAGCAGGCAAACATGTTTAAGACCTCATAATTAAGTCTGTGTTTGTAGCAATCTGAATCTATGGACAGAAGCGTTATCTCTATAAACGTACCACCAGATCCAGGGATTTCAGATTTTTCTTCCATGACTGATTTAATAAAATCTGTTGAAGAAATTCTATCTAAACCTCCACCAGGTTTAAAATCCCTTGAAGTGTTCTCAAGGATTAAGGAAAAACTTGAACGTTTATCTCATGATGTTGAGTCATATCTTCAGAAAGAACAAGACTCTCTTGATAAACTAAATCAAGTCATGATGAATAATCGTCATGTTGAGATTGATATTGATCTACTTATTAGTGAGTGTAATAGTCCTCCTTCCTGTATTCCAGATAACTGTAACAAACTGGATATAGTACTGGAAGAGTCTAGACCTCATCTATTGGTCAGTTTCATCTCAGAACATGACACATTTCATCTGTCAAATCCTGATACACCTTCTCAAGATAATGGTATTGCATTCTTTTGTGAAAAAGTCAGGATGTCTCTTTTCATCAAAAGAGTTTCCCTATGCAGTACTATATATTATCTACAGAGACTGTTTGTTATAAGTTGTAAACGAAGAAATCCGGATCACAAATTCTCATGTGTCCCTTTTAAGTTTCTTGAAAAACTTGTAAAAACAGTCCTTTGGGTGTCACTCAATACTGTAAGATGCAAGAGTAGTTGGAAAGAAACTCTCTCTTGGTGTCATGTTGTGCAAGGTTGTTTTTCTCTTATGCTCACAGAGAATTTCTCGTTAGAGATTTGTTGAGTTTTTCTCCAAATTTCTCATCCATATTTTGTTTAATCAAAATATGATGTAGCATAAAACAAACAAGTCCTTGTATGCACACGTACGGTTCACGTACTATGAACTCGTAACCCTTACGTGTTTGAACCGCATTTCAGAACGTGTTTAATAAATCATTTCGTTCTCTTCACCTCTTCTTCTTCACAGTTGAGTACGAAAAAGAAACCCAAGAGTTCACATACTCTCAATCACCATAACCTCAATTCTCAATCATTTTGAGTGTCCTTGGTACCTTTGGAATCACAACAAAAATCTACTTCACGGGTTTGCTCTTGTTTCATATTATCTTCTAATTCCGGAGTTTCACCATCATCAACGGTTGACGTACCCGGTAAGGTCTTCATCGTTCTTTCAGCTTCTCTTTGGTATCAATGGCATCTAGGAAGAGACTTAGTCGTGGTGAAAGTTCGGGTGGTCAAAATTGTGATACTATTTATGATCCAAGCTTACAAACTAGGTTCGTGGACGTAGAGGCTCGTGATTATTTTGTAAAATATAGTACAAAGGGCCTATTATGGAGAGGCTTTATGATCCTTCAGAACTTAGTGTAGATGGTCTTCCCGGTTTCTTCAAAATCATAAGTGGGGTATAATTCTTCATCCCATTGGAACAACACATATAGAAATGACTGCCCAATTTTATGCTAACTTACATGAAGCGGACACTATCAACTGCACGTTCAAGAGCATTGTTCGTAATGAAGTTTTTGTTGTGAATCGTCAAGTAATTTCTGAGCTTTTGAATTTGTCCCGGGTCGGTGACTTTCAAGTACCACAACCTGAGCATTTGAGACCCTCTGCAAATGAGCTCTCAAACTTTCTCCTTGCAAAGGATGTAACCTGGAAGGAGGGGAAGATTGATGTTCATGATGCTGTGTTGTTCCTAAAAGTTGCTGGAAAACTACTGGTGGAAAATTTGATGCCCAGCACTATTGACCGACTGTTATGGACCAGATCTCTTGCTGAATTGGTCTATTACATCGTTGAAGGGAGGAACATTGACTTCTGTGGCCTTATTATTCGTCAGATGATAAGTGTAAGACAAATTTCAAATAAGACTCAGGGCTTTCCTTGTATTAAATATCTCAAGGATTTGCAGTCATTGTGGCATTTTTTCTGTTGGAACCAGTCTTTAAGGACCAAAATTCTTGACCATGAAAAGCATCAAAAAGATGTGCAGAATTCCAGTTAGAACTCCAGCCAGAACTCCAGTTCCTCCTAATCCTGAAATCATCCATCTTCGACAACAAGTTGAATGTCAACAGGAGCAATTTGATTATGCCTCACAAGCTTATCCAGAGTTGATTGAGAAGTTTGAAGAAATTGCTAGGGACTATTATAAGATGGTGGGTTAAACACTGTCTATTTGTTTGTTTGGTTATGTCTCTGCTTATGGTATTTTTTGTTGAACTTCTTATGTCGAACTTACTACAACTATTTTTAATGGTTGTAATAACTTCAATGGTATTTTAGCATCGAATGATTCTATCCTTCAATTAAATTGCTAAATGTGTTAAATCCATAAGAAGTTTAGAAATATATATATATATATATATATATATATATATACTCGAAAGTTAAGCCTATTATATGTCTTTATGTAAATATTGATAAAAGATAGGATGAATTTTTGAAAATACCGCAGTATTGATCTTTCCCTGATCCACTTCTATGTGAAAGTACTGTCCGGCTCCGTAAGTTTTCTTATGTTGTGCATTTACGATTAAATTAATCATTAAGGTTCCTTTGTGGTTAATTTAATTGAGTTCTCTTGATACAAATTCATGTTTCATGTGATTTGTTAATGTCCAAAAGAAATCCTTCTTTTCTTGTAAAAGTAAGGTCGCTCTTGTTGTTCTTTCGGGAATGACATTTTATGGGGGAGAGTTCTTAATTGAACTTATGCTTAATTGCCAAATCTTTATGGGGAGTGCGGTTGTGGAATATTGTAGGAGTTTTCTTGTATCTTTATAAACTCCTTGATGAATACATTAAGTTTCAACTATGTGAAATCATCGAAACAAAGTTGATATGTTCTCTTTTAGTCATGAAGTATCTCTTTAAGAATTTCATTATGATCCCACTAGTTCTCGTACCTTTGCAAATTTATATTGACAAAAAGGGGGAGAATTATTTTGTAGTTCACACTACATATACATATGGTTTACGGATCATTATGTAAGGGGGAGTGGTTTTCATTGTGAGATGAAGTATTGACTAGGGGGGGGATACATATCACCATAGTATTGTTGTCAAAGTTGTGATACAATTGAACTTTGATGCTGTGTAATGATACTATGACATTGTATAAAAATGATTGAGAGCAATTGTTTTCTCATTGTTATGGCTATGGATCTTCAACACTTATGATGCTGAGTTGAACAAGTTCAGAATCACTGGAGTACTTGGAAGTGACGAAGATTTCGAGTAATGTTGAAGAACCAAGGAAATCAAGCATTTGGATGAGAAGCTACAAATTTTATTCATTTTGTAATTCATATGTATTGATAGTTTTGTCACTAAAATTCACAAAGGGGGAGATTGTTAGAGCACTGCTCGGTCAAACTCGCAAGCGTTGCTATCTCAAGCTTGTTTTTCAAGTTTAGTTGTAAAAACTATAAGTCTTGATTTCTAGTCTACTTATAGCTATGTCTCGGACTAGGATAGAATGTGTAGTTGAGCTTTAGACTTCATGGCGTTCATCGATTGAAGACGAAGATCTACTGAGGAGAGATTGGAAGAACTTCATCAACAAAAGGTATCTAGAGACTTGAACTCATCTATCACACAGAAGTCTATTTCTTTATATCTCCTATTGAGACTAAGTCGTATAGCTATATAGACTTTATATTATACACATTTGATGTTTCGAGATGAGTTTAACTCGCTTACATATTTCTCGAAATATGTGTTGGTAAGCTTTCGCTTTAACCAAGTTCATCTTTAATTCTTGACGAAAGTCAAAAGATGATCATGTGAAAATCGCCTGGTAACATCTTATATGATTTGTGTGAGACAGTCATTTGATGTAGACTCGGAATGTTTCGTATTGATCATTTGATCACTTGAAAATTGCTTTGAAGTTAATAGTTTGTGTGAGACAGCTATTCTCGTCTTCTAAGAATGTTTCAATGATTGAAATGGGAGTTTAGAACAATTAACCATTGTTTGGATATAGCACAGTATGCGTACTTGTATGCTAACTGTTGCAAGAGTATTCCAAGTTCGGTAACTTAGTATGCATACCCGTATGCTTACTGATTTAACAGTTGAAGTCCGGGAGTTTAGTATGCGTACCCGTTTGCATACTTGAGTGGTTAAGTTCTAAAATCGGTTTATCATGGACAAATACATTTATATAATAAGGTTGCATTCTTTGCAAACCGAGGCTAAAATGTTCATGAATTGATTCAAGTGAATCAAATCTGATTTTGATACAATTGTGTCTTGTATACTTCTATGAGAATATAAACAATTTAACAACTCTATGAGTAACACAACTAGATTCATTTGAGTCATTTTGTCTAGATGTGTTAAGATGAACAAGGTTGATATGAAAGTGTTCATATGGCTAACTTCGGTTAACTATTTTTGAGCCAACTCAATATACACGTTCAGGTACGGTTACTCATATCTAAATGAAGGTATATTTCATTTGTGTGTAACAAGCTAAGACCATCTAACGGTGGAGAGATATTGCTTTGGTTTTAAGCAAACTTAGCTTGAATCTTAAATCAGGTTTTCATCTAACGGTGAATATTGATTTCTTTGTTTCTAAGCTATCAAACCCTGATTTGAAGACTATATAAGGGAGAACCCTAGCAACTGGAAAACCTAATCCCCACACTTCCTGTGTGATACTAGTTGCATCTAGAGTCGATTCAACTTCAACCTAGGTTTTTCCTACAACCCTTATAGGTTAACGACTCAAAGACTTTATTGGGATTCTGAAGCTAGACCCAACTATTTTCTCTGTAGTTGTGTGTTCTGTTCTTACTTGTTCTATCGTATTGAGTACTATCTTCTCTAAGATTTTCTCGAGATTTATCTCCGGTAGGTAAGATATCAAAAGTAATCACAAACCTCTTCGTCTCATCGTTTGTGATTCCACAATAACTTGTTCTACTATTATATAGTTAAGTTATTATGAGGTGATTGATATTTCTAGGATGTTCTTCGGGAATATAAGTATGGTATATCAATTGGTTCATGTGCACCTTGATTTATCAAAAGACGGAACAAAACCTTGTAGCTATTTTTGTGGGAAACAAATTTATATATCTAAATAGGCTTTTCTGTGGGAGACAAATTTGTTTATTAAGTCTTCGACTTTGGGTCGTAGCAACTCTTAGTTGTGGGTGAGATCAGCTAAGGGAATCAAGTGCGTATAATCGGGCGTGGTTCTGGAGGCGTAAGGAACGCGACTGTATCTTGATCAGTGTGAGATTGGTTAGGGATCAACTAAATTCCAGTCCGAAGTTAACTTGTAGTAGGCTAGTGTCTGTTGCGGCTTAATACAGTGTGGTGTTCAAAGCTGGACTAGGTCCCGGGTTTTTCTGCATTTGCGGTTTCCTCGTTAACAAAATCTCTGGTGTCTATGTTATTTCTTTTCCGCATTATATTTGTTTATATAATTGAAATATCACAGGTTGTGCGTAAGTTCAATCAATTAGTGAATCCAACCTCTTGTTTGTTGATTGAATTGATTGACACTTGGATATTGGTTTTTGATACGGTCCAAGTTGTTTCTTATATTAATCAGGATCACTTATTTCTATCTGTTTGATTTTCTGATTATATTAAGAAACAGAGATATAACTCTTGGATATATCCTTGATTGAGTCTGACTGTCTAGTTGATTCTCTTGGAATTATATTTGAGTTAGTCCATACAGATTGCCTAAACGAAATATTGGGTCTGGTTGTTTGACCCCCACTTTTTCAGATAGACATAACATCTTCATTTTATCCAAGGACAGGTATGCACACATCACGCCTGAGCAAGTCCCATTCGATCTTCTCATTAGCATTCAAAGATCTCTTGAAATCACTCTTCCACCCATTATTATCAATCATCGTTTCTATAGAAATGTCCTTATCATTTACTACTTCAAACACCTCCGGAATTAAGTCTTGGAAACAACCTCCATCAAGCCATCTATCTTTCCAAAATCTGATTCCATTACCGTTATTTACTGTAAACCGAACCATTTTATGTACCGTATGAACCATGTTTACCACATTTTTCCACAAACTTCTGCATTGGGGTTTTGAGTTTACATCCGGCATTAACAAATCACTGCTCCTTTTGAATTTCTCTTGCACAATCTTCTTCCATAGACCATTTTTGTTCTTAGAATACCTCAAAATCCATTTAACCATCAGCGCCTTGTTAATTCTCCTCAAATTCCTCACTCCTAATCCACCATTAGCTTTAGAAAAACAAATCTTCGTCTAACCAACCCAAACTAACTTTGTTCGACCTTCTCCCGCTCCCCATAAGAAGTTACGCATGATTCAAACCATTCGTTTTTCCACACTAACCGGCAAATGAAAAAGAAACAAATAATAAATTGGAAGACTAGCAAGACAACTCTTGATAAGAACGAGCCTACCTGCTTTATTTAATTTCCTCTTCTTCCATGTTGCCAACTTTTGCTCCATCCTGGCAAAGACATGATCCCAAACTGAGGTACTACGCCAGTGAGCCCCTATAAGCATACCGAGATAAGTAAAAGGTAGCTTTTCCGACTTGCATCTAAGCTCCCTAGTAAGAGTTTCAATAATATTTTCTCCTCCCACACTGATCATAGTGGATTTTTCCAAATTCAACTTCAAACCTGTAATGGTCTCAAAAACAGCCAGAATAATTAGAAGTCTCTTCACTTCTTCCACACTTGCATCAATAAAAATTAATGTATCATCCGCAAACTGTAAGTGTGAAATAATGGTTCTGTGATCCATTACTTGAAAGCCTGATAATTGTCCTCTCGTCACAGCATCATTGATTAGTTTAGAAAGAACCTCCACCACCAAAAGAAATAAATAAGGAGATAAAGAATCTCCTTGTCTTAGTCCCTTGCTCGGTTTGAATTTATTCGTCGAACTACCATTCACAAGAACAGACAAGTGCGAAGTAGTTACACACTATCTAATCCAAGTAATCCATTTGTCCTCAAAATCATGTTTTTTGTAAAATTGTAAAAAGAGATTGCCAATTGACGTTGTCAAAAGCTTTCTCCATATCAATCTTATAAAGAATACCGGGCTTCTTAGCCTTCAACCTACTGTCCACACATTTATTCGCAATAAGAACTTCATCAAGAATTTGTTTATCGTGAATAAAAGCTCCTTGAAAATCAGAAATAATATTGGGCATCACCTTTTTTAATCTAGCAGCAAGCAACTTGGAAATAATCTTGTAAACACTACCAATAAGACTTAACGGTCTAAAGTCTTTCGGAGTACAAGAGTCTTCTTTCTTCGGAATTAGAGTGATAAAAGAACAATTAAACCTCCAATTGATAGAACCATACCTGTGAAAGTCGTTAATTATCTTCAGCAAGTCCTTCTTCAAAATACCCCAACAACTCTTAAAAAACTCAGCCGTAAATCCATCTGGACCAAAGATCATTTACATGATCCAACTAAACCTTAACGCGCCATATTTACCCATAATTGACCAAATTTGAGGCCTTATTTTCTTTTTTTGTGCGAGTCACTTGTTATCCCTTGAAAGATGGATTATGATGGGATGAAATATAAATATTGAATAAGGTAGCCTAGAATGATCCCATAACATTCCTTAGTAGCCACAGTTTCGACATATTCTAATCATAAACAAAATCATCAAATCTTTCAATCAAAAGAGTAGTATGCGCGATTCTAATCATAAACAAAATCATCAAATCTTTCAGACAAAAGAGTAGTATGCACAATCACTAGTGTGAAACACCACCTTACAAGCAGCATCGAACAGTTTTACTTCTTAACTATGGATGAGTTATAAGGGATGTTAAGAGCAGAGGTTATTGCTTTTCCGGCCAGTAAAAGGGGGCCGGGAAAAACGCATAAAATTTGAAAAACCACGTGGGGCTCGAACCCACAACGACAAGGTTAAGAGCCTTGCGCTCTACCAACTGAGCTAGACAGGCAAGTTGCACATAAACAGACCGTTTCTTAAGAACTCATTTAGTGCGTAAAATGGTAAAATCAAACAAACAATCACAAGTACCATTCACTTCTGCTAGTAAAATTAGTATCCATTGAGTTCAAAGCAAACAACGCTACTATAGTGCCAAGCTTTCTTTAGCCCTGCGATTATTTAGAATAAGATGCCACTATGTACAAGATAATATTTAGAGCTTCAAATACTAAAAACAACAGGAAGACCGGCATGAAGTATTGATATTTATAAATAATAGAAGTAACGTTGGGACCATTTCGATATATTACTTAGAACTTCATTTGGCGCCTTGCTTTCGTCATTGGAGACCTGATATTAGTTTTGTGAGATGTTTCGTCCATAAAGGTAACTTCAAGAATTTGGTCTGATTTTGTTTTAGAGGTGATCTCCATTAGCTGTGCTTGACAAGCTGTGGGCTTAGTGCCTTCGTAGGCATTGCAGACGTATGTTTGAAAGTTGCGATAATCCTGCAAAGAGAGATGGAGTCAGCTTTAAAGAACCTTCCTCGGTCAGTTTTATGTTCATATAGGAAGAGAGCGAGAACGAGATAGGAACGAACTTACATCATAAAGTGGCACATCATTGACTGTCACCCATGGAACATATTTATGAGGGGGGTTAAGAGCACCTGTAGCCTTTGCATATCCCAACTCAAGCTGTGCAACAAAAATACGCAAAATGTCAAATTAGCTTTGAAAAAAATTAGATATACTAGTTCGCAAATAGCAAGCCAAAATTGGATGCTCATGACTGAAACATTTATCACAAAGGAGCTTAAGGTAGGCAACAAAATCAAACATCTCAATGTGCTGCGTAGGAAGACAATTTTGCTTTACTGTAGCAATCCGTAGAAAGACAACAGCTTTTTGATGATACGGACTACACTATCAATCACGGCATTCTGCAAACAACAAAGTTATTCTATTGCCCAGATCCTAATAACACGAACGCGTTGTTCCTATATCCAGTTTCCAACATGGCAAGAATCTTCTGCCAAGTTGGCTCATTTAATTTTTCATTGAGCCATCTTGCTTTATTACCAACAAAAGTACTAGTGCACATTTAATTCACTTAAATCTTACAGGAAAGCAACTTGGGTCCTCATGTCCCAAACAGCTTTAACCATATCAAGCATATAAAATATAGATATGATGTTTTTCTTTGAACATACTACAATGAATCCAGCAAAACCAAAAGCTTAAATAAGCAACACACCAGTTTAAATAAACAATCAAACGCAACTCAAGAACAGTTTATACCTGTCGTCCCAACCCACTATTGTAGCATTCATTTATAGGTTCCTCTTCGTACCCCAATTTTGAGTAACAAGATCTCCATTGAGATTGCTGGCCGTTATAAACAAACGTCTCCACACAATTAATGAAATTGAAATGCTTATCCTGCATCACAAATTCAAAATATTGTGAATAAAATGTAGAATTTGCAATCACCTAATTTCAAACATAGAACTCCCTAAGATAAAAATAAAAATAAAATAAAAAACACAAATGTTGGGTTACCTGAGCAGGCCAGACTTGTAGTGCACATGCTTCCACTGTGTTCAACTCACACTCAATCGGTAAATGCTGCAATCATTCAGACAACATGAAATTTCAACCAAAAATCTCACTTCTCTCAAAAACTTGAGCATTTATAGATCATTTTAACATATTTAATTACAACAATTCAGATCATAATTCTCAAATGAATTTGGGACCAAAAAAATCATCAAAAATATGGAAATTCCTTCAAGAAGGAAAAGAGTAGGGATATACCTGGCAGGTGATGACTTTGTCAGAAGTGATACTGGCATTACCATAAGGAATGAGTTGAAGATCGATGATATCAATGAGTCCATTTGAGAAGATTTGTGGTAAATAATTCACCATGAAATTTGAACAGTATGGACAGGGCCGTCTCTGAAGTTTCGATGGCCTTGTGCAAAAGAGATCGGAACGCCTTTCTATCCAAAAAAAAAAAATCACACATAAATAAAATCTACTTAATAGCATTGAAACGAAGTAATTTGTGTCACACAACTTAAGAAGAACGTATGGTAAAAAGTATTAGGAAGTTGGGAACTTTCCATCAAAAATGAAAACAAACACATAACTACTTGGGACTAAACTACGCTGATTAACAGATTGAAACAGAAATAAAATTTGAGGACTAAACTACATCCAAAAACAGACCGAAGCAAATAGCCATCAGCCAAATACTCTTTCACTAAAAAACTTGGGATGTTGTTTCCCCGCTCTAGGTAGTTCTTGGCATACCTGCATTAAAGGAAGAAAAGAGCTCAAACAAGGAAACTAAAACGAAAAATGTTGCTATCGACAAGTAAACTATAGTAGAACGGAGTAGTAGAAATGCACGGTGTAAGAAAAATTCAAATTAATAAGCAATGCGCTAAACATTATAAAGACCTGAATGTATTATGCACTGTGTAAGCAAAATTCTACAACTATAATAATAAATTGGTGTTGTAGGGGATATACATATAAACAAATGTGAAAGTTACTGACCTAAATGTATTATGCAGTGAAAAATTGAAATGATATTGCTAACAGAGAAGAACATGTAGTATTAAATACTGACCTCTTATTAATTGTGTGTCCATCGTCATTTATACTTCGCTCGCCTTGCGTTTTTGCTAGCAAACTTATCGATTAGTTTTTGAAGATCAATCATATCCAAAAACCCACTCTCTATGGATATCAAAGCTAATCCGTTTAGCCTTTCTTGTGACATGGTTGATCTCAAATACGGCTTCAATAATTTGAGTTTCAAAAAGCTTCTTTCCGCAAATGCCACCGTAAGGAAGGGAAGCGACTAACCTGTTGGACTGAATTTTTTCTTGTCTCTCCGGTTTCAATTTTATTTTGAGATGCCTGTTGATTGCCTTCTAGGGTTACATTATTTTGACTAACCTTTTAGATTTAAGAGAAGTTACATTATCCTAAATGGGCTTTTTTTAGTTCGATTCCAACCAAAAAAGATAGTGAATCAGTTGGGCCCAATACTGAACACGGCATAAAAATACGCCTTCACAAATTGTACGCTTTGTGCTGGAGCATACCTTGCTCCCCTTCAGAACCGGCCCTGAGTATGGACACAGTGATTCATAGTGAAGAGCTAAACTAACTTTACCATAAAATCGAGAATAAGTATATTGAGCTGATGATGATTCAATAAAACAGAACAGAATGACTATAGACAATACAAAGATTGAAGAAGAAGAAGAAGACCCCATGGCTGTATAATCTTGATGGCGTTGAGATTTTTATTAAGTTTGGAGTGGGAGAGTGGGATTGGAATAGTTGGGGGGGTTTAAAGGGATTCTGATCATCATTTATTGTGATTTTGAGGTGAAAGTTGGAGCTGAGAATTGACTTGCAACAAGTTTCTCCCTTCTTCTGACTACAACATTTAAGTGGAACGTGTTTCACACCTACTGTGAAGCCAAATTTAGTATTTTTACTGATCACAAACTAAAAGGATGCTAACGGGGTTCCCAATTTTTGGATAAAGCCGCTAAATATTGTAGGAGAAATAATGAAATGGGGGAATGGATAGGTGATAAACCTTCCTTCCTCCGATTTGTAATCTCATTCTGAAATGAAGTTTTATCTTAGTTTATCGAATTGTAGGAGAAATAATGAAATGGGGTTTACCAACTTAAATGGGGTGTACCAAACCAATAGCAATGGAAGTTGTCTTGTGTAGACTTTTGGTAAATCCCTACCGAATGAATTGATACCCCTATTAGGCCGGTTCCTATGGGAGGGGTATAAAAGTTTTTTTGCCATGCCAAAAAAAAACTAGTTTCCCCACTATGGTAAACTGACAAATTTTATTAAAGTAGTATATTATATTGTGTTTTGTGGGATCCTTATCAATAAAAAAATTAGTTGTTTTTGTTTGGTGGGGTGTTTATTAAAGTTTAGGGATTATAAAATATTGTGTGAGACCCCCTTATAATAAAAATCTGTTATAAATAACTAAAAAATAAGAGAGAAGAAAAAACTAAAACCTAAACTACTAATAAGCGATCGATATTACACCTCTAGCGATCTAAACTAGACCGCTCGGTGTAATCTTGACCGATTCAACCGCCCGGTAGAAACTTGACCTGGTCTGACTAAGTGGCAGCCAGGCCAGTTTGCTTGTTTGCCAGCTCCATAACTGGCAAATCTATTGATTTGTCACACCCATAGAAACCGGCCTTACCAATGTTAAAAAAAATGTAAAATTTATTTGTTCCGAACTTAGTCTAAAGTGACAGTTGGGGCCTGGTGTGGGTGGTGCATAATTAAACGCTAGCGATTTTAATGTAAAGAACTTTCATGGTGGGGACTGGGGAGACTCACACCAACTCTCTTTTTTTTTGTGAAGTTATACGCAAAGGGTTAGAAAATTGATAGGCACGTTTTTAAGATCTTCAGAAGGAAGGAACCGGCGTTTTAAACTAGCTAAAAACCGTGAAGACACACAAATTAGTGGGCCCCACCTCGGGAGAAAACGGGGCCCCCATTTTTGGGTTTTGACTGTGAGTATATGGTTTTTACGTTGTCCAAACACACGGTGTAAATAGAATTTTCGTATTTTCTTTCAAAAGATGTGTTTAGCTCAATGATATAAATAATGATACATTTAGGGGTTCAAAGTGGGGTTTAAACAGAACATATTGTCAATTCTCGATCAGCCCTTGAATCAACTTTGTTAAAGAGGGTCTTATATTGTCAATTCTCGATCTGCCTTGCTCTTGAATCAACTTTGTTAAAGAGGCTCTCAGTGTGGGGTACCGAATTTCATATGGAATATTTTTTATTTATCCTATATGGGATTTGATACCCTTCTAATAAACTGGTACCCCTATTACTGCTTTTCAAGGTGTATGTCTACATCTTACATTAAACCTAAACTAATTGAACCGAAAACGTCACACATTGATTAGTCCTATAAATATATAAATAAAGTGGGCACAACAAAATTACAGTTCATCATAACTCTATTCCATCTAAATACCATATGGAGTTGGGATTAGTATGGATAGTGTAATGATCAAATACTCCATTTGTTTGATCATAAACCTCCAATATACTCATGTAAAAGTTTCTTAATCTCAATTACTTTTACCTCCTAGGACATCTATTGTCATTCTCTTTCGTCAGTGGCCCTTAATAGTCCCAGTTATCGAATTATGCTTTTCTATCACAAAAGAACTTCAAGCCTAACTCGGTTTTGTTTTGCAGGTACACCTAGGTGTATTGTTTGGCTCAAGCTGCAAACAATCGAAGAGAAGCTCAAGATATGGAACAAGGAGGTTTTTGGCCACACCAACACTGGATTGAAATTGGTTTTATATGAAATTCAAGCTATTGATGATTTTGCAGAGAAAGAGAAGATAAAGTACAAGACTAAATTTGAAAATGTTTCACAGCTAGATGAGATCTCTTGGAGAGAGGGAGATAGAAATACCTCCTTTTTTATAAAGCATACATCTGATAGGAGAAGAATAAACAGAATCAAACAACTCTACATTGATGGTGAGCTGGTGTCAGATAGATCAAAATTGCAAGAGCACATAGTTGACTACTATGAGAAGTTGTTTACTGAGGAAGAAATTATAAGGCCAGAACTTGAAGATATTGAGTTTAACAAGATCAGTAGTGTGGAGTCAGCAATACTTGATTAAGATTTCAAAGAGGAAGAGGTTATTAATGCTATCAAAGAACTTGTTCATGATAAAGCACCTGGTGCAGATGGATCCCTATTATGTTCTTTCTCATGTGCTGGACATTCATTAAGAAGGATATCATGGATATTGTTCATGAATTTTGTGCTTCGGGTAATATTGATGCTAGACATAACTCAACTTTTATTACTCTAGTACCTAAGAAATAACATATTGAGTCCATAAAAGACTGCAGACCTATTTGACTTCTTACTAGTGTCTATAAAATCATTGTTAAGGTATTTGGCTCTAGACTAAAACTAGTTATGGATAAACTTATCCCACATGTTCAATGTGCTTATATTGAGGGTATGCAGATAGTTGATGGTATCCTCATTGCTAATGAATTTGTTGACTCAAGAATTAAGTCTGGTAAGGCTGGAATTGTATGTAAGATTGATCTTGAAAAGGAATTTGATAGAATCAACTGGAAATATCTTGAGTTTGTACTTGGCAAGATGGGTTTTGGTAGTAAGTGGTGCAAGTGGCTCAGATTCTGCTACTCTACTTCTTCCTGTATCTATTCTTATTAATGGCTCAACATTTTCAAGACACATGGATAGGGGTGCACAACTACACCTCTTTAATGGCTTCTCTGTTTCTCCAACAAGCATCATTGTTACACACTTACATTATGCAGATGACACAATGTTCTTCATAGATCGTAATAAAGAGGAACTGTATACTCTTTTCTCCCCTCTACATTGTTTTGAATTCATTGCTGGACTCTAAGTGAATACTTCAAAGCGACTAGACTGATTGTAATTGGTCATGTGCCATAGTTAACCACTTGGGAAACAGAGTTAGGTTGTGCTATTGACAATTTGCCTTTCATGTATTTGGGTGTGTCATTGGGTGTTAAGTGTGCATCTAAGCATATTTGGGACCCTATAATTGAGAAATTTAATGTTAGCCTTTCAACCTGGATAAGATGTAATCTATGAAAGGATGTAAACTTTCTCTTCTTAATTAAGTGTATCCTAACTTCTTTGCCTATGTATTATTTCTCTTTGTTCAAGGCTCCTGCTTCAGTGATTAAATTTCCAGAAAAGAAGATGAGAAATTTCTTGTGGGAATACAATTTTGGTTCAAAGACTTCTCACCTAGTTAACTGGAATATGGTCATGGTACCTTTGGAGGAAGGAGGTTTAGGCGTTTGCAATTTCAAACTTATGAATTTGGCTATGCTAGCTAAATGGTGCTGGAGATTTGGTGTTGAAAAGGACAAATTATGGTGCATAATTGTTAAGGATGACACATGGCAATAATTTTTCAAACTAGATACCTGAAAATTTTCATTCACCTTATGGGATTTCTTGCTGGAGGGTCATTGCAGATACTAGGCACTTGATTTCTGAAGATTCAACATTATATATATTCATTCAGGTGCATCAGCTTCGTTTTGGAATGATATTGGATTGGTGTGGCGCCTTGATAGGATTTCGGATAACCCTATTTATATATATACCGCAATCACACGGTGTCTAACTAGTAGACAGAAGCAAGTACGGGTCGATCCCATAAGGAGCGGTGGAAATACCGTAACCAATATCTCTAATGAACTAACCAGAAATGATTTTTTTTTTGGGATTTTTAGAATGAGAAATGTAAAACGAAATAATAAAATTAAACTTATAAAATAAAATCAATGGGAAACTCGGTAACCAGGGTTTATAGTATCCACCACTATTTTTATTTGATTACTGAAATGAAACGTAACTCGTGAATATTTATTTATCGTCCGTTCTATCGACATCACCTATTATAAGTATTAGACTCGCAAATATCACTGGGATGCCCTAAGCATGGCACATCAAAAGACTAAATCCAAGCATGCACCATCAAATTGCATTAGTGAGAAAATTATACGAAACTAAATATAGGTTCACAAATAATACCTGGCTATTCTAAGCATACCCCATCAAAGAACTTAACCCAAACACGCCATATCAATTGAAAAACATAAACAAAATCACATGAGCAATTAAATACCAAGCTATATGAAGAAAAACTACTAATCAATCAAATCATTATTAAGCATATAAATGTAGAGTTTACACAATAAAATTGGTTTCTACCTAAACCCTAACATGGCTCTAGCTAGACATGGCTTTCTTAAAAGCCATAAATATATTTAAATCGAACTAGCTGAGCAAAAATGGAGTCTAAGCAAAAACGGAATTCGGAGAAGTAAAACTCCAAACCCTATCCTCTGTTCACGGCTGTGTAGCCGCGGCTCTCTGTAGCAGCCTCTGGTCCGCCTCCATTCTTGAAGATTTCAGTTCTTTTTATTTCTTTTCTTCCTCCCGTCACAAATATGCTACCAGCCAATGAGAACGTGCAACATCATCCCTTACGACACCACCGTACTCAAAATCCATTTCGTACTCATTCAAATCAAGATCTTTTGTTTCCATACTTTGGACTAAAATTCCAAATGAGACACAAATCTCTTCTCAGCCGTAGCACCAACTCCTTCCAAACTCTAGCCACAACACCAACTGCACCAGCTCGGCAATACTATTCCCTGACCATGTAACTTCTCGACCACATCTAATTGCCATCTCCATTCAGGTCTAATACTTTCCCTGCCTTTCTCGTCTTCGCTGCACCAGCTTCTTAGTTTCTTCCCATATAACCACTGACTATCCTCCACTGGTATCAGCAGCTCGTACAAATCATTACTGCCAACAAACATTTCAGTCTCGACCACTGCCCATTCAAACACATAAAAACCACTGATTTCTGAGCTCCTCCAAGCTTTTGCTGCCAATCCATTCGAGTACCAGTTCACAGTACAAGCCATCATTCAACTGCCTGCAATTTCTCAGTTGAGAACTTCATGCTCACAGTTATTTAAACTTCGATTAACTCCAACACCACCAGTTCCTTATCTCACCTCCCATCTCGGCATCTTCAAAGTCCTGCCATAGCACCTTCTTCAACCAATTCAAACAACTCAACCAACAAACCAACAGCCAACATCAGTTATTTCCTTAGCTTTCTAATCTCTGCACCCAACTACCGGTTAACTTTGTTTACTGCCAATATGCCCCATACCAAACTCAGTTTACAACACCGTCTTCTTCCATTCTCCCAGCTGTTGCTGTTTCCTCTCAGTCGAATTCACAAACACCAGGCATGCTATGAGGTACCCCTCTGATGTTTCTCCGGCTCCTGTCTATAGCTCAGTTGCACCTGGAATTTCGAGTTCTCACAAAAACAGAAGTTTCCCAAGCATACCAGGACTCCAAAACAGTAAAAATCCATGCCATTCATTCACCCAAATAAGTTCACAACGAAAACCCCCCCAAATCAGTTAGCCTGGAGCTCCATCTCTCTCCATTCACATCTGCAAATATAGCCTCTCAAGCCTTCGATTTTGATTTCTTCATCAACTGTACTTCTCTGTACTATCTAGATCTTGCCATGACTCGCACCATCTCAATTCTAACGAAGCTGAATAAATGGAACATAAGGAATTGCGAACAGCTACTTTCCTTTTTGTTCTGATAAGAAATAACACGTGGTTAAGAAAATAGGCCACGTCACCCACTACATGTTGACTCTTCCATTCTTGACCAAACAAACAAAACTCTTTGTTACTTCACCGCCGGCCATGAGGCAAGGCCTGTCCCATTGTGATGCCGATGAACAACTTGGTTCAAGTCGCAAAACGCCATTCACTTCTCATTTAGGTATTATTGTATTGGTTATCGAATTCGCCGGTACTTTCTAAAAAGGCACTAAAATAATATTATTAGTCAAATTATCGAATCCTAACTAATATAAATATGGATATAAAATGTAGCATTTATGTGCTTATCACGCCTCTTGCAAGCTCCTTCTCATTATTGTATAAAATTGCTGAAAGTAAAAATTAAAAAATAGCAGAGATGTGCATGGTGTCTGTGGATGGCAATCGGATTCTCAATTTTAAAAGAGTGTTAAACAGATAGTAAGAGTGTTTTACTTTTACTGCACGTTGGAGATTCTCCTCCTGTTTTAGACTCTTCATCAGACACAAGGAGATGGAAATTCATAATACTGGTATGTTTTCAGTGAAAACACTTTATTATAAATTGGTTGCAAGTTCTGGTGTAGAACACTACCCGTACTCATTCATTTGCAAACCTGTTATCCCTCCAAAAGTGAAGTTTCTTGTATGGTGTTTGATTCAATAAACAAGCTTCGAGAAAAAGGTGTTGACATCTACAATTCTTGTATTTTTTGTGGTAATGCGGTAGAACTCAAGATCATATTTTCGTCACTGCAAGATAACACGTAAAATCTGGTGCATGGTTTCTCCAGGAGGTAATTGGTCAATGGGATTTTCCAAATTCTATGGCAGATCTTGCTCTCTCATGGAATCAAACCATTTTCTTTCCCTCTGGCAACTATATTTGGGGCCTAATACCAGTTGATGTAGTCTGGGTTTTATGGCGTGAGAGAAACTGCAGAACCTTTGAGAAAGATTATAATTTTAAAACTGATGAAGATCTGGATTGGATGTTAAATCACTTGTTCTCAGCTGGGCAGTTGTCTATGGTTATAGGGTTCATCTAAACTTTTTAGTTCAACTCACAATATTTTGAAAGTTATCTTATGTAATTTTCTTTATTTTTTATGTTTCTTTCACTCTACTCTTGGTAAACTCTTGTAAATTATTCTACTTCTAATATTAACTTTTCTTTTGATAAAAAAAAAAAAAAAAAAAACTTTGTTGAGAAAAATTTGCTCATTTGATGTGACTTGACGGTCATGGCCGTTGTTTAGGAACCCATGATAAGCCATTGCGGACTTTCATGCACGGTGGTTCAATATTTTCCTTGTGAATTATACCATAAACGAATACATCCGCATCATCCGTATTTTTGGAATTCCTTCTTAATTTTATTCATTTCCATCCCAAAAAACGAATTATATGCGTATATATAAATTTTTGAATTATACGACCCATATAATGCTTTGTCATGTCATCATCACCGAATTATAATTCTCTATCATATTTTTGACTTTTAAAGCCTTACATACACCCATCTAAGCCCTCTACCACCAATTTACATATTATATCATGATGATTATATTGCATGTATCATATATATAGTTCAATATAATAATAAAATCATTGTACTAAGGCGAGATTATGTTAGAAGTGGCTTTTTTATAAATTAATGTATGCCAAATTTTGTGTGCCGAATTTGTATCTTAAAAACGAATTATCCATGTCGTTATGAATTATCCTCGAATATGTATCATTGACTGAATAGTGGACCGGATTTACATTCTGTCAAAACCAATTATACTCGCCCGTTTGTCGCCACGAACTTTCCCTGTATTCCGAATTGCCACTATTTTACCCTGCGACTGCTAATCTAATTTATATTTAACCCAAATTATTCCTAGATGGCCTTATATTCATCAAAGTGATTCAAAATCTACTCCTTATACCAAATTTATTATAATGTGATACTATGGCCTAAAATTTGTTGAGTGGCTCAAAATTTTCTTAGTGATCCAAAATGGGGGTGGATGGTAGCCAATGTTATCTTACAACCTTCCGGATAAGTTTCATTTTTCTCGATTTTGAAAGACCTTTCCTTGATTATATGATTTCATTTTTTAGAATATTTCTTAGTTAGTAACTTTAATATCTCACTTGACTTACCATATGCTTTTTCTCCTTGCATTAGAAAAACTGGAAATTAAGTTGGTTTTGCCTATTTATCACCCACATTAACTAATTCGAAGTTTATATATTGTAAAAATACGCAATTGTTAATAAATTTAAATTTTTGACTTTAAATAAGAAGTGTATGGTAGAATATTATCCTTATATTTTTAATTTATTGATACTTAATTAAAACTTACCTTCAACTAGATTTACGGTTAGTCTTAAATATGAAAAATAATAAATTAAAACTTTATTTCAAACAGCGAGACTAGATTATAGTTGGGAAACATTCTTAAGATCTCATAACAATTTCTATATTCAAAATCCTTTCTGTTCGTTTGCAGGAGTCATTCAGCCTGACACCTTCGTTCAATGTCCATCATGCTTTTACTGTTCCTTAGGTTTCCACCGGCTCGCATTACCAAAGCAACATAGAAAGTTACTTTCTTATGAATTACAACGAAGCAACCACTAAACACGCTCGAATTACGATTGTAGAGTTTATACAGAATTTAAAAAAGATTATTTTAAGCGCCCACCGTGGGGCTCGAACCCACGACCACAAGGTTAAGAGCCTTGCGCTCTACCAACTGAGCTAGACGGGCCTATTTGCAAAGATGTTTCTACCTACATTTGTGTTTCTTTATCTGACAACAAACCAAGGGTGATATGCACTACAACATCAAACAGATAATAACAGCTACCATCAACTTCTACTACTAGAAAATCAAATATTCAACAAATTAAACAAAACAACACTTCTATTATAGTCCCAACATTTCTTTAACACTGCCATTATTTAGAATAAGATGCCACTATGTACAATACTAGATGATATCTAGAGCTTCAAATACTAGTAAAAAACAACGGGAAGACTAGACTGGCATGAGTCCATAATATGATATGTATAAATCTTATATGTAATGTTGGGACCATTTGGATGTTTTACTCAGAACTTCATTTGGCGCCTTGCTTTAGTCATTGGAGACCTGATATTGGTTGTTGGAAATGTTTTGTCCATGAAGGTAACTTCAAGCATTTGGTCTGATTTTGTTTTAGAGGTGATCTCCATTTGCTGTGCTTGACAAGCTGTGGGCTTAGTGCCTTGGTAGGCATTGCAGACATATGTTTGGAAGTTGCGATAATCCTACAAAGAGAGATGGAGTCAATTTTAAAGAACCTTCCCCGGTCAGTTTTATGTTCATATAGGAAGAAAGCGAGAACGAGATAGGAACAAACTTACATCATACAGTGGCACATCATTGACTGTCACCCATGGAACATATTTATGAGGGGGGTTAAGAGCACCTGTTGCCTTTGCATATCCTAACTCAAGCTGTGGAGCAAAAATATGCAAAATGTCAAATTAGCTTTGAAAAATTTAAGATTAAGTTCACAAATAGCAAGCCAAAATTGGATGCTCATGACTGAAAGATTTATCATAATTAAAGGAGCTTAAGGTAGGCAACAAAATCACACATCTCAGTATGCTGGTTAGGAACACAATTTTGTTTTACTGCAGAAATCTGTAGAAAGACAACAGCTTTTAGATGATACGGACTACACTATCAATCACGGCATTCTGCAAACAACAAAGTTATTCTATTGCCCAGATCCTAAAAACTCGAGTGCACTGTTCCTATATTCAGTTTCCACCATGACAACAATCTTCAGCCAAGTTCACTCATTTCATTTTCCATTGAGCCATGTTGCTTTATGATCAACAACAGTACTAGTGCACATGTAATTCACTAAAATCTTACAGGAAAGAAACTTGGGTCCTCATGTGCCAAACAGCTTTAACCACATCAAACATATAAAATACTAAAATAGAGATCTAATGTTGTTCTTTGGACATATTACGATGAATCCAGCGAAACCAAAAACTTACTGGCTTAAATTAAACAATGAAACGCAACTCGGGAATATAGTTTATACCTGTTGTCCCAACCCACTATTGTAGCATTCATTAATAGGTTGCTCTTCATAGCCCAATTTTGAGTAACAAGATTTCCATTGAGATTGCTGGCCGTTATAAACAAACGTCTCCACACAATTAATGAAATTGAAATGCTTATCCTGCATCACAAATTCGAACCATTGTGAATAAAATGTACAATCTTCAATCCCCTAATTTCAAACATAGAACTTTCAAAGATCAAAAAAACAAACACAAATATTGTGTTACCATAGCAGGCCAGACTTGTAGTGCACATGCTTCCACTGTGTTCAATTCACACTCAGTTGGTCCATGCTGCAATGAATCATTCAGACAACATGAATTACAACTAAAAATCTTTCTTCTTCCTATAATTTGAGCATTTGTAGATCAATTTAACAAATTCTATTACAACAATTCAAATCATAATTTTCATTCTTATCAACTGAATTTGGACAAAAGAAAATTCATGAAAAAAATATAGAAATTCCTTCAAGAAGAAGAAGAAGAAGAAGAGAGTAGGGATATATACCTGGCAGGTGATGACTTTGTCAGAAGTAATTTTGGCATTACCATAAGGAATGAGTTGCAGATCGATGATATCAATGAGTCCATTTTTGAAGATTTGTGGTAAGTAATTCACCATGAAATTTGAACAATAGGGACACAGAGTTTCATAGTGAAGTGCTAGAATAACTTTATCAGCATCTGCAGAATAAGCAAATTCCGATTCCTTAATACCAGATGGTGATGACAAGACTGTAATTTGAGCTGATGATGATTGAATAGAACAGAACAGAATTACTAGAGTCAATACAAAGATTGAGGATGAAGAAGAAGAATAGCCCATGGCTGTATAATCTTGATGAAACCGATGAGATTTGTGAGTTTAGAGTGGGATAGTGGGATTGGAATAGTTTGGGGTTTTTAAAGGGATTCAGATCATCATTTATGGTGATTTTGAGTTGGAAGTTGGAGTTGAGAATTGACTTGAAACAAGTTTCGCTCTTCTTTCCAAAAAAAATAAATAAAAAAAATTCACTCTTCATTTATGGTTTTATTTCATAAGTGACATAAATACCCCTAGTTTTATATTTTGTTTGGCTGACCATACTCTATTCATTGTTAGTATTATGCTAACCTTTGACTTTTGGTCAAATGACCAAGGAATTGTTTAAAAAAATGGGGGTGTGGTCAAAAGTTACTGGTGAACGAAAAACATTGACACTAATGGGGTTACTAATTTGATTAGGGGCGTAGCCAACTAATGGTAAGAAAACTTTTATCTTATGAAAATTCTTGGTAAACCCTTAGCGAGTTGGTACCCCTATTAATAATTTAAAAAAAATGTAATTTATTTGTTTCAAGTTACAGCAGTTGGGGCCTAGTGCGGGTGGTACAAAACTGAACGCTTGGTTAAACAATTACCCTCTTTTTTAGTTTTTCATTCATTTGTTGTTGAAGAATTACGTGCAAATAACATCACAAATGTTGTTCTTTTCTTCTTGCATGGACAACCTCCTACACGCATGATTCATGGTTTGGGCTTCAACCATATTCTGGTAAAAGCTAGTGTTTCTAATTTGAACAACTTTCATGGTGGGGGAACTCACACCAACTCTCTTTTTCTTTTAGTCATTTCTAGTGGAATTTATTTTCTTTGTAAAATTGATAGGCACATGTTTTAGGGCTGAAGAAGGAAGGAATATTTTCAAAAAGGTCTGTTCATTGATAGGTAATGGTAGCTTATAAGGCTTAAAGTGGGGTTTTAACAACATAAATGCAAATGTCAATTTTCAACCTGTCTTGCTCTTGGATGTGTGTCCACATCTTACATTAAGCCTAATCTAATTGAACTGAAAATGACATACACTGATTAGTCCTATAATTAAGTATCTGAATAAGACGGGCACATCAAGATTACAGTTCATAATGGGTGCGAATTTGCTTAGGGTGTACCAGAATTCAAAAAAGACAAAAAAAAAATTTTGGTAAGAGATTGATACACCCTAAGCAAATTGGTACCCCTATTAACAGTCTTAATTATAATCAATTCACACAATCCAAAAAACAGTAATCAATTCACAGAATTTCTTTGATTCAATAAAACAAAATAATATCAATCCAAAAAACAGTAATCAATTCACATGAATCCAAAAATTCACAGCTAAATTGAAGTTGTGCAGGGTCTCAAATTCAACACGTAAACATCAAAATAATATCACATTCAACACGTACGGTTCAAGTCTGTTAGAGGACAAAAGTTTTCATTTTGAGAGATATTTCTTTCTACACCAACAAACATTGTCTCACGTTTATAATGAATGAATCCAAACAAAATTTTGTTAGCTAAAATTTCACATATTACCTTATAAAAGATGCAAATCAAAGTTGTAGGCCAGAAGTTATTTGTAGCAGCTGAAAAGCTTGAAATCTCCATCAGCTATACTCGAAACTTGTCCAAGAGGGTTTATTGCTGCAATTGGGCATTCACCATAAGAAGTGTTAGTCGCAAGGACATAAACCAAGTCATGGTCTTTAATGTTTAACATAATAGTTATCAGATGGAGTTGACTTCTTTATCAAAATCAAAGATTTGATCCAACATGGGAAGAAACTGGATACAACAAGAACAGGAAAATGCAGCCTACGGGCTTAATAGGCCTTGGAAGATATTTGTTAGTTGCCCAGTACTATTGATATGTACTGTAACCTATCCAAATGTACACATTGACAAACTAGCTTTCTACCCATCATATATTGATATGTACTGTAACCTATCCAACTACACATATATTTGATATGTACTGTCAGAATTTAGTTGTTCAATCAATACATCTCAATATGTACTGTTGAAACATACTATTTTCACACTTTTTTTTTTCTTTTACATGATAGTACATATTGATACGTACCTAATAGAAGTGTACCCCAAGTATCCAACAATACATATCAATATGTGCAGATACAGTAATGCTTATTCAAGCATAAAAGATATTTTTAAACATTACATGTCAATATGTATTGTTGGATCATACACACAACAGTAATCTAAGTATCTAATAATACATATTGACATGTACCAATGCTTATTCAAGCATAAATTAGGGTTTTAAGCAAAAGAAAAATAAGTATTAACAAAATAGTGAAATTAGAAGTATAAACATATATTACACATATCGATATGTACCTAGTATATATGTAGTCCAAATATCTGACGGTACATATTGATATGTATTTGTAAATACACATTTATTTTTGGGGAGCATAAACTGTACATTCATAATAATATGTACTGCATCAATGAATCTCTTTTCCCCTAAGTACATATCAATATGTACTGTAACATCATAATCAAGCATAAACTAGAACTAGGGATTTATACGATACATAATTATTTGTGCATCAACGAATCACTAATTTTCAAAAAACAAGGAGATTGGAAACATTTACATTAAATTCTTCAAGTAAAATCTTAAAATTGAAAATACCCTAGTTTTGATGTAACCCTAGTTTTGATTGAAATTGAAAAACTTAATACATACCTTAATCATATATGAACCCATATCATCATTACTATCAGTAAAATTTTCTTCATTAATATTAATTTCTTCAAGAATATCTGAGATCCACATAAGTGGAAATGGGGAAATCCACCATCATCTTCGATTACAAAAATCCACATCGCCGTCTTCATCATTAATAGAATAAAATCGACCATAAACTTGAAGTCTAAGTTAATCTTAAAAGAAAAATGTTAGTGGAGGTTCGTGTTTCAGGTTAGAAAGAGGGAGCTGAGGGAGAAGAAGAAGAACTCGCACGTTGCCGGGATGATGGGTATGTAAGTAATTTTGCTATTTTTTGAACTTTTTTGGACCAGCGGTTAAAAGTCGTATCCCGCTGGACTATAGGTTAACCCGAATCGGATTTTGTGGACCAAACAACAAATTTCTCATAAGAAAAACTTAAATACTGGACGACTTGAGTAAGGAAGAAAGGAAGGAGGAGTTGCTTATTATTAGAAATCTTGTACACGTCAACCAACTATATATTGGAATCGACATCACATGACACGTAACGGATATTTATCATTAATATTAATGCATATATTGCATGTAAATCTTAATTATCGTTATTTAAGCCTAATTAGTCGGTAAGTAATGCAAGTATAACTAACGGCCACCGATAATGCGACCATAAATTAATGATTTTTTTGAAAAAGAATCTTTTATTCATATAATGGATAAATGGTTAATTTGGTCATGTTGAAAGTTTGAAAATCTAGACTTAATCTAAAACTATTAATCTTAACCGTACATCTTATATTTTGGGCTAGACATATATGTTATCTTATTGATGGGTTTATCGAAGGGAGAGGGTACAAACTTGGGTTCCTTAAAAAATTTCACGTTTTAATTTAGTACGGGGAGTATTCTATAAATATCCAATATATAAAGGATTAAAATGTTGATTATGAAAACAATAATGAAAATTTTCTTGAATGTGCCAAGACTAGCATCAGCCAAGACTGCCCTGAAGCCACTGAGCTTGATAAATTTGTACAATAGCGTGGAGGGCAGAATATTGCAGAATGCAAGGTCTAATAATCATATTTGAATTCATTCGGATGTGTCCATTACCTATAAAATAGTGTTAAGACTCAAATACCTTTGAGTCAGACATATGAAAGATGAAAACACAATCTGTTTGGCATCTGACTCGGTCGGGCATGATGAGAAAATTTGCAGTTATTTGCAAACTCAATCACTTAGAAATTATTTCAAGAACTCCTCTGATCCCAAATCCTCTTAGGCAATTTTCTTATAGCAAGTGAAACTTATAGAGAAAACGCAATAGCTAAAGCAGTAAATGTGGAAACAAGTATTGGAGGTACTGTAACGGGTTTCCTTGCTTTGTAAGACCCATGCTTCATTCTCGTGTTAACAGTGGTAAGTACAAATTTCATGTATTAAGTTCTAAAGATGTTGAATGTTGTCTAATGGAGATTTTACCCCCCTTAAAATTGTCGATGTATACAGGGGTCTACCTGCTTATTTTTGCAGGAAGCACTAACCAGGCTCATAATTCTACGGCCATATAACTTTGGTTTTTAATAATCTTTGGTTTTTATTATAAATGTGAGATTGATTAGCTAGTCAATTACTGATCGAGATAACCATTTAGAATATTTATTGCATTAAGTATCTAGTATTATAGTTGTTGGATTTATTGTAAAAACAAGAAATAGAATAAGATCGATTAACTGCACTAATAAGTCGATCAGTAATTACAGATGGTCCCTTAACATGGTTATCTCAACATATAATTGGTCCCGTGTGCTTATGAAGATATGGCTGGATCATGGCTTCGTACGTAGTGGCAAGGATTCTAATGCTCCTGTTTATCTAGTTGGTGGGACTTGTGGTTGGAATATGGTCCATCATGTTTCATGTTGCAGGTTTGGATCCTACTCAAGATTGGAAGGAAAAAAAAAAATGTTAAAGGACTTGAGAAGTTTTTTTTGTTCTTTTTTTTTAAAAAATAATAAAAAATAAACAAGATATGAAACTATTGTACTTGGAACAGGGTACAGTAGATAACGGTCACTTGGATTAAGTTGGATACGCTCATCGGCTCATGGAGGAAATCATAAACTTCGTGGGTTCTTTTGTTAATAGACTTGGGTTACGCTTTTTTCTTCTTTCGGGTTGATTTGCTTTCTCTCTTCTGTCAGGCTTGGTTTAGCCTTAGTTTTTGCCTTTTTCTAGCACTTGTTTTGTGCCTTGTTCTTCCTTTTTGCTGCACTTGATTGGTGCTGCCTTCTTGTACTTTTTTTTTTTTTCCCTTCTTCTAATAAATTCTTAACCATTTTACGTCAAAAATAAATAAATCTAGTATTTACTAAATGTACCGTCTTTTTTTCTAATCAATGAGTAGAAGCATCAAAGTGACTGCAAAATTTGAGAAAGCCGGCCATTCCAATTTATGAGTAGAAGCATCTAAAATGATGGGTCTGAGATATCTATTCCAAGGTCATCTAAGAACCTACCATTTAAAACGTTCCAGTTTGACTATTTTTTAAAGAATGTGGCCATGGAAGATAACTGACATTTCATACATAAAGTAATGCACAACGCCATCGACTGATATCCGAAGCCAAATCAAGTAATTCGACATGATATAAATTAAATGTTTAAACAAGTAATTCGACATGTAGCACCTTCTGACACACATTGACATAGTTCTGTCGAACAGCAGATTCATTACTAGGTTCCTCTTTGGTGACCCATCTGAACTAAAACTTACGCCACCATTTTCCCCATCTCGATGACAACTTGCACGATTTGAGAAACATCTGAGCTCCATAACCCACGAGAAAAGGAGGACAAATTAATAGGTCAAACCATACCTGGTCAGGTCCAGGCTTCTCAGAACGGCTAGGCAATTGAACTAGATGCAAATGCATCTTGCCTTCAATCCCTGTGACCACTTTTTCCTTCCAATACGAGTTCAATTGGAACTCTACTCCAGCGACCAGGTAGTCTTTCACCTGATTCTTGTTGGGTAAGAAGACGGACATCAACTCTGGAATGTCACAATTTTGTTCATAAGAGTTGCTCTGCAACACTTCAGCATTAGGCTGTTTTAGTCTGCTGCAAAACAAACAAAACAAGCATCATGTAAATGTGCATTCTATAGAAAGTCAAAAACAAACAGAAGCAAACAGTGTACATTCTGATGAAGTTAACCAAAAAAATGCACATACACATAAAAAGAACAAATAATAAGTAAACCCAATGTTTTTCTTAGACACATAATTTAGCATGAAAAAAGTTGCAGTACATGAAATTTTACTTGTTCGAATTTATGAACGACATTAGTTCAAGGTTGAGAGATGGGTCCTATAACAGATACTTACTCAAACATATACGTCATTTAAAACTTAAAAGTTAATCTGGTACCTACATACGGTTTGGGTGCTTTTGCTCCATCTAATCTTGTTATGTGTGTGCAATGAGCATCGAAAATGTACAAAAGAATCAAAAGCCATTTACCTACAAATGAGAAAACTAATATTGCTGTAAGTAAAAGATATTATTAAGAAGTATTCCAGGTACCTTACACAATTACAAGACAAGGGTATTTGTACTCATAACATGTGACATACAGACTTAGTCAAGTCAACACAGACTTGAACTGACCTATATTCCTAATACACCCCCTCAAACGTTACAGACTGACACTGGAAAAGTCTGGAACAATTTGAAGAGAGAAACAAAATTCAACACAGACTTGAACTGAAAAAAAAAATAAAAAAATTACAACTCCTCAAACTGAAATTGCAGAAGAACACTAGCTCAGCACAGACTTGAACTGGTAGACAATGTTACAAAATGCAGAACTCAAGATGAAGTAGCAAAATTGAGAACCAATATTGCACCTAGATAATCCAATTGAACAGTAAGCCCTTGAAAAGTAGTAATAGAAGCATGTAAACATCAAAGAACTGAAGGAAGCGGTCATATCAGTGTGATCAAGCCAACAATTATTGAAAATATATCACACAACTAAGCTGCAGAAGTATCAGGAGAAGCATGAATCAAACCTTGTTGTAGTACAAACATCTTCAATAGTAGAACCAATAGTAATATAACAAGTAGTAATTGTGAACCTCTTTATCAAACATTAGAACCAGCAGCAACACAAGTTGATTAACAGCAGAAATCGGAGCTTCCAATATTTGTTTTGTTGTTCTCTGTTGGTTAAGAGTCTCAAATTGTTTTTGGTGTTCTCTGTTGGTTAAGAGACTCGAATTGTTATTAGAAACTGGTGTTTGTAAGACCAGATCTGTAAAGATATTAATATGACTTGTTTGGAAGTAACAAGTCATAGAACTGGTTATTGAAATGTTTTTAGTACCAGTTAGGTATTGAAAATTATTAATTCATATGCTAAACTCAAACAAAAGAAGTAACAATGAACAAATGGGGAAAATTGTTATTAAATATTAAATATACACTAAAATTGATTCAAGAACAAGATTGGTTAAGAAATAGGTGAGATGATTTTGTTGATGTGAAAGATTTGATCTTTAGGGTTTTGAAAAGAAATAATGAGTTGCTGAAATTGAATTGATGAGAAGAAAATTAGGTTGATGGTGATGATGTTCTAGAAGTGGGTTTTGAAGGATTAGAGAAAGAAACAACTTCAAAGAAGGATTAGGGTTCAAATGATGAATGGGTCTTTGTAAAGAATCATAACTATTAATCAGCAATTTCAATAACCCAAAGTTGAAAACCCTAATTTGAAAACAAGAATTGAAAATATTTGTAATTGTAACGAAAATTACCTCTTAAGAAAAGAAAACCCCAAATCTCAACGCATTACCAGTTGTGAAAGCATAATCTTCTTCAACATTAGAATTTGATTTCTTCTTATTCTTCATTTTCTTCTTCTTCTTAGGAAAACCTTTTGATGATGATAATGCAGCGGAACCAAAAATTGATTCTCCATTAGAGAGTATGGAGATGAAAAAGACTAGGATCGAAAAAGAATGTTAGTGATTGTTTTTCCCGAATGATACCATGCGAAAACTAATATTGTTGTAAGTAAAAGATATTATTAAGAAGTATTCCAGGTACGTTACACAATTACAGGACAAGGGTATTTATACCCATAACATATGACATACAGACTTAGTCAAGTCAACACAGACTTGAGCTGACCTATATTCCTAATAACAAAGCCGAGGTCAACCAAATATAGACTAACCATAATCATAATCTGTCTCCTTTTTTGCTAACAAAATTCTCCTGCATTTTCATCATTCTGTCTCAACAGCAGCCAGTGTCTCTTCAGTTTTCAATTTCTCAGTTGCACTTAATAACATGTCAACTGATCCTCCCAGAGTGTTGTTCTGTTCGACGGGTCTGTTCTTTGTTGTTTTTTGTCACAGCTTCCCCTCTAAAAAGTCCTTTTCGCCATGCTCGGAATTTCCTTATCACACTTAGTACAAAACCATTTTTCCCTTGGAATGGAGTTTAGAGGAGGATTCAAGCAATACATATGATACGCATGATCACAACCATCGCAAAAACAATCTTCTCACCGTCTTCATTGGTGAGGCAAGTTCTACAAAGGCAAGATGGCACTACCAGCGCGGAGAGTGATATTTAGCTAATTATTGGCCAGACAATGCGCGCGAAAAATCCTGAATGGGCAAAAATGGTACGCACAAACTTTAAATTTCTTCCCTTCTTTTATCTCACCTCTCTTTTGTGGGGTGTAGTCGGTGAGAAAGAGTTTGGGTTTGGTCAAACTCTATCTTGACTAAACTTGTTCCTAAAGTTTAGGAAATCTTTAAAGCCAAGTTAGGAGTACTTGTTCCCAAAGTTAGGGCTTCTTAACGGACAAGTTAGTTTTTCTATATAAAGGATTAGAATTAGAGGTGTAGAGATAATCCAACCTAGAAGAGTGGTAAATCCTTGTGCTTAGGATTTTGGTCTCTTTGTTAGGAGGGTGGTGTGCTACTGTGAAGATCAATATTGGTGTGAGAGAAAAACTTGTAGAGAGAGGATTTTGGTGTTCTAGTGTTTATGGTTCGGGGTTTTGCCCGAAACCAAGTTTCTAGTGTTTCCATGTTTCTCCTCTATTAGTAACAGCTGTGAATAAGGTGTAGAAGAGAAGACATGAGGCTGGTTCGTCGAATGGTTAGAGAACTAATTTCTATGGTTTCTTCGATGGTGTTCTCGGATATGTCTTGTTAACTATTTGGGTCTTGTCTTGGGTTGTGAAAAGAGCATGTAATGGTCTTTGATTTAATGGAAGTTTTTCTAGTGGTGTTGTCCGTGGATGTAGCTTGTAAAAGTGAACCACGTATATCTTGTGTTGTGGTTGTGTGTGCTTCTTTATTTTTGGTCTCTTTCTTATTATTTCTCCCATGTTTGGTTCAAATCACCGATTGCCCTTTGTGATCCTGATTTCCGATGTGCTCGGGGTGCCAATTTTCCCAACAATTGGTATCAAAGCTTTGGACGGGCTGGTGTGATTGAACCTGGAATTGAACGATAATTTATTCTTCGGGTGGATAAATATGTTTTGAAGATAATGTTTCAACCGTTGTTTACACAAAGATGAGTTTGTGGTGCGATTTATAAATCAGAGGTTCAACTTGGTAGAAGTTTATGTTCTTCGTTTTGTTTTATGATGTAGTATGGGATGCAGAATAAGGCTGAACGAGGTGGAATACATACATACTTCTTGAAGGGTGTTAGTGACCATACACCGTAAATAATGGGTTACAAAGTTTGAAGAAAGGATGGGGCTGTGCGGTTTCATGTAGAAGCAAGTCCAGCAATGCTTCGAAGTTAAACACGAGATGTTGTAGATTTATGTTCTTAAGTCTATGTTAAAGTATTCTTGATGACTTGCACGTAATATCAAGAATGTGCCCGATCTCGGATGCATATACCACGGTAATATGGGAATTCACACGGTATATATTCTAAGCGAGTATGTATAGGGTGTGATGGTGGTAAAGAGTATGTATAGGGTGTGATGGTGGTAAAGAGTATGTAAGATTGGTGATGGCTTTGAGAATCGCTTAAAGGATTAAGCCTGTTAATCAGAGTGGAGATGTCTGATGGTTTGTTTCAGATACACGGTAATCATGACATGTGCTGGAGTATGGTATTGAATCTAGTTTTTTCTTTCTGGGTTAGAGTTCAATATATTGTTAGCTTACTAGTTAGGTGGATCTAGCGGTGATTCTTATGGATGGTTCTCTTGGTGATTAATGGTGGAGTCTGTGCAAGGATTCATTGATGGTGGTAGAAGATTTTCATTGTGTTTGTGAAGCGTGGCCAGTTTCACAAGTATTTTTCTTGAAGAAGATGGTTTGAAGACTTTTATCAACTTCATGGTGTATTTGATTGAAGAGATGGTTTTATGAAGATGGAAGTTCGGGTTTGAGCTTCAAAAGGAATTCTACGGATATATAGAGATGGTGAATAAGTCTGGTGGAAGATGGAGGTAATTTTCTTTGATCGTCTCATGCTTGAAAGCATGATCCGAGGTGGAGAATTGTGGGGTGTAATCGGTGAGAAAGAGTTTGGGTTTGGTCAAACTCTATCTTGACTAAACTTGTTCCTAAAGTTTAGGAAATCTTAAGAGCCAAGTTAGGAGTACTTGTTCCCAAAGTTAGGGATTATTAAGGGCCAAGTTAGTTTCTCCATATAAAGGACTAGAATTAGAGATGTAGAGATAATCCAACCTAGGAGAGTGGTAAATCCTTGTGCTTAGGATTTTGGTCTCTTTGTTAGGAGGGAGGTGTGCTACCGTGAAGGTCAATATTGGTGTGAGAGAAAAACTTGTAGAGAGAGGATTTTGGTGTTCTAGTGTTTAGGGTTTGGGGCTTTGCCCGAAACCAAGTTTCTAGTGTTTCCATGTTTCTCCTCTATTAGTAGCAGCTGTGAAGAAGGTGTAGAAGAGAAGACATGAGGCTGGTTCGTGGAATTTTTAGAGAACTGATTTCTATGGTTTCTTCGATGGTGTTCTCGGGTATGTCTTGTTAACTCTTTGAGTCTTGTCTTGGGTTGCGAAAGGAGCATGTAATGGTCTTTGATTTAATGGAAGTTTTTCTGGTGGTGTTGGCCGTGGATGTAGCCTATAAAGGTGAACCACGTATATCTTGTGTTTTGGTTGTGTGTGCTTCTTTATCTTCGGTCTCTTTCTTATTATTTCTCCCATGTTTGGTTCAAATCACCAATTGCCCTTTGTGATCCTGATTTCCGCTGCGCTCGGGGTGCCAATTTTCCCAGCATCTTTCACATAGCTTGCACGGCAGTTAAGTATACTCTCTATCTCTCTCTCTTGGACCTCATTTTCCTCAAATTCCGTACTAGATACTGATTCATCTTCTGATATGCACCGACTATCTTCAGAAATCAAAACTTTACCATCTCCAACTGATAATTTTTAATTCCAGCGTGAATGAGCTTCTTGCAAACCACACAACTCCCCTGGAGTAACTCGGTTCCTGCGGCAGTGCAGCTGGTACATTACCAATTTTTTGGTGGAATCTCCTCAACTGGGACCTCTATTCAAGCATATACTAACCTACAACTCCTTTCGATTTGCTTTCTTACCACAAGGCCTGCAAATACTAACTTTGTCTAAACCAGAAACCTTCTGCCTGGTCAAACATTAGAGAATGAGATACTTTTTGAGTACCCAGATCGAAACTACGGCGCTGTTCAGAACTGGTTAGACTGCTGTAAGTGATGCCCAAAAACACTAGCATAAGTTAAAAAAAAGAAATAAATATATGCCATGATGATGCATATAAATGATTGCATATCAGCATAACAAATTGCTTGTCTAACAGCTTAAAGAACACTACTCACCTCTTGTTTTCCAACTACGTCTATGCCATCTACCCCCGCCCTACCCCCCAAGTATGAACAGCTAAGCCAGTCGCATGCTTCATTAGCACTCTGACCTGTTCTACGAACAATTTCAGCATTTAGCTGCTCAGCCATTTTCAACACAAACTGAACTTAATGGGGACTTGGTTATTCATGAGCAAGAGATCATACTGCAGCTCACTATGTCATGTTATGATAATCCCTTCTTCGGAGGTATCATACTGAAGCCGACCGACCTGAAAACAATCTTTCAGTTTGCTTCACAGGTTGGGGCCTTGTCATGTACTAGTTGTGACAAGCTTGAAGGAGCTGGTCATTAGTCACGACAAGCTATTGGGTAAGGAATGTTTACCTCTTATTTCTGGTTATTCTGGAGTGTTGTTTGATCGTGGAAAGGATTTCAAACTTATTAAGAGGTTTTCTTATTTAGCTGGAGTTTATGAATTTGGTTTTAATACAACTACTTCATGTTCGTTTGCACTATATGTTTGTTCAGTTTTAATGGCCAAATACAATGGCAATTACGCCAGAATTTTAAACTATAATTTACTATATTTAACGTTTCCTAATTAAAACTAGAATCCGGTTTCTGAATCTCGGATTTTTGGTTCTCTTGGCGCATTCGAACCCTTGTAACAATATCAGAAGTACTTACACAGCTTCAACAAGTTTAGCGAAGCTTCCTAAATATTTGTATTTCGAATCCTTTATTTATATATTGCTTCTCTTTTCTCTACACGAGCCTTAGTTAGCAGATCAATATGAGCTTCAACAGCTTAACGGCAAAAGACAAAGAGGAGCTTATTAATATATTGCTTCCATTAGATATCTTGTTAGATATTATTTCTCGGTTGAGTCTGTCTTGGAGTGCAAATTAGTATGCAAAAAATGGCTAAAGCTGCTCCATCATAGAAGAAGTTTATTCACAAATATGCATATTAACCGCCAGCTCAACCAGATTTACGGCGGTGGTGCTGCTCATTGTGATGTGTTGGGTGTAATAATCAAAATAAGGAAAAAAAATCAAATAAGCAAAAGTTATTGATACTTAGCTCCTTTATAATGGAAGTGATCGACTCGATGAAACAGACGAGCTCCCCAAATCTCTGCAACAGCAACAAGGCAAAACTTTGGAAAAACAGAGTGAGTCACGTGTTCAACACGCTGTCCTTAAGACATTAGCTCCCGGCTACACTCAAGAGTGATGCTATAGCCCTCACAGGACGGATATCTCCAGGATAAAACACCATACTACACCTACTACTAGCATATGTAGTAGATGCTCAACAAACCCTTAAGAAAAATCGCGAACGTTAAAGAAATCACTATAAAATATTTTCCCTTAGGGTTCTCTCTAAAAATAGAGAATCCCCTTTCCCATAGATTTTACAAAAGTAGAGAATTTGTTTATATAATGGAATAATACAACTTAAAAAGAGGAACTCCCCGATGTGTGACTAAAAATTTCATTCACAAAAGAAAACAAAAAGTTATTATTTTCCTTAAAAACTTTAAAAATCAATTTTCTATTAATTGTTTTCCAACAATCCCCCACATGAATGAAAACCTCAATAAAACATGAACACAGATAGATCTTGGTAAATCAACATCCCAATCCCACGACCGAACTGACTGAACAGACAGACGGACCGAGCATGTAGAAGTCATACTAGCCATTCCAACGTCCTCTCTCTCACACTAAATTGTGTTGACTCCATGGTCATACTATGGATTGCAAAATCATATAGTATAGAGAGCTTTCATCTTTAGTTCCTCACAAGTGAGACTAAAGGCTCCTTTCATTAAAGTGAAAATGCATGAACTAGTGAACCCTTAGTGACCCTTAGGTCCTAAGTTCCAGTAATACCAAAAACTACAAAACGAAAATCACATAAAAACGCAGGAAATACCATTTTAGGAAGAGGTGTCCATGAGGTCTTGAACCTTTGCTTAGTGAGATATTACCGGAACTACTTGCTAGAGACAGTGAAAGCGATGTCTTGAACTGCTAGCATTTGATGTAATTCGCGATAATAACCACGGATGATATCTCCTAGGTTGCTGCCAAGCTCGTGCCGTTTTGTCCAATTTGGCCCTGGACATATCCTGTTTCTCAGAATGCTCTGGAGAATCAAAGATCATATTCTCATAGGAAGCGGCCCCACTTCCTCATTCAGATAGGTGAGTTTCCATAAAGAGTGTTACTGCTACACCCCACTTCAATCTTAAATTTAAACTATAGAACTCATTAAGACTTCTTAAAAGTCATCCTTCACATGCAGTCACACTATCACGTCTACATCATAGGGAAGGGATAGAGAATAAATTCTCTGATAGTGTTTACCTTTACCCACTACAAATTAGCTGTCTCATTTGAAACCTTGATCTTGGGATCTCCAGTCATCAAGGTTGAGTATCCTTCATGGAAAGTTTATTTTATGAGCTTAAGCCCCATCCCCCCCCCCCCCCCCCCGGTGCATTTCTAACTATCTCTTTGGATAAACCTTTCGTCAAAGGTTGCGTGATATTCTCCTTGGACTTTATCCAATCAATGGAAATAACGCCGATTGAGATTAGTTATTTTATCTTTAGCTATTATAGCTTGGCTAACACAATACATAAATATAGCTGGCACGGGCATATGCCAGAGAGGAATGTCTTCTAAAAAGCATCTTAGGCACTCGGCCCCCTCTCGTACTTTATCTAATACAATACTCTCAGATTCCATAATGAATGAGCAATATATGTCTGTTCAGAAATCATCCAAAAACAAACCCTGCTAGAGTGTAAACATATTCACTCGTAGACTTAGACTCCTCTGAGTCAACTATCCATTTCACGTAACAAAGTCCCTCAAGGACAGCAAGATACCTTTCATAAATCAAACAAAAGGTCATAGAGTATTTAAGGTACCATAATACTCTACTTGGTGCATTTGAATGATCTTGCTCTGGACTACAATTATATCTACTTAACTTACTCACAATATAGACAATGTCTGGACTCTTACAGTTCATTAAATTCATCAGAAATCCTATAACTCTTTAGTATTCAAGTTAAGATACTCCGTTACCCTTATTTTTCTGGAGTCTACAATAAGAATCGTACGGAATACAAACATGCTTACAATCAGACTGATTAAATCTCTTAAGCACAAATTCAACACAATGAGAACGACTAAGACTATAAATGTTAGATTATCTTCTAATCCTCATCCCTAAGATTACACCAATAGTGCCTAAGTCTGTCAAGTCAACGTTCTCATTCAGCGCATGTTTTTAGTGGAATTATTCACATCTATGTTTGTATCAAGTATAAGCATATCATCAACATACAAGCATACAATCACACAGGCATCCTTAACAAGTTAATTGTAATATACTTGCAAGATTAATTAACTTAAATCCACTACTCATTATCACATAATCAAATTTTCCATGTCATTGTTTACGTGCTTAATTAAAAAACCATACAAAGATTTGTTCAACTTACAAACTTTGTCTTCACAACCTTTCACTACAAAGTCCTCAGGTTGGTCTATGTAAATTTCTTTATCTACACGGTTTTTAGAAAAGCCGTCTTAACATCCATCTGGTGTGTCTCTAAGTTTTTTATGGCAGCAATAGCAATTAGCATCTCAACGGAAGTAATTCTCATCACAGGTGAATAAGAATCAAGGAAATCTACACCTTCTTTTTGTTTATAGCCTTAAGCCATCAACCTAGCCTCATATTTTTCCACAGTTCCATCTACCTTATGTTTCCTCTTAAATACTCATTTACATCATATGGGCTTATTCCCTGGAGGTAAACTAGCAAGATCCCAAGTTTGGTTCTGACGGACTGAGTCCATAATGAAGCTTCTAACCAGAATAGGGTTTCAGTAAATGTTATGGCTTCTTTACGAGTATGGAGCTCAGACTAAGCTAGGCATACTATGAAGTCAGGTCTATAAAAAGTCTCAGTTCTAATCCTTTTACTTCTCCTAGGATCAAATCTACTTCATCTTCCTTTGAAGGCGTAAATTCAGACTAGTTGAAAAGACATCTAGGGGATCAACAACACATCCTAAGAAGAGACGGGTGTCAAAATAAACATGTTCAAAGAACTCAACATCCCAAGACTCCATAAAAATATTCACACCAATGTCATAAAAATCAAAACTATATGCAACAGTGTACTCAGGATACCCTATGAAGACCTGTTTTGGGTCCTATCTTAGTTCTCTTACGTGGAGGAATGGCTACCTTATCCAAACACCCCCACACTTTGACGTATGCATAAGTAGGTTTCCTATCTTTCCATACTCATATGGAGTTCTATCTGATCCTTTAAAGGTTACTCTATTCAGGACAAATTTAGAGCACGACCTCCCCCTCAAGTTGGCAGTTAAACTTTAATCAACATGGCATATATCATCTCCTTATTGGTTCTGCTCTTACGTTCAACTATACCATTAAACTATGGTGAATAAGGAGGTCTGATTCCTATATGAATTTCATACTTTCCATCACGTTCATACCTAACCCTTTTAGTGGTAACATATACTTCACTTTCAATTTCAAGTTTATAATCTTAAGGCTTCTAAGGCATCATCCTTATCCCTAAGCAAGTATACAAGATAGTACCTCGTACAATCATTTATGAAAGTTATAAACCACCTTTTACCACCTTAGATTGGGTTGATTTCATGTCAACTAGGTCTAATCGAATTAATTCTAAAGGCTTAGAATTATTCTAAACAATTTCGCTAAAAGGTTTTATAGCATATTTTGATTCTACGAAGATTTAACTTTTGTGTTCAATATCCAAACTAAATTTGGGTACTCAGCCTATGCTAGCCAGTTTATGCATTAACTTATAAGTTTACGTTTCCAAGTTTACCATGCAAAACATTCAATCACACAAAAGAAAGCACAAGAATCAACTATGTTCACTTCTTCAGTTTTTCCGTTCAGCTTATATAGACCCCAAGTCTATTAACTGTTGCCTAAAAAATCATTTCCCTTAGTTACAACAAGTTTTCTAGATTCAATTAAAATCTTAAATCTTTTACCATCTACAACAGAACAAGATACAAGATTCTTGCATATGCCCAGGACATGAAAACTTCATTCAATGTGAGAATATTACAGATATGAGCTTCTGCTCGACCTTTCCCTTTTATGCAACCTCTGTCGCAAATGAGTTACTCATACATAGTTTCTCAACATCCTCTATCCTATGATAGAAGGTGAAAAGGTCTCTGTTTCAACAAACATATAGCATGCTTGGTGGCTCCAGAGTCCACCCACCAATAACTCACATTGGTTATTAAAATAACTTCCGACATCATGCCACTGAACTCGTTCTAGTTTGTTTCAACTAAATTAGCATTAACTTTCTACTTATTAAGATTTTTACGTTCTCTACAATTTACTGCCATATGGCCAGGAATTTACAAACATAAAAAATCATCCTTAATTAAAGTAATGCTAGATTCAGGTTTACGAAACATACCTTTCTTATGAAGACCACGCTTAGAGTTGCGTTCGATGTTCTCACCTTTGCCAGCTTTGATAAGATTTGTTTCCAACCACATGCGCCTATTAGCCATGTCCCTTGGAGATGACAACTTTATTCACAAACCACAATTCCAAATCGGAAAGTAAAATGTGAGTTTTGAAGATAACATCTAGATTTACAAACTTCGTTTGAATCACCATTTCAAAAAACTCATGGTTACCCCATAAAAAAAACTAACTTTGTCAATAACAAATATCTGGTCGTCAGAATTTTTCAGGAACGTTTCTCTGTTTTGTAAAATATCAAAAAAATACTTTTACAACTCCAAAAATTCTGATATTTTATGTGGGTAACTATCAAGATGTCTACTACATTAGGTAAAAAGGGTTTATCTAAATTCCTTCTAGGTTAATAGATAAACTCGAAACTCTACAGCTGACCAAAAATTCGTTTTTTGGTTTTTCACTCCACAATTAACGTCTTCGATTATTACAAATACTAATGTCTAAGGATTGTTGGGTGCAATAATCAAAATAAGGAAAAAAATCAAATAAGCAAAAGTTATTGATACTTAGCTCCTTTATAATGGAAGTGATCGACTCGATGAAACAGACGAGCTCCCCAAATCTCTGCAACAGCAACAAGGCAAAACTTTGGAAAAACAGAGTGAGTCACTTGTTCAACACGCTGTCTTAAGGCCCGACTACACTCAAGAGTGATGCTATAGCCCTCACAGGATGGATATCTCCAGGATAAAACTCCCTACTACACCTATTACTAGCATATGTAGTAGATGCTCAACTTGAGCTTGGCAACTCCGAAAAAACCCTTAAGAAAAATCGCGAACGTTAAAGAAATCACTATAAAATATTTTCTCTTAAGGGTCTCTCTAAAAATAGAAAATCCCCTTTCCCATAGATTTTACAAAAGTAAAGAATTTGTAATGGAATAATACAACTTAAAAAGAGAAACTCCCCGATGTGGGACTAAAAAATTTCATTCAGAAAAGAAAACAATAAGTTATTATTTTCCTTAAAAACTTTAAAAATCAATTTTCTATTAATTGTTTTCAAACGGATGATAAGTTGGACATGGGTTCCCTCTTCGGTTGTACAAAAAGTTTGAGCTGGGAAATGTTGCTTTTCTATGGAGGATCTTATAATGATAAGATTAACACTGATGATATGTATGAGTACAAGAAGACACTTAAAAAGGTAAGAAATCCTCCAATGAACTTTAGATTACCGCTACATCATCTGGTTGGTTCATGCAATGGCTTGGTTTGTCTTGGTAGACACCACCACCAGTGTATTGATCCCACCTACATATACAATCCTGCCACAGGAGAGTATTTTGATCTTCCGAAATTTATCATACCTAGAGGAAGTGATTTGCCTCTTATCATACGAGGGTTTGGGTATGTTCCTTCTACTAACGAGTACAAGGTTGTTAGGATATTTTACCCTAGCCTTGAAACAACCGGACAAGTCCAGGTATATACGCTTGGTGGTGGTTGTGGGTGGAGAACTAAATGTACTGATACACCGGCTTCTTTTATAGACGGATCTCTTTATTGGTCCGACAAGTTAAAAATTTGTGCATTCGATTTAGCTAATGAAGAGTTGTGAATGGTCCCGTCTCCTCCTTTTCACGCCCTTAACCTAGGGTTCTGTGCAGATGATAATTTTGGACTTGTGGTGTTGAGACGGAATTTGTGTTTTTTTCATCAAACGTTGAAGGCACCATATATGGAAATATGGTCTTTGAAGAAGACAGATATGAACGAGAGCTGGTGCAAAGACTTCACTATAGTATACGAGAAGAAAGAAAAACACAAAGTTGATCATTTTTGGCCGATAATAATTACCAAAACAATAAAATTATATTTACGAAGAATCGTGAGACGATCGAGTGTTATGATCCTGGAACCAAGAAATGAAGATTTTTTTTGTTTTGGTAATTATTATTTTTTTGGTTCTTGTTTCTTCCGGCTCTAAGAATACAACTAGTAACAAACCGGCTTAGTAGATTTTCGTTCATTTCTTGCTTCCGGCTCTAAGAATTCCCTAATCTCAAGTTATTTTAGTCACCCACAACATCTGTTTTTCTCTTATTCATTTCTTCTCGTCTATGGAACCACAGAATAATAGTGAATTTCTTTATCCTGTGATCCAAACTTGACCTCCAATTTTCGATGTGCGACATAAAATTTATCCCAACTTGATCCTAATCATGATTGGAAGATAACTTTAATCTCATCAATATACTTTGCCACCTTTATCAGTCATGAAAATTGGAGAGAAAGCCTCGCATTGGCGCATCAAGTGCCAAATTAAACCACAATATAGCAAATAACCTTGGACAGCTTCTTAAAGTGAACATGCAAGCTTTATGGAGCGGCAAAGTGACTTTAACCTCTCTAGTTTGATTGTTGCATCAACATCTGTTTCCGATTTCTCTCATTATTGGCCCTTACTGGGCCCAGTGACCAATAAATTATTGTTTTGTAAAACAAAAGTTTTTCGGACCCAACTCAGCTTTGTTGCCATATTTTGCTCATGTGAATGTGACCTGATTGATGGTCCCGACCTTTGCTTAGGGATCGCTACCTTGCGTCCTTGCGGTTCAATTTTGGGAGAGATAGAAGGTTATGAATCTTCGGATTCATATGGTGCGTGTTAAAACCAAGGATGTTTTAGTGCTAGCAATGAAGCGCATATGTCTTTGATGCTCAACTAAATAGACTTTTAAGGATCACACCGCGGATCAAGTTCTTATCAAGTGGGAGTATATAGTTAAATATTTTTTTATTTCAGTTTTTTTGTTTTTCTCAATATTAACAATAAAAATTATTAACAAATTTTTTTCTCAATATATATCCTTTATTCTTTAAAAAAAAAACAACGTGCCCCTGTGGTTAGAATCAAAGGCTTTAGGGAAAACAAATATGCCGAGAAAGAATTAGAACACGAGATATACAGAAAAGTGAATATGAAATCTCCCTTTTTAAGCCAGCACGACCCCAAATCTAGCCACAGTGTCGAGGAAAATAAATGTGATGTGTTGTGTTCTAATTCTTCTGACAGTGAAGTATCTAGCCACGGTGTCGAGAATTAGAACACAGCAAAGCACAACACAATATATTGACTTATTTTTATAACAACTCATATAATACCTAAATATTTCCCCAATATTTATTGAAAAACATAAAATAAATATGCCCGACCTAGCACAGCACGTCACAATACGTTTATTTTTTCGGCACCGCACAACACAACACGACATCTAGCACGGTACAGCGCGGCAAGCCTTTATCTCCGACACAGCATAGCACGCTAAGCACGTAACTTTGTGGACTGGGCCGGCACGCTTTACACCTCTACTCTTAGGTATAAAATGACAAGGAAACTATGTGATTGAGTAGATTGAAAATGACGCTGTAAATTGAGAATGACCAATTGTTTCCCATTTCTTAGAATCAAACCCAACTTAGCAATAACTAAGCGGGAAAAGACCATTCTAATATCTTTTTTGCTTTAATAATTCAGTTTCTAAAAGGTACATTATTTGTAATCCTGAAAACTGTTGGATACTTCACTGTCAGAGAAAATCTTCCCGATCACTAGGAATTCTATGTTTCAAAAATAATCTAGCGGTATGTGTGTTACGACTAGGTTGTTCCTAACCGTAATTTGACAAACCCAACTGCATGTAACTTTTATTTTCTAGCTGCTTTGTATCTTACGGCTTGGTGGATTGCTCAACATCCCATCCGAGAACTTGTATCAACTATTTAGTTGTGTTTTATGTTGCGGCTTGGTCGTGCCAAGTTTCCCAACTAGAATTACTATATTATTTTTTTTCATTTTCTGGCCTTGTTTGTATCGATTTGAATACTGTTTTGTATATGATTTGATCAGTATTCAACTTTCTTAAATTCATATATTGAACAGAGGAAATGAAAAGAGGAAGAAAAGATCACAAGAAGTAACACCTTCTAATGTCCCGACTCCGCAACGTCGTCATGGAAAACCATGGATGCAAATACGAGGAACCCAGGTGGAGTTGTCACTGGTGGAGGAAGTGAAGGTGAAGTTTTCACTAGTGGAGGAAGTGAAGGTGGAGGTTCTACTGATGTATGAAGTGAATGTGGATGAAGAGAACTTGCATTGGTGGTTGTTGCACAACCAAATCCATAGATTGAACGAGAAGAAGTGCCAGAAACAAGTGTTGATGTTGTTGATAAGGGTAAAGGAATAGCTTGGGAGAAAAATGAGAAGAAGTAGTATCCACCAAAAGCTACAGCAAGACAAGTCATTGATGCTATGGAGTTGATGCCTCCAAAGAAGAATGGGAAGCCTTGGGGTGCTCCAAGTGATTGAGCTCCAAGTGATTAATTCGTGTTGATTGGTTACGAATCTTCATGGGCTATAAGGGTTTGTGCCGGAAAGGTAATAAGTCTTACCGTAACATTGTAAATGTTATTATATTAATTTATTTATGGATTGTTTTATTATAACATCAACATGTGTATGATTTGTTTAGTATCCCGACAAAGCGTTACCGAAACTGAAGCACCAACAAGGAAAATTTGGCCGTCGGATGGAGAGAATGAAGATGTTAGCCATTGTAAAAGCTGACCTAGGCGAAGCAAAAAACTTGTTAGATATCCTATCAAGATTTGGAGAGATTACAGGTCAGATGGTTAACCTCCAAAAATACGGTATCTATTTCAGTCCTAGAATTCACCCGAAACATGGGAAAATCATCGCGAGGATCCTAAAAGTTCCCTTAATGACAAAAAATGATAGATATCTAGGAACCCCTCTTTTCTTTGATAAAAGTAGAAAAGAAAACTTCGAACCTCTGCTACAAAAATACTATGCCACTCTTCAAGGTTGGAAATCTAAGTTACTCTCTCAAGTTGGCAAAACAGTTCTAATAAAGTCCATCCTTCAAGGCTTTCCAACTTACCAGATGCATGTGCTTTCCCTCCGTAAAGAAACGCTAGATCAAATAAACAGAATCCAAAGATATTTTTGGTGGAATAAAATTAAACCCAAGAGCGGAGGAGGCTGTATTAAGGCCTGGATCAGCATATGCAAGCCTATTTCTCAAGGGGGTCTAGGTATCAAGAATCCATACCAATTTAACATAGATCTCCTTACTAAACTCGCCAGTCGTCTCATTTCAGACCAAGATCAACTTTGGGCTCAACTTCTCAAAGCCAAATATTTCCCAAAATCTCATCCTCTGGAATTCTCTAGGTCTTCTAAATTATCATGGATTTGGACTAGCATAAAAAAGGGGATGGATCTCATTAAAGGTAATTTTGTCTGGCAAGTCAAAAATGAAGCTTCTACAAAAATTTGGGAATACAAATGGGTGCCTAAATAGATAATATTCAAAAACCAATTGATATTCAAGATCTTGTTCCCCAGAGGGTAAATGAGTTGATGAATCCTGAAGATACTTGGGATCAAGACAAACTCAATACCTACTTAGAACAAGATATAAAAGCTAAGATTCTGGCCATTTCTACGAAAAGACAAGAACAAGACAAAATAAGATGGCAGCATCACCCCTCAGGAATCTTCTCTGTAAAAAATGTTTATAGATTTATCATAAATCAAACCAAGAAGACAATAGCCTAAATACATTTCCTTGGCAAAAAATATGGAAGATACAAGTAATTCCGAGAATCAACTTATTCGGATGGAAATCAGCTCAAGAAGCCCTCCCAACGAATTTAAGACTCGGAGCTAATAATATGGAAATAAACACAGAATGTGTGATTCACAGGAGCAAGAATCAGAAAAAAAAAACTTATTTCGGTTTTGCCCTTTTGCAAGAGCCATTTGGTTTGGTCTCTCTCTAGAAACAGTGAATACGAGAGTTGGTTCGGACTCCATAGTTAATTGGATAAATGAGTGGATCACGGATCAAGAATTCTTACAATGGTCTGATAAAATTGCAACTATAGCTTGGTTTATTTGGAAGTACAGATGTTCAGTGGTTTTCGAAAAAATAGTCCCAAATCCGAATCACCTCATAGATCAAATCAACAAATTCCTGCACCAGCATTCTCAAGGAAAGATCAAATAAAAAATGAAGAACAAAGAAAGAAATATCCCCAAGGAAAAATGGTCAGACTTAAAGACGGACTGGATAATCTTTATTGATGCGTCTTTTAAATAAAGAAGATTCAACGATGGGATACGCATTTATACTTTACTCAGTGGACAACGAATATTTCTTTCACATTGCAGCGGGATCGGAGTGGGTCTCCTCAGCTTTTCATGCAGAATCAAAAGCCTTGTTAAAAGCATCCTCATGGTTAAGTGAAAATATATTATCTAGTGTCTCGATAGCAACGGACTGCAAAACACTGGCGGAAACGATCAAAAAGAATTGCAAGGATTCTCTTTGGAACGCAGATAATACCATTCAGGAAATTATCTCAATACTGGAAAATCTTCCACAGGCCCAGGTAAACTATATAAACAGGAAATATAACTATGCAGCGGATTACATATTGCTAAAGAAGCTCGGATAAAGCATCTTAGGCACAAGTCCTCCAATATTAAGCAAAAAGTTTTAAAATCTAGTGTTATTTCCAATGTTTTTTTCAAAAATGAGATTATAAATCTCTTGTACTATGTTATTTAATTAATATAATTCGCCTTTTCATCAAAAAAATAATAATAATAACATTATCTGCAATCTGCCTTTTTGAAATAAATGCAGATTGGTTCGGAGAAATCAACTTATCCAATACCTTTTTAAGCCTATTAGCTAAAATTTTAGAGATAAGCTTGTATAAAGCATTACTTAAGCTTATCGGTCTAAAATCGACGGGGGTTACTGGATTTTCTACCTTTGGAATGAGTGATATATAAGAATCCTTCAAAGAATCTGGCAACCTTCCTGATTCCAAAAACCTTTTAACCAAATTTACCACATCGTGTTCCACCAAATTCCAATGAATTTGGAAAAAAACCTGGAGGATAACCATCTGGTCCCGGAGACCCCCATGCATTCATATTAAATAATGCATTTTTTTATCTCATCTACTTCTGGCAACTTAACTAGCTCATCATTTTTTTCCTCTGTAATCACCTCACTGGTAATATTTTCAAATATACTATTAATTGGTCTACTTGCAGATGAACTAATATGAGTAAAATGATTTTTAAGCAGCAAATCCAGTTGGTCTTTATCTTCTATCCATAATCCCGATTCATCTCTAAGTGTATTTATCGTATTATGTCGTTTTCTATTTGAAGCAACCACATGAAAGTATCTAGTGCATCTATCATGTTCCTTAAAAAACTTTTCTCTATTGTTCTTTAACCAGTAATATTCTCAATCTTAGTCCATGTTTTATAGTTTATCCTCAAGCCTTTTTAGAGTCTTTTTTGAGACCAAATGACTTGGTTTAGCATTCTCCTTATCTATTTTTCTTCAAAATTTCCTCCCTATTCTTAAAAATGTTTTGAAAACATTTTTATTCCAGTCACTGAAATCACCAGTTGAATTCTGTAGAATTTGAATTAAGCCATGCTATGAATTAGCTTTGTTTTCATCCCAAGCATTTTCTAAGAACATATTATACTCTTTGTTCTCCCTTCACCCTCTAAAATATTGGTAAGGACTCTTATATCTAATTATGATAGGATATAAATCAATGAGCAGAGGATTGTGATCCGATGCTACTCTAGTAAAATGATGAACAATGGTATCAGGAAAAGCCTCAAACTACTTAACATTAACTAGACTTCTATATATCAATTGTTTCTCTAATGTTTGCTAAGCCTTCTCTTTGATTTGACCACGTAAAAGGATCCTCATGGAATTTTAAATCAATAAAACCAATCTTTTGTATAACTCTATGGATAGTACTGAATACACTAGTGGAAGCTTCATTACCACCTTTTTTTTCACTATTATGTAAAATAAAATTCATATCACCTACCAACATCCAAGGTTCTCTTAATCTTTCATTTTGATTCAAAATATAATCCCATTGTTCAACTTTTTTCTGAGCATTCAGAGCTCCATATATACAAGAAAGATAACACCATATACCTCTTATTTTCAAAGACATGGTTATTATATTTAACTTCACCTCTACCAAATCAACTAGAACATTATTACTCCAAGCTAAAATCTGACCCCCAGATATACCTATAGAGGGAATAATCACTCAATCTCTAAACTGAAGTTTTTTAGCAGTTTCATTCATTGTCTCAAACAAAAAGATAATTTCAGGCTTATGTTTTTGAAGTAAAATATTCAGGTGATTATATGATTTTGGGCTGTTACATCCTTGAGCATTCCACGATATTAACTTCATTTCGACTAACTTATTCACAAGATTCTTGAAAATAAGAGTTTTACTGACTAACACCAAAATACAGTATAAATCAAAGAGATATAGAAAAATAAAAATTCCAGGAAAACACACACAAACGAAACTTGGACTAAGTAAAAAACAAACAATAACACAGCAAAAGCACTTGCACAGAAAACTGAAACTAAAAAAGTTTTTTAAATTTGAGTAAAAGTTACTAACCAGATTAGCGCTTTCGGTACCCGAATTTCCTTCCACAGTCTTTAGACTTTTAACCTTGTCCGAAACCACAGCATCCTCAGCAATAACATCTTCTGCTGCTGCAATTGGTGTTGGGTTAATAGAACTGGAATCCCCTTCATTAACAATCAATGCAGTTGATATCATTTCAGCTGGTTCACACCTCCCCAAATCCTTATACTCCGCCAACAACCAAGCATTACCTTGTAAATAGTGTTTTCCTTCGATAAAACTCTGAAAGTACTTCTTTTTTGTAATTTTCTCATCTCTTTCTTTTTCATACTCCTCATTATCAATAATGGTTTCTTTTCCTTTACTCTGTTCAACATTCTTCTTAGCAATTCCTCCTTCCTTAATCACCACTGGTCTAGCTTTAACATCAGGATTACGGCATTTCCGATCTATATTCATTCTCTGTCTCTTCCCAGTTGCTCTATTAGCAGCTTCGTTATCAATTAAATTTCTATACTCAGTAGAGGTTTGGTATGTCTTCTTCCAGTGTCTAGCCTTGTTTTTTTTCAAAGCCAAAAAACTTCTTGCTTCATCTTTAGTACCAATTACAACCGGAACATCTCTAACAACATCTGGAGAGGCATTCCTACAGTCATAACCAGGAGTATGCATGATCCACATTCAATAAGTACAAACTCTAGCAGGAAGTCCAATATAATCAATCTCAACTGGCTTTTTTCTTGTACCCAAATCCTCTAGAACCATATCCACTTTTTTAATCAGAAGTTTGGTTAAATCAACAATAACCAGAGCTTTATATTCCACACCATGCAGACCAATCATCATTAAAACTTCACCCAACTGCTTAGCTACTATTCTGGCCATATACACTCTATCAGCAGTAAAACTAGTAAACTTAAAGACAGTCCAGAATAAATACTTGTTAAAGTTTAAATCTGAATGTCTCACCTGATCTACTTTCTCTCTGAACACCAAAAGTTTACCATATACTGATGCATGAACATAACTGCTCTAGCAAACTCTTCATGGTCTTCAAAAGCAAGACAAAATAAGTTTTTTGTTCTAGTGTCCCTTACCTCCAAATTCCAATGAAGATCCCATTTGTTTCTCAAATCTCTTTCAACTTGATTTGGTCTCATATTTGAATTGTAGAAACCCTGTTCTCTAAACACCTTACCCACCAGTTCCACAGAAATCACCATTTTTGATGCATAAAAAAGCTTTCTTGATGAACTGCAACAACTTATAGTTTCCAACATCAGACATATTAGCCTTTTCCTCCACTAGTTTAGCTACTGCACTGAGACCTTGAGAGATAATCGGATTATCCATCTTTTGAAACAAACTTGCATAAAAGTTCAAAAACCAATAACACAGAGAAAGAAAAACCTTAGGATTTTTTTTTATAAACTTTCCAATCCTCTGTTTTTCCTTTATAATTATTGGAGAATTAGAAATATTAAAGATTAAAAACTGCATATCTGCCACTTGTAACAAATTTTCTTTATACAATTGCATGCAGTTAACTTTTCTTTCTCCAACAAGCAATACCAAAATTCTTCCAAACTGTAACAACAGTAGACATTGAAAGTTCTCATGATTACATACCTAGGATTTTGCAGAATTAAATTATCAGTTTCGTATAAGGAAATCTCTCAGCAGAGATTTGCAACTCCACATGCAGATCTGCTTCTAACATGTGTTACCAGCTGACTGATTAATACCCACCACCCAGTAACCTTCCTTAGAAAGGGATCCGCCAAACACCACCTAGCAGACCTTGCCATGAATCCGGTAAGTGGCAATCCAAAGATTATTCAGAAAGGAAATCTTTCCCAAAGCACTAGAAATTACTCTACCATCAAATTCAAATTCAAAATTAGAGTTAATAAAATCGAAGAACAATAATCTTAAAAACCCTAATTCCAAACTCAAATCAGAATTAATTCAAATTTGAAACTAAAATAAAACGAGAGAGATGATTTGAAATTATCGAACATAATACATATAGAAGCGTTAAAGAGAAAGGATCGAAAATCAGGTTATGCTAAAGATTAATCATCAAATTCTGAAAACTGAGTCACGATAAATTTCGTCGTTTTTTCGCCCGATTTTATCGCTCGATTCACAGACTTTCTCTCTCATCAATCCCTTTCCAAAGTATTTTTTGAGTCGCTCAAAAACAATTGGAACACAATATATATGGATAACGGAATATGAAATCTCTCTCTTAAGCCTCTTTGGTATAAAATGACAACAAAACTATGGCATTGAACAGATAGAAAATGACGTGATAAATTAAAAATGAAAACTTGTTTCCCAAACCAAATTTAGCCATAACTAAGCGAGAAAAGATCATTCTAATATCCTTTTTACTTTAGTAATTTAGTTTCTAAAAGGTACTTTATTTGTTGAAATTTATTCGAAAATAAATTATGACCCGAACACTCTCTTGAAAGCAAACTGCCAACTGAGACCTTCAACTGCTGCTATTACTAATTCTTTTGCAAACTAATCTTGAATAGTTTTGGATATTTCATTGTTAGAGAAAATTTCCCTGGTTAACGATCGTGCCAAAATCTCATATCTTCACCCACTTGATTGTTCGAGAGCGGAGCTAGCTTGTGACAAGTTGTCTACCCTACTGGATTGGCTGCCGAGCCTTTTTCTTATACTAGATTTGTGCCCGTGCTACACACCGGGCATATTTTTCCGCAGGGTTTCTCCCCGCCCCGTGGCAATGCATTTTTGATTCGGTGTGTGCCCCCGTGCCGATGTATTTTTGATTTGGTGTGGCGAGGAAAATACATTAATAGGTGGAAAATTTGTGCAGATTTTATTTATTTTTCCTTTTAACTTGGTGCCCCCCACCCCCCGTGGCGATGTATTTTTGATTTGGTGTGGCGGGGCAAATACATTAAATATGCGGAAAATATGTGCAGATTTTATTTATTTTTCCTTTTAACTTGGTGTGCAGGTGGCTTCGCTCCGCCCCGTGGCAATGCATTTTTGATTTCGTGTGCGCGGGTCAAATACATTAAATAGGTGGAGTACATGTGCAAACTTTATTTATTTATTTTTTCTTATTTTTTCGTATTTTTCCCCCCTTTATATATTAATTTGTAAAAAAAAGTCCTAATATAGTAGTTATACATGATTTCCAAATTGAGTTTGGACTTCTATAAAATTTCAAACACGGTAAGTTAAGTTTTCATTTTAAGTTTATATTTTTTAAACCAATCATACGTTGCTAAGTGTCCTCACCTAAACCACAATCGATATTAAATCCTGGCTCTCTGTTATTCTCAGATATCTAGAATGATGTTATAAAATTATTTATATGCAATAATCCATGGTCAAAGCGTACATCTTACCAAGAAATGTGTAAAGATATAAAAGTTTAGAGTTCAAAAAAATTACATGTACATACTTACCACATTAATGCCATCTCTTTGTACTAAATTCATCACGGCTATCCCGTATTAGCTTTTAGACCTGCATCATTGTCGATATATTATTCTACTTCAATGAACAAAACATCAGTTTTTGTAATGACTAATTGTCAATTGGATAACATTCATCAATAATCAAGTACTCCGGCTATACATAAAAAGCTTGAAAAATTTTCACTATTATATTATAGATGTATACTTTCTGGATTTCAAGGATGGTTAAGAATTGGGCCAAGCTATCATATTTTTACAAAATGGCTAAAACAACAATACGTTCTTAAGGATGCCTCAAAATTGGATGGCCATAAAACAGGAGTGTTAAAACATTGATACATAATTACATATACTAAAATTTCTACCTTGTGAACTAAAATGTCTCGTAGCTTAGAAACAGTGAGCACATAAAACCAGTTTTCAGCTTGAACCCGTTATGGGTTTCATGACTATCATCTGCGGGTCAAAAAATAAGTGAACATTAACCTCATGAAGAGGTGAATAATACTACTGCTAAATGATTTCACACAAACCTTAAGGCAAGTGCCACTTGGTGTCTAGAGAGTTTCAGTACTGTGTAGCAAAGGGATGAATGGTAAATGTAATTTTGGAACTTGAAGTTCATAAGGTTGCTGATGCTTTGGGAGTGGAAACAGCCAACTGCTAGGACCAATAATACATAATTAATGGTTATAGTGCGTTTGGATACAATTTTGTTTCTGACTTCTTCTTCTGATTTCTGACATTATTGATAAACTTATTTTCTTTGTTAACCTTATGCTAGGGAGTAATAGTACTGTGCTTGGTTCCCTGTGCTACGCATCGGGCATTTTAATCTTTTTCCTTTTTCTTAAATTTCTAGCAATACTGTTTATGATACTCTAAAAAATAGAACAACTTATCATACGAACTAAGCACAGTAATGTCAATATACTAAGAATTTATCAAATGAAAATTATCAAGCATCCGAAGGTGTTTTAAGAACTCTAATCCAATCCGCACACCCCACAACCACTTCACTGTCCTTTCAAGCAATAAATTTCTGAAAGCTGAGCATTGGCTGCACCAAATAGATAAAAAGACTTAACACCACAAAGCAAATATCATGTTGCACATGCCAGCACTTCCCGTATTCATATGATCGAACCTAGCTAAGAAGCTAAAGACGTGGTGCCAACCATCTTTGTCTCACAAACCATGGCGTAGAGACATTAATGAAAGATTGAACTCATTTTCCTCCAAATTACCATCCATACGGCTCATATTATTCACCTTATTTTGTGCCACGTCCCACTGTTCACCAATTCTTTAGCAACAGAGCATTCCCACAACAACCTCCCAAGCGGAAGTGTGTATCCACCTCCTTACAGGTATGAAATACTCTCTTCCACAATTCAAAGTTGGAGGCACTACAGGAAACCCATACCATATAGGAATGCAAACCGGCTATGCACAATTTAACTCCCCAACTGGTTACAGTCCCAGTTCTGGTAACTCAACAGGGATTGAAGATCTAGTGGCACCTCATCTATGTATCTCTACCTTCTCACCCATCAAATACGCCTGAGAAAGGAACATGCATAATATGATATTTATTAGTTGAGGACTAAGGGAGTAGACATGCATATGTATCAAGTTCTAGGTACATCAACATATTTGGTATTTCCACAGTTTCCCGCATGCTTAGGTCTTTTAAACATTTATTACTTCCAAGGGAGATTTTTAAACAACAACAAAGAACAACAAATGCAGTGTGGAAGAAATTACCTTCTCCTCCCTTACACTCGAAGTATATTCAACCTCCTCGACTGAACGTTCAAGAATTTAAGCCTCCGCAAAAAAAAAAAAAATACAAAAACATAGATGCTACAAAATTAAACTTGAACACATGTGTTCCCGAAGTATTTAAGCTTCAATACTTTTTTCTGGAGCTTCTAATCCCTGCTGTTGAGAGTCTTCCCTTTTTGAATCCCTACACACAATAAAACCAATTTTTTTTAAAAAAAAATCAGTATAGCCTGGTGGCTCTAATGCCTTATAAGTTATATCAAAACTTTTTTATCTTATTAAAACCCAACACTTATCAATTCAACTTTGGAAGTTGCTTGCCAGGAGTTCACAAATGTTCTCCAAATTTCAAGTCTTAATGCACAAATACCCGTTAAATGTCAAACATTAACCATTTTCTAGCAGGTCTTAATTGTAGCCTTATAGAGTTAAGGCTCTCTGGAATAGCAGACAGCTAATTAAAGCTTGTTAACACAAATAACAATATACTTTTATCGAACTCACTGCCAATTTTAAACGTCACACCATGCATTTTATCAGCAGTGGCTTCTGCAGGGAGGATGTCCCTTTCCCTTCTCTGTGATGCTCTAATAACAGACATGCATATATAGTTCAGAAACAGAATAGCGGAGAACTGAAATCTGACCAAAAGCAATAATTAAATTCCCAATTACCTTTGCAACTTCGAGAAACTTGCTGAATTTCTTTCTTGCTTGGTGTTCGGAAAGAATACTACTGACACAAACAATTAGGTTATCATCAAGGTACCCTGAGTTGTTAATGGCTTCATAGGATTGCCCAGTAGTCATAGCGTCACCTAAAATCACAGAGATTGCTATACTTTGCGACTGCCAATCCTACACAAATTTGCAAGAGTTTGCTAAACTTTGTAGATTTCATCGAACCCACTGTGAGTCCATTAATAATAATAAAAAACGATAATAGAGCCGAGAGGATAAACATACCGATACCAGCTGAGATGCTTGTGGAGCTATAATCTACATCAAAGATATGGCGTACGCTTTAGCTCATCCCTCTTAGAAAAGGGATCTGATGTTTAATAATATGCATCAGTTAGTAACACCGATGAGAGGGTGAGGGAAAAATCAAACAAAACAATTAAAGTTCTTAGAAAACAGAGAGCCAGAAAAACAAACCAAATCTAGGTTTAGGGTTCGTACCGAGAGCCAAGGGAAAACAAACTGGATGAACCAAGGAAACAACTGATTTTAAGATAAAATACATTTTGGTGTTAAGATTAGGAAAAATAAATATTAATGGAATCATAGATATATTGGGAAACTCAAGGATTGCCTGAGGGAATGAAGTTTTGGTGCCATCAGGGTTCATGAAACTTTAAAATTGGTCACGGTAGAATTTTGTTTCTTTTTCTTAAGGTGAATCACCGGCCGATTTCCTTTTTAACAGGAACTTCTTTTTAAGGTGAATCACCGATTTCCTTTTTAACAGGAATTCCTGTATTAAGGGTGAAACAAAGAGTTTCACGATTATTATTTTTTTAATTTTTATTTAACGATTTGACGTAAGTTTTGTCCACCCTTATTAAAGTAAGTTTTGTCCACCCATATTAAAGTACAGTTAAGTATGGGTGTAAATACGGTGTAACTAAATAATTCAAGTTTAAATTCTAACATAAGTATTGTTTACCTACTTTTTTGTCAACACCGTTACTAACAAACAGTTAAGTAGCTTATGTAAACAAAGTGTACCAAAATTTTAATTATTCCAACCAATAGAGTTATGCCAAGTGTCCTCATCATAGCTTCTACATTAGAAAAAATCTTTCTAGACCAATAGGAAATGAGAGTTTCATCACCGTTTAACGTGAGAGTATATTTTGTCAAGGCCTTTAAGGGGAAGATATATGGGCTTAAAAGCCTATTTTTACTGTAACGCCCACTTTAAAGTTTTGAATTTTGTTTTCGTACACCCATCACTATAATCCAATAACTAGTCATAGTCACTTGCCAATTCACTTGTTATTGCTTAAATACTGGCATTTTGCATCCTCTGAGGGCCAATCGTCAGATTTTTACCAATAATAAAAAGCAAAGCATACATTTCTACATTTGCACAACTGAAAGATGGAATGCCGCAAGTACTCCTCATGTTTCACTACGAACAACGACTCACGTGTAAAATGCATGGGAGGATCTGTTTATTAAGCTTCCCGGCGAATATTGAACACAATTGCTCCGGCTAACATAGTAACATGTTCCTAGGACAACCAGCAACATCTTTTTTCTGAAAAATCAACAAGCAAAGATATTGCCACCTATATCATAAGATCAGTTGAAAACTATAAGCTGGTGAGTCAGAAGACTCGGAACTATTTCAAGTTTTCAACACGCAAGAAAGAGAAAATTCAACTTTATGACTTTAATGCTAACAGAGGTTCATTCACGTTCTTGGGAATACCGAATTGTCAACATCTCCTGGTCTTTTTCTCTTGACACTCCGATGATGACTCGAGAGTTTACAAGGTGCCGTTTGGTTCCAGTAACGAGTATAGCTACTAGTGCTTGGTTGATTGAGCCATACCGGTGGCACTGATGTAGTGCATTTTAGGGCTAAAATTGACGCGGAACATAAATGAATGCAAATGTCAATTTTCAATCTGTCATTCTGTCTTGCTCTTCAATGGGTGTATATATGATATCTACTGCATCTTAAATTTGGAGCATGTTTGCTTTCTCCTCTATACTGGCAAAGCACTACCTTCTCTATGTAGAGATGGTCTCCATATTTTTAGATGTTTAATTTTTCCACTACCAGGCCAAACCTCTATCCGGTAGAGAAAATTAAATAGAAGTAGGAAGGTGATATCTTTGAACCTCTGCTTCAATTAAATCCTGAAATGATTAATTTACCTTAGAACAAATTTGTAATTTCCATTTTTTTTTATCTTCAATTCAAAACCTAAATTTATTCCCCTAGACTTTCCTTTTCTTCGCCCTAAAAGAAATTTCAATCTTCATTACCGCCGCCGCCTCCCCCCCTCTGCTCCTCCGCCTCCTCCAAGAGTCCAAATATAACCAGAAAAGAAGAATGGATTTAGAATTTGTAGCTAGATCATACAAAACGCTCAAAAATTTGCACCAATCATCATACAAAAACTCAAATTTTTGTACCAATTAGATCTGCTGAATATTTAAAGGAAGATAGGATTGGGTACAGATTGCAAATCAAACCCTAGAATTCAGTCTAGCAACAACCATAGTTAGCAAATGGTGCAGGTGTAATCCCTATCATGGATCTGCAGAAACAAGGGGTACAATCCCTATAATGGATAAGCAAAAAGAAAAAAAATGGGTTGCTTTGCATTTTGAAAGCAAGAGATGGATTTGAAGGGTGAAACAGAGGAATTGTTGAGGAGATAATATGTACCGAAGCAAACTTGCACATAATATCTCAATTTATAGGAAGCATATATAACAGACTTATAAAACCACTAGAAAGTGGAAAAACAAACTTCATATTTAACGGACATTAGGTAGCAACACTATAAAAATATTTTAGAGATAGACCTCTACTTAATAAACTCTATCAGATAGTTTTGAAAAACAAACATGTTGTAAGTCTAGACTAATTGAACTCAAAATGAGATACATTGATTAGTCATATAAGTATCTCCGAATAAAATGGGCACAACAAATACAGTTCACCTTAACACGTATTACGGGTCTAGTGAGCCCGCACACTATTCCGTCTAAATACCACATGTGGAGTTGGGATTAGTGTGGAAGTTGTAACGATCAGAAACTTCAGTTGTTTGATTAAAATTTGTGAGTCGGTCGGTATAAAGGTCATTATCCGAAACCAACTGTTACTTTGAAAGTTGCCGCTACTTATGATTGTTGGATATGACATTATTTTTTTGAACTTCCGGGTTAATAAAATCACATAAAAGTTTTTCTCAAATCACTTTTGTTGAAAGACATAAAGTACAAAAAGATAAATCCCCAGTATATTTCACAATCCACGCGAACGTATCATTCTTTTGGTCATGTTGAAATACACAAGGTTAACAAGTCTACCATTTGTTTAAAGGAACACAGATAACTTGCCAGAAGTTTTCAATCTGTATTATTATTGGTGTTATGTTTGGGTCTTTGGTCTTCATTGTTGTTGAAGGTGTTAGAGCATCCTCCGTCAAACTCACAAGTTTTTGGTATGTCAAGCTTGTTGTCAAATTTATTTGATCAAAAATATATCTTGATTTATAATCTACGAAAGTCAGTCTTGGACTAGGAATATAGCATTGTGGTTGAGTATCATAATTCAATGATTGACTCTTGAAAATTAGAGACTGAAGAACAACGAATACATCTATGAGGACTTCATCAACAAAGGTATGTGAACACTGACTATCCTATACCTTTATTTTCCACCATTCTATATACTGAGACAGCATCGTGTGACTTTAGTATTATGACGAAAATTGCAAAGAAGAAAATTAGAGTTCAAACTAGTACTTGGTGAATCTCGAAATATAAATTCAAGCAATAAAATTTCTAAAGGACTTATCACATTATAGGTTGAGGACAATTTATTGTTTGATAAATCATAATTACGAAAGAAGTTCCTAAGAGACATAAAATTACATTCTTGTTCACGAGCTAATTTGGCTAATAAACGAACTTTGAATCTATCGATAATATACTTGATGAATAAAATATATTATTAACTCACATACACGAACTCATTTGGTCGGATTGCTAACTGGTTAATTTTAAGATGTTCTTGGACACTTTTGAATCCTCATGTACACTAACGGATTTTTTCAGCACGCGAACTGTTTGATTTTTCAGTGATTCTTGGAGACTTTCTGTAACTCGTGTATAAGAAATGATTTCGAAAGTTCGAGAACTTGTAGATATAAAATGTTCCTAAACTCCGAGATGAAATTTGTTCACAAACTGTTTTGACCAGTTTACAAACTTATTTTGTCTTTGAGAGTAATCGAACTTCATTATTTCTTGATGGTTCATGGACAACTTAACCATTGTTTTTGGGCTAACTTTTGGTGCAGAGAGCCATTGTTATTAATTTAATAATCTTCTTATTGCTACCCAATCCTAATTGTGGTGGGATTTTTTCGAATGAGCCATTAATTTCTAGATTTCTATATATATACCAAAAATAATTAATGTTAACTTTTATTATATAATATTTCAACTTCACATTAAGAGAAAGAGAAGCGGATTACCTGTTTAAGCTTGAAAACTGATGGAGAAACTAGGATTTGAAATTTTTCTTAATTTCTGTAAACAATCAAAACATATGAAGTCGAATGGGAAGATATTACTATAGTAAACTAGAATAAGAGAGTGAAAATTTGATCGTAAGAGATGAATAAATGATTACCAGTAAGATCGAAACTCAGGGTTAAATGTATCGTCTAATAAGGCCTTAAAACACAGAAAGGAAAATAGCAATTGTTTTAGGGATGGATGGATTACCCCTTTTTTCATATATTTCAAAAAAACTATTACGATTTTTTATTCATAAAATTTCTAACACATGTTAATGTTAGCAAATGAGTCACGTTTCAAAAGTTATGATATGTTGCTAGTTTTTTGTAACCTTGATTTATACTATATTTGAATTCTTATTTCTTTGCTTTTCATTTTTAACTTGTGCAATTATATGGCCATGTCTAGAAATTCATTAAGATTTGTACTATGTATAAACCATTTATTCGAATAAGAAAAGATGCATGATCATATTTTTATCTTGATGACTTTTTAAAAAAAATCTTTATTTGTTTATTATTAAAGTGACAATTTTACATTTCTCTATAATAAATTCAATTATTTGTTTATTTTACCATAAGGAAAGGATTTAAGATAAAAGAAATCAAGAAATGTGAAATTTTTCATTAGTATAATTGGGAATGATACAAAGAGAAAATCCTTCTATTTAAAAGATGGCATTGAGTATAAGTATTGTCATACAACCATTACTAACCATTAAACATACATTAATACATTAATTGTTGGGGATACCAAGTAGTTGAGGATATGAAGAGGTGAAAAAGGAGATGAAAAGGTGGTAAGTGTAAATGTGGTGTAAATCCACCAAATATATATTTACAATATCTCTCAAATATTTCTTTTCTTACTAAATCAATGGCTATTTCAAAATTCAGTAAATGAATTATCTTAGAAATTATGCGACCAACTGATACAATCCAATCAATCTACAGATGCCACGGCATCTTGGAGAGAGAAAAGAACTCAATGTATTCCATCCGTAAATAATGGTACATTTGCAGCTTCGTGTATTTTCAACCAAAATAATCCCTTCATTGTTGCAACTCAACGAGTGATATCAGCGCTAAAACTAACTCTGAAAATGCAATTCGATCACAGTATTAGCGAAGATGACTACTACGTTAACGGGATGCCAACTCATTATCTCACAATCTCATAAAATACCCATTACGCCATGTGGCTTATACACGGTGAACTTTTCAGAAATGTGGTTCATTTGTTAACATTAACATGTTTTCAGAATGAAAAACCGTAATATGAAAAAATATGAAAAAAATGATACTCCATCCATCGCTAAAGCAATTGATATTTTCCCTTATGTATTTAGACACATAGTTTTGATGATACAGTTTACCCTATGTTTCGATTTGTTTTTTGTTTTTATTTTTACCTAAGTAAAGAAATTGATTTAGGGTTTGTTTTTCAATTCTAACTTAGTTATCTTGCTTTAAGATTCACTCACTGGTTGAGACTTTTCAAGTCTTTACTCTTTAGATTTAGTTTATGTTTATGTTGTTACAGTAGCCAAATGGTGATTGTTATATTGAAGTGTTAGCTAATTGACATGACATACAAATTTGGCGTGTTTGTGCATAGGTTTTATCTTTTCATTCTTGAAGTGATCAAATATCAAATTCAATCATGGGTCATAGCATAAGGACAAAATGCAAGAGTGGTGTTTCTAAAAGAAATGTGAAAATAAGAGCGGAAAAACTTAAGAATTCTATGCAAGGAGCAATGAATAAATATTTAGTTTCAAATGATGACAACCATGAAGAAACAATGAATGACAGTGATGAAGAATGGGAAAATTTGGTTAATGAGATGGTAACAAATGGTGATTTTTTGGACAATGATGAGAATGCATATAGGAAAAATGAAGAACCAAGAGAGCCAGAATTGTCACCACCAAATACAAATGAGATTGAGGAAGATGAGAGCCAATGGGGCAAAAATTGTCACCATCTAATACATATGAGATTGGGCAAGATGAAGTTGGACTTGAAGAATATGAACCAGTGAATATTTATGATCCGGGAAATTGGGGTAATAATATTAGTCGAAGTTTAAGAGATATTTTGGTAAAGAAAGGTCTAATAAGAGAAATAAATAAAAAAAATCGGTTTCCTTTTGATAAGTATAATAGATGCTTCAATCATGATCATTACATACGGAAGATGGAGAACGGGGAAAGTTGGTACAGAAATGACTAGTGTATTCAAGTAATGTGGATATATAGTTTTTTGTTTTTGTTGCAAGTTATTTAAACAAGATGGAAAAAAAATCAGTTAGATACTAAGGGTTCTAAATATTGGAAGAATATTAGTGCTAAACTAAGCAGTCATGAAACTTCTTCAAGATATATAATAAATCTTAATAAGTGGGTTGAATTGAAAAACAAATTGCAAAAGAAGGTAACCATAGACAAGGAATGCAGGAACAGATCAAGAAAGAGAAGGATTATTGGAAGCAAGTCATTATAAGAATAATGTCTCTTGTTAAAACTCTTCCTAGGAATAATTTGGCCTTCCCTGGAGATGTCGACAAGATTGGCGAAGCATATGACGGTAATTTTTTTTTTTTATTGAAATGATTGCTGAATTTGATTTGGTAATGCAAGAATATCTTAGGTGCATTAAAGATCATGATCACATCCATCACCATTATCTTGGACCCCAAATCCAAAATGAGTTGATTTCAAAATCATTGTTGGCACGTCATGTGAGGGACAAGACTGTTAAAACGATTCAAGAAGCCAAGTACTTTTCTGTGATACTTGATTGTACTTCGGACAAAAGTCGTGAAGAACAAATGTTTGTTGTTATAAGATGTGTAGATGTTTCAGCAACTCCGATAAAAGTTGAAGAATTCTTTTTAGGTTTTTTGAAAGTGGAAGAAACGACGAGAGAAGGACTTTTTAAAGAACTTAAATATTTTTTGCTCAACCTTAATCTTAATATTGATGATATTAGAGGACAAGGATACATAATAGATCAGTGGAAAGAACAAGGGGGTGCAAAACAGGTTGTTTAAGGTAAATCCTAGAGCATTTTACATGCCATGTGCTTGTCATAGTCTAAACCTTTTGATTTTGGATATGGCTAAATCATGTCCTAAGGTAGTAACATTTTTCAAAGTTGTGCAACATATGTATAAGTTTTTCAGCCTCTACTAAGCGTTGACAAGTGTATCAAGATAAGGTTGGTGGTCTCATAGTTAAAGCATTGTCAGATACTCGATGGGAAAGCCATATTGAGGCTATTAGAGCAATACGATTCCAAGCTCCCAAAATTCAAGAGGCTTTACTATACTTGTCAAAGTCCAGTGAGTTTACTGCAGAAACAAAAGTTGAACGCTTCTTCACTATTAATATATGAATTTTAAAATTTCGAATTTATAATTGGGATGGTTGTTTGGCACCATCTACTGCTTGTGGTTAATTCAGTTAGTAAGTTGCTTCAAAATAAGGATGTGCATCTCGATACTGCCGTGAAGCGATTTAAAGATCTTATTTCTTTCATTGACAACTATAGAAAGACTGTATTTGAGAATTCGTTGATTGAAGCTTCAACAGTTGCCGCAACAATGGGGATTGAACCTACTTTTCCAGAAAAAACGCATAATTAAAAGAACAAAACATTTTGATGATGAAAGTGTACCCGAAGAAGCACCGTTATCAAGTAATAGTTCCTTTGAAGTTAACTATTTCAATTACATATTAGATCAAGCTATATCTTCACTCACTAGTAGATTACAATTTCAAGAGTTTGTAAAAAAAATTGGATTTTTATGTAATGTTGATCAGTTGCGTTCTCTTGATGATGATATCTTAATGGCTTCTGTATCAACCTTGAAAGTCATCTAAAGCATGTATGGGTTCCGGTATTAAAGAGCATGACTTATATGCAGAATTGAAAGTTACAAAAAGTTATCTTCCTGCCGAAACCAGTAAAGCAATTGAAGTATTGAATTTCTTAAAAGATATGAAAGGTTGCTACCCGAATGCGTTTATATCATACCGAATTTTATTGACAATTCCAGTTACAGTTGCCTCGGCCGAACGGAGTTTTTCGAAGTTGAAGTTAATCAAGAATTATCTTCGGTCGACGATGTCACAAGAAAGGTTGAATTGAATGGGTTAGCAATGTTATCCATTGAGATTGAGATGTTGGATAATATTAATTTTGATAGTATAATTGAAAATTTCGCGTTGGAAAGGGCAGAAAGATCAGTTTTTATCATGAAATAAAGTATTTGCTCTTTTTTTTTTCTTTTTTTTTTGCAGTATCGGTGAACAATCTGTAAACTTCAGAGGCAGCAGGGAAGATGTAAATTGTTTGGGAGTTCCCATCAGCTATTTAGTACCTTCTGTTCTTTCCATGATTGGCTTAATAGCTGGTTCACCACTTACAATCCTACTACCTGGTGGAATGCAGCTTTTGCTATTATATGTTGGTACATTTGGAAAGCCAGATGTGATCTGGTATTCATGAATATAACCCTTCTGCAGATAGTACTGCCTTGAAAATAACTCAACATATTTGCTCTTTTAATAGAGTGATTAATAATCCAGGGAACATTCCGAACAATATGTACTCTCAGGATACCAACAATGAACAACATGCAAGAAATGCTAGTCTTATAAGACATCATAAGGAAAAATTTGGAATCACTATTAGCATTAGTATTTTGGAAGTAGATACTAACAACGCTAATGGTGATTTACCACCTTATACTAACTTTGCTCTTATTGTTATGTCCTTTTCAGGCCAATGTGTGAGAGCATGGAACTAGAAGGACACAACAATTGGACTCAACAGAGCAGCCAGAGCGGACAGAAGAGCTAATCTAGCCCTGGAATGGGGTAAAGAAATGCAGAAATCCAATATAGAGTTTGCTGCAGAAGATGATAAAACTTTACAGGACATTAAGTAGGGTTACCAGATGAAAGTTGAAGAAAGATTCCAAGTAGGATTCAACCAGACTCATGGAGAAAATTTTGAAGCTATTGATTTTGTCTTAGGCAATTTAATTAAAGTAGCTCCTCATCAGAACCTCTCAACAATTAGATTAGCAAAAATTTCTATTAAGTCAAACTTATTACAAAATTTAAATTGGAAAGGTCCTAACCTCCAACAGTTTTTTGATACTCTCCAGTCATTTCATGTTTCGACTGCTGAGGTGAATAGTTATATCTCTTATCCGACTATGACTGTTCAAAATGATGTTAGTCTTAGCCTATCTGAACACCGTTAAATAATCTAGAGTTAGTTGTTCGTTTTTGGGTACTATCTCTGTTTTTTCTTATAAAAGAAAAGGTGAACAATCGGCAATAATTGGAAATCAAATTGCTAGATTTTTTTTTTTTTTGCTTATATAGACCCCTGTTTCACTGAGTTCTCCTAGAGCCCTTAAAATCTTTGTTACGGCCCTGCAAACAACCATTCACGTGTAAAAAGCAAAACAAGCAGAAAATAATGCATGTGAAGACCTATATTCTTTTATTTTATTTTTCCTTACTGGTAAACATGTAGTTATCTCCTCTTTGAGCCTCCGGGTCAATTTCTGAGGCGCCTGAAACTATGGAAACGAAATTTCTCTTCGGATCTTTTGGGTTTGAATCATCCTTTCTCTCAAACTATTCTTTCTGCTGTTTTTTTTCCTTATTTTTTCAAATGTTTTTATTTTCTTAAGCTCTCTTCTCAACCTTTTTAATGCCATTTTGTCTTCCATCTATTCTCTTACAAACAAAAACAAAATTCTTTCAACAACCATAAACCATAAAATCATAATCTTTCAACTAAAACTTTAAACCAAACCACAACATAGTTTTTATAAAATATTTCATAGATAAAGGTAGGATAAATAGATTGCGTATCCTCCGGCTACTTTTCTTGGCCTTTTCATTAGACTTCACCATTACAGATAGAACACTCCATGAATATGATAAATTCATGTTCTCCGGCAAAGTGAGCTTCCACCATTTCTTCAATAAATTCAATCTTAAGACGTGCATCAACCAGAGACTCACCCCCTCCTCCTTTATTCCCCCTATTCATTGAAGATGTTAACTGCGAAACCTTTTTAGTTGGCAGAGTTTTTTCAACCTCTAATTTTGATAAAGAATACATCAAATATGCTTTAAAGTATAGATGAGGACCTAGAATTAAATTCAAAATATCAACCGTTTATGAAAACTTGTTCCTAGTTGAACTTCAGCAGAGAGAGCATCTTGCTCCTATTTTAGCTCATAGACCATGGCAGGTGTATGGTGATGCATTTCCAATGTGCCCCATATTCTCGGATGGTCTGATTAAAAAAGATGCCCTTAAGTTTATCTTGGTTTGGGTTCAGCTACTCAATCTTAAAAACTTCCATTACCATGACTGTATCATAGCTAGGATCTATAAGAAGCTTGGTAGAGTCTCTGAAATCTATCCCCTAATACCATTCCAGAGCCAGGTGACCCTCTTTTTGTCAAAGTAGAACTAAACATAGAAAGACAATTATCAAAATCTGTCAGAGCAAAGTTGGGATCTAACCCGGAATCAACTATTTATTTTGTCTGCATGAACTTACCCCATCGCATCCGCCTCAGCTGTAACAGACAAGGCCATGTCGAAGATAATTGTGCTATACTAGGAAACAAAATGCTTGAAAGGATAACTCACCTTTTATAGATTTAGATGATGAATCTCATAGTTGGGAAGATGAGTTTAAGGTCTTTATTGATGAGCAAATTGATTTGGCTTACTTTTATGATGCATCCATGAGCTCTCCTTTGTTTGTGTCTCCTAATTCTGTTCTAGGCGATAATGTAATGATGGATGCCGATGATTTCTTTGATAACATTTATGGGCCTGACTCAGTCTCAACTGACACTGACGTGGAGGAATTTGTTTTAGATGGCCTTATTGATGTTCATGTTGGGCCGGTCTCGGATTCTCTTGACTACCCATCTAATCTGGGTAAAAGACCTTATTCGGAGCTTTCACCCGATACCCAAACTTTTTCACCCTTACCTAATTACAAAGAAATTTCAGATTGGGACTTCAAGATTAGGGCTGATGGTCATTTAGGGTATATGGTGGGGAAATTTGTTTATGATGTAGGAGAATCATCATCTGCTTTGCTGTCTTTTATTGATCTGTGTTCTCCTAATCTCTCTGATGAGCAGTTTTTTACTCCCGAAAATGAACTCTCTCAAATTGTGAAACCATCTTTTATTATCACCTTTTCTTCCTCATCTAGTGATTTTTCTGCATCTCAATCTTCTAATTCTCCGTTGGAATCCTGTGGTCATTCTTCTTCTCCGGATATTCCCCCACCTTCTCCTCCTGCTTTTAATCTAGAGGTTCCTTTCGAGTCAAAATGTTTTCAACCAGTACGGGACTTTTTTTTGAAGAGTCTGAAAAAAATCATTTAGATCCAAAACCAATTGAAGAGAAAATAGTTTCCATGGCGAAGGCTGCTGAAGAAGGAAACCAGGGGGCTCAGGTACTTTCCTATAATCCCTTCTCTTTCTATGTTTAATTTTCTTAATTTCTACATCTCAAGCATATAATCCCCAATTGTAATTCAATACATAAACTTAATCTACAATTCCATTACACAACCATTTCAATCCCAGCTCATTGATAAATTCATAAATTCAACTATAAAACTTTCATAACTTTACTTATTTTACAGAGAAGAACAATAACCTCATTTTAGTAATACCCAGGCAATCGAATTCAAGTTCTTCTTCACTTCAACTCAGTATACCACTTCCAACCAGTATTCATCAATCTTCATCACCATCTTTGATTCACAGTAGACTCCACTTCAATTCTCAATCCTCAACACCGAAACTCTAAAATCACTCTCAAGTTATTCCTTAACCTTAAATCCTTATTCATATCAAACATAACTCCAATCACTCTCCAAAACCCTCAATTCAGTTCATCCATCAACATCAATTCTTAACAAAACCCTAACTCAATTCCCAAATCTTCTATTCTCTAATTAAAACTCAAAGCATCAATCAATCTTCCAATCTAGTAAACCCCTCCTGTAATTCTTTCTTATTCACCCTTAATTGAAACTCGAATTCAAATACAGAAACCCTAATTACCTTTTATCGATTCTTCAGCAGAACTGGTTCCTCTCAACAAAACAACATCAACCCATCTTATATCTCCTTCCTAAAACATCAAATTCATCATCCAATTCTTTCTTGAACTCTTCCAGAAACCCTAACTCTACTTACAGTAACATCATCTTCTTCTTTTAAGTCAGAACCTACCACACAACAATCATCACCACCAGCAACACAACCTTGATCTTTTTACTCTTGATTCAATCTCAAAATCCTCATGCACGACTCATAAATAATCGACAGAAAAGAACAGAGAAGAGAAAGAGGAGAAGCAGAGAAGAAGAGGAAAGAAGAAGAAAAGAGAAAGTGAAATTCTTCTCTCGACACGTTTTGGTGATAAGACCAACGACCCATGATAAACGCATCCACCCAAACGTTAAGGGCAGCCAGGTCGGTTAACTGCAAAATAACTATTTTGCCCTTCATATTTATCCAATGATATCTTCTTCGTCCAGTATCCGATTGACACGTGCGAGTAGTCCTCTTCGCATAAATTTTCGATACCTATTCAATGATACTAGTTTCGTATCTAGATCGTTGTTATATTAATTCCTATTAATTAACGTTTGTGCTAAACTAATCGAGTTATTATCGGCTAAAACGTCTCTTGACTGGTCTAATAGCGTTGACAAGCTTGCGGGTCTTTACAATTAGCTTTCCCTGTATAACTCCTACTGCCTTTCCCCTTCAATCTTAGTAAAATGAAATTAGTTGCTTGGAATACACATGGGTGTGGGAATAAAAAGACCAAACAACACTTGAATCAAATAATAAACTCTGAAAAACCTGATATTTTGTTTATATATGAAACAAAATCTCAGAGACCTTTACTCAGAAAGCTTTTATTTGAGTTCCCAAATTGTTTTTTTGTGGATCCTATTGGCAAAGCTAGTGGCTTGGCTTTGGCTTTGGCTTAGGTAGATGGGTTTCATTTTGAAATCGTCCACTGGAACTCAAACATGCTTAATGTTTTAATTAAAACAAACTTTCATGATAATATGTGGCTTCTAACAGCTTTCTACGGAAGCCTATACAAACCAAATAAAATCGACTCTTGGAAATTTCTAGAAGACATAGCTTTTAAACTAGCACACTCTAGTATGCCTTGGATTGTAATGGGGGATTTCAACCAAATACTTGATCCCTCAGAAAAATTAGGTGGACTGCCTATCAATAGTATGGAAGAAGAGCCATTTCTTAGACTGCTTCAAAGAGCTAGTCTATCAGACTTATGATTTTTTGGTAATATATTTACTTGGAATAACAATAGGGAAGGGAATATGAATATCCAAGAGAGACTGGACAAGGCTTATATCAATGATAATTGGATAAGTCAATTTTCTGAATCTTCTCTTACTCATCTATCCCACATTGGTTCGGATCATAGTCCGATAAGATTAGATTTAAATCCCATTTCTGATTGTGCTAAATCTTTTCCTTTTAATTTTTTATATACTTGGCTTAAGAATAACTCTTGTATTCAGCTAATTCTTAATACTTGGGACTCTTCTTTGATGAATGCTACTGATGTAGTTTTACATAATATGAAATCACCAGGGGAAAACCTTAGCATACGGAGGAAACATGTTTTGGAGTTCCAGAAAAAAAGATCTCTAAACTTTTGAAAAACATTGAACACATCTAGGCCTCTAGTCACACCAAAAATAAACAACTGCTCTTAAATTCTAACCTTAAGGAATTAGAAACCCTTTACGATACGCAAGAAGAAATTGCAAAACAAATTTCTAGAGACAATTGTGTGAAGTTGGGAGAAAGAAGAAAAAGAAACAGAATTGAATGCTTAACAAATCAAAATGGGGAGGTCTTGAAAAAGAAATTGCAAATAGCTGATGAGTTAAAATTACATTTTGAAACCCTTTTTACTGCTACACCAACCATCTCTGACCAAGAACTTATAAGTTTAATACCAAAAGTTATCTCTGATGAGGATAATGTTAGCCTGCTTACAATTCCTTCAACTGAGGAAGTTTGGAAAGTTGTTAAATCTTAGTAATGATGCTGATTTTACTTTTGCTCAGATGTATTCTAATTGGATTGCAGGGGTTAGCAGAAGTAGTGATATAGAAATTATGGCAACAAAATGTTGGCTAATTTGGAAGGAAATATGCCTTAGGATATTTGAATCCAAAGCAACCACTAGTCTACAATTGTCCTTAGCAGTTCAGAGACACTTGAATTTTTGGTCTCCCTTAAAAGAAAACATAATTGAAAACCATCATAGGAGTTATCTCTATCCTTGGACCACATAGGAACAACAATTATACTGAGCAAAGATGGACAACTCCATCTCTTAATCAATTAAAAGTAAATGTTGATGCTTCCCAGGTGGATTCTTCTTCTCCTGCTGGTTTTGGTATAATTTTGCATTGTGATATAGGTACAGCTATCCAAGCTTCAGCAGGGACCTCAATGCCTCCACTGCAGAAGAAGCAGAGGCTCTGAGCTTGCTAGAAGTGGCTAATTGGGTGAAGAGTTTGGACCTCAAAAGTTTCTGTGTTGAAGGTGAATGCCAGAGACTCATTCTCTATGCTCAAAACAAGCCAAGCAATATTTTTTGGAGAAATCAAGCCATCGTATCAGAAGCAATGAAGATTTTAAGGTCCTGTAACAACTTTTTGGGTATCTTTTTAAGAATAGAAAATGCAACAAAGTAGCGGATTTACTAGCAAAGGAAGCAAGAACAAAGAATATCCATAAACAGCTATGGTTTCATATACCTGACTGCATTTCTAATGCCTTACAATCGGATTTTCTATTTTCAAGTTGTGTTGTAATTTCCCTTTCAAATGTAGGAATTAACAATATGTTGGTAGGTGCCCATATCTCAAATCAATGTCATGAGATAAGGGTAACCAACACTTTGAGTAACTCTATGTAATCTTTTCCTCTTGTTTTAATCAACTTAATTTTCAAAAAAAAAAAAAACAAGCAACATTTGAGTCGCGGTGAAAACCAACCAAAAACTCTTTTGTGATTCAGTTACGCTTGAAATTCGCATGCCATTTCTATTTTCCATCTCAATGGTGTAAAAATAAAACGAAGTAAAAGGCCATTAAGGATAATAAGCAGTTTAACCTTAAAACTGTTTTCCAAGATGAACTGATAAGAGTTGTTTCTCCTTAAAAAGTGATTCAAACTGTCTCTCTCGACAGTCATAAAAGCAATAAAGAGAAAATTTTAACTTTATGACTTTAATGCTAAGTGGGGTCCGATTACGTTCTTGGGAATATCGTGTAGTCAACATCTTCTACTTTCTCTCCGGGACACTACAGAATTGAGTTGTTGCTCTCGAGAGTTCTGTTATTGAATTAAAGAAAGAAGAAGATGCCGTGTGGTTCCTGTAATTATCCTGTAGTGGTCGGCTGGTTGAGCCATTCCGGTGCATTGATTTTTCGCGAACCAGGTTCCGGCAGATAATTAGTTTTAGAACGAAATTACAGCAGTATTTTTTTCTCATTCTTTTTGACAAAAAATGTGGGGTCGCCATGACATATTGGAGAGAGAAATTCCACGAGACCTTTTCAAACTCAAAAATTCAAACACTTCTTACTTTTACCCTATTCACTGCACACAAAATCACACGATGTGTTACATTTTTTCCTTTGTCTTTACATGGAAAAAATCGCCCAAAATTTTAATATTCTACCAGTGTCAGGCCACCTTACATCCCGGTAAATATATTTAATTGCCCAATTTAGGGGCCAAATCGCGTTTACTTTTGTCATCCTACGGCTCTTAATATTTTATAGGGACTCATAATCTTATAATTTATTAGTGAGATAATTATGCATTAACTCCTGTCCATATTCAATATGGTTTTCATTTTTGGAAAGCAATATCGGCATTAGGTAGGTTTCTTTATTCTTGTTAACTCATTCATCTCCCCTGTTTCTCTCTCTGCTCTATCTCTCTTTGTAGAAATCTCGCCACCACCTCCTCCTCCTCCACCACCACCATGGAAAAAACCTTCTCAAAATCACCACTAAAATCAATACAACAATTGTTTGTTCATAGGATTGACAATACCTATGGCTTATACATCTTGTCATATCTCTTCAGTTTTGGAAACAGATGGGTGTTAGAATCAAGGTACATATAGATCAACATATTGGTTTGCTATAAAAAAAATTATCTCTTGTGAAGAAGATTGGTATGGGACTCTAGAAACATGGGAAGAAGATGGTATGTTAGAATCATGGTACATACAGATCAACAGATTGGTTTGCAATAAAAAGAATTATCTCTACAATTTATATCTCTACAAAAAGGTTGATGTCTCTTGGGAAGAAGATTGGTATGGGACTCTAGAAATATGGGAGAGTCAGATCTAGACATGTCTATAATTAATCTATGGGATCTCTTGCTTACAGAGAAGCATGAAGATTGGCTAATTAACAATCAGAATCTTGTCTTTTGACAAATACAATCCACCTTATGAATTCCACAGTTGTTTCAATCAGGAACAGAGGATGAATTCTTGCTAATAGGAATGGATAATTAACAATACTGCAGAAGCCTAAAGGGAGAGTTATCTTCAAACTAAAGGTTGGTCTTTTGATGCTCTGTTTTTTGGATTTGTTTTGGATATTCATTGAGTTTGATCAATACTAATTGGTGAACCCATTGATTCTTTTCAGATCTAGCTATCAGGAACAGAATAATTAACCTTATCAAGATCAGTTTCTAATGCTCTATTTTTCTCCCCTATTTCTCTCTTTCTGAAAACTGCCTCGTCTCTTCCCCACAACCACCAGCACCACCATAAAAAGCTCCTTACAATCATCCTAATATCAATACCACACCCTTTTCTCATTTTTGGTATGGACTCCAGAATCGTTGGAGAGTCAGATCTAGACATCTCTACAATTTAATCTATGGGCTCTCTTGCTTACAGAGAAGCATAAAGATTGGTTACTAAACAATCAGAAGCCATCAAACTAAAGGTTAGTCTTGTAATATTGAATTAATACTGATTCCTAACCTTGTTATACAATCCTATTCATGGAGTTTGATGATATAACAGAACATGAAGTTTAAGCTATCAAATCTAATCCATACTCATTGCTTAACCATATGAAATTCTCCTTAGATCCTTCAATCAGAAACAAAGCATCTCAATAATGAAGGATAGGAATTCTCCTTAGATAAAGGTCATTTCTAATTTTCTGTATTCCTAGGATAGGAATTCTATTAGATATCCATGTTTCTCATGTATCATTTGATCATCCCAATGGGTTTTTTTACTAAAGAAGAAACTCACTCACTTTCATTTAGAAGCAATTTCTGACCATCTTTTTCTCTATTTTCACAGAATAATAGGACCTCTTCAAAAGCTTCCAGAATATCATGGGATAGCACTCTTTGCCATTGATGAAGCCCACTGTGCCTCAAAGTGGGGACATGATTTTCGACCCGACTACAGGTCAATTTTACTTTCTTTTACGCTTTTCTGTTTATTCCGGTATAAGACTTTACTTCTAGATGAATAACCAGTAAAATAGCTAGCCCCTCATTCTGCTAGATATGTTATAGTTCCACAGCTGAACCTAGAGTTCCCCTCAAATAGCCTCTGTTATAATCCTAAATAATTCTTGTACATCCACTAGGTCAAAGAACCTAGTATGTGTTTGCCCCTTTAGCGGACTCGGGGGCTGAAAGGCACCAAAGCTGGTTAGAGTTCCCCTCAAATAGCCTCCGTTATAATCCTAAATAATTCTTGTACATGCACTAGGTCAAAGAACCTAGTATGTGTTTGCCCCTTTAGCGGACTCTGGGGCTGAAAGGCACCAAAGCTGGTTCTTTGATGCCTCCACCAGAGATGCCTCCACTTTGAGATATGAGCTGTAGTTTGGGAATTATTCTACACTAACATAGTGTCATCACCGCAGGCTATTACCTCAAGCTACACTAACATAGTGTCATCACCGCAGGCTATTACCTCAAGAAGAACCAATGTGATAGGTAAATCATTTTACTCCCCGACTAACGTTGAAACCTAGAACTTGCAAAAACAAAGATTTATAGAGCAAAAAAGCTCAGACAGCCAAGTGTTCGTCAAACTAGGGTGAATAGCCCCAATCAGAAACTCTAGTCCACAATAATGTCATCACCTCTATCTTACAATACCCATAAATCTTACACTAACATAGAATATGCCTACAGAACCTACATAAAAATGTGTTAGATTTTACTACATAGTATATGGACATATTTTCTCATTATTCAGCAAATATGGTGTCTACATGTACATAACTTCTTTGGTTTTTCAAATTGTTGCTGCAGCAATGCTGTATCATGATACCTAAGCAATTAGCAGTATAATAGTCTAAGCTTCTGGCTATCTAGCTTTACCCACAACATAAGTGTGGTTGTATTGTGACAATACACTTTACTAATAGTCTAAGATAACTTTGAAACAGTAAAGATCACAGGACAAATTAGCTCTTAGAAGAGACTTGTTGCTGTAATTTGCAGCATTTCATAATGTAGAATTCATACTATTGGTATACAGGGTTCTGGGTTTTGAGACTTGTTCCTGTAATTTGCAGCATTCAATAATTTGTCTTTTAAACTATTGGCCTACACTCACATTCTATATCTTAGCTAAATAGTGAAATCTGCGGAAGATTGTAGGCAATGCTTATGCACAGTTGAGCTGGAAAATAAAAGGCTACAGTCTCAATGCCTGCATATATCTAGGTTCATGAAAGTTAGGCTACACTACACACATACAGCTGCACATGTATGAAAACACAAGCGAATCACATAGCGCATGTCATTGTTTACCAATTTATCATAATAAATGAAGAATAATCTCAAACACAACACACATAATTTTCTGTAGCTTCCAATTATTGTCAAGTGTATTTGTTTATCATTTCTCACTTATTAGCGCTTCCTTTCTATCCTTGATGGTTAAACAGGGCCCGATGATTGATTAGCGCCTGATTGTTTGCAAACCATTGCTGACAAGTTCCACATTTGATGGTCTTGGTAAGTCTATTCCTTCGCTGATTACGCACTTGCCCTGTTTTCAGGCACAAAAAAGTTAAAAGGTGTTGATACATATCAGTACCATCCTGGTGCGTGGTATTTTTATTTCTTTCTGGTAACAAACAATATTAAAAACAAAAGATCCTATTATGTCTTATTTTATTATGTTGATCAGCATTTGGTCCACAACTCTGTTATTTGTATATGAAGACAGATTTAATTTAAAGAGGAAACAATTTACCATAAGTTTCGTGGGTTTCAGGGATTCGCCTCTTGTAATCCCCCTTTGGCAGATTCCTCCATGCTTTTCCTGATTTTGCCATTCGATTGGTGAAGATATCTGAAATGCTTTAATAATCAATTACAAAGATCTGTTAGGTTTTTGAATGATTAGTAGATGATTAGAATGAATTATTGTAGAGAGATTTGAAATCAGGAGAAATTTTATTCAGTGAATTATAGGAGATTAAAAGAAAGGAGGAAGAATCACCGATTCTTAGATGGATTAGAAATGAAGAGTAAGATTACCAGTGAATAACACAAGATTAGAGTATGATTACCAGTGAATAACACAAGATTAGAGTATGATTACCAGTGAATAATTCAAGATTAGAGTATGGTTACCAGTGAATAACACAAGATTGGAGTATGATTACCAGTGAATAACACAAGATTAGAGTCTGATTACCAGTAAATAACATGAGATTAGAGGGAAAAGTGAAGGAGAAAGAATAAATCTTACCAAAGTTGATCTAGATTCTAGGGTTTTGCTTCAAAAGTTCTTCTCAATCTGAATCTTGTTTTACAAGCCGTCTCTGAGATATTGATAATTGTCTCCGAGATATTGATAATTGTTATAAAGGGAATGCCCCCGGGACGGACCAAATGAAAGAAATGGTTAAACTGGTTTTACCACCCGTAAAAGCGGATTTCAAATTAGTTTTTTTTTTTTTTTTACTTTCTATTGTGACGTTCTTTTTCATCTTTCTTCTCTTCAATTTTTTTTGGATACTTCTTTTTTCTCTTCAATTTTTTTAATACTTTTTTTAATGTAAAATAAACAACTTTTTACTGAGTATTTAAGCAACATTGTATTGTTAATAAAGCGGTAAAGACTACAAAATCACTAGGGGTCTCTTGCCATTCAATAGATAAACAATTTCCTAGAAAATATTTTTAGTTAACGAATCAGCCCAATTATTAGCCAGTCTACGAGCATCTTTAGCTAACAAACAACGCCGGAACTACGAATTGAGGAGCTAAAAAAACAAATGGTCTAAATACAAAATACAAGGAAAATTTAAGGGTTTTTATTTGATAATGGGGATTTTTGGGGAGATAGAGGCGGAGTTACTTAACCCTCGGCACCGCCCGAGGTAAATCAATTGTCAACACAATTATTAGCAAGGGCAAAGCCAAGATTGACTAACCGTGGCTCTAGCCCGTCCTAAAATGTAATTAACGGCATAAAAACCGTCTATTTTTTTATTTTTTATTTTTTATTTTTAGCCCACTAAGTATCAAACCGTTCGAACTTCTTTCTCTCTCCTGCTCCCAAATAGTGTGTTTTTTTTTCCAAAAAACTTTTTTCTTTTTTTCTTCTCCAATGGAGTGATTTTTTAGTAAGTTTTTGGGTTAAAGAAGGGTCATGAGCTATGAGGAACGGATCTGAGTTTCTTTGCGTAGATGTGATTTTATTAATTTTTAGATCTGTTTTATCCTCTTTAGTCTGAATTTGTTTGGGTTTGTTCAGGTTTAAAAGTTTAATCTTCTTGATTTTTGCTTAATAGATTCATCTGTTAAGTAAGGGTGGGTTGTTTCTACAAACACACACTTTTTAAGAAATCTGTTAATGATTCTTCTTCTCTTTCTCTGATTTTCTTCCTTTAGTTGTTTAATTGTACATCAACAAGTTTTTGGTTTTTTAAATTGCAGAGGAAATTTTTGCTTTGGATTTTGATTCAAAGTTTCGTCCTTCTCTTTTTGTTTTTTTATGCTTCTTGTGTGCTTGTTTCTTTCTTATGTTTGTTTTGCTGCTAACCTAATTTTTGAATTTTGATTTTTGGGTTGGTTTTGTTATTCTTTCTTTTTTCGCCTAAGTTTCTTTCAAATATTTGCTTGAGAGCCTCTAATCCAGAGATATGTGATTCATCTAGATACTAACCTAAACCAAATCTTGATTCAAGAAACTAGTTTAAAAATAAAATAAAAATAAAAATTGTCTGTTCTCTTAGATTTCCTTTCAACTCCTCTTCTGTTTCTTTATTTTCTATTTCTCTATTTTTAGGCATTTTGTTTGTCATTTCCTGCTGAGGAAACAGTGGATCTATAATTTCCCGAGTCTCATCACTCTCCTTCTGAGGATATGGTGATGACTCTTAATGGTGCCTGCAATTTAGTAATTTTGACCGTTTTCATCTTAAAATGATGAGATCTAGCATTATGTTAACACAATCCTTTCAAAATTGTTTTTAACAAAATCTTCTGAAGTGCTCAATACCGATTCTAATCGTATTGATGTGTCTTTCATCTTAATCTTCTGTAGTACTCAATAATGATACTGATCTTATTGAAGTACAAAAATTTGTTTTTTTTAATTTTTCAAAAACCATAACCAGAAAAAGGTATGTTTTCGGTCTCGATACTGATTCTGATCGTATTGATTATCTTTAGTGTGACTAATGCTTTTATTTTGGTTATCGTTTTATGAGGATTTGGTGGTTGTCTCTTTTTTGTGTCTGCTGTTTAGTAAGTTTGATTGTTTCATCATATAGAAATTGATGAGCTCTAGCATTTTGTTAACCCAATCCTTTCAATTTTGTCTTAACGAAATCTGCTGAAGTACTCAATACTTATTCTGATAGTATTGGTGTATCCTTTTCAAAATCCCCTGTAATTCTCTATTCTAATGCTGATCTTATTAAAGTATAAATTTTTGTTTTAAAAAAAATTATAAAAATAGAAAGAGTTTTGCTTCTGGTCTCAATACAGATTCTGATAGTTTTGATGAACCTTTGATTTCTCTTTATTTATTTCAAAAGAAGATTATCCCTCAATTATTTATTATTATTATTACTTTTTTTTAATATGTAGATTTTTCTTCCTTTTCTTTTGGATTGAATATTGATCTAGTGTTTTATGTATAGATTTCTGGGGATCTAGTAGCTTGTTTAAAAAAATCTTGTAGGGTAGGTTTAACCGATTTTCCTTGTAGCTTTATTTTGTTTCTGAACTCTTGATTTGGGTGTAAAATTCATAAAGGATCTTATCTCTATGTTTTGGTTTAATCGGGTGGGTCTACTGTACAGGCTTTTTTCTCGTTTTAATGAGTGTTTCCAGTCTTTGTTTAACTAATTTTTTTATTTTGGGTAGTTTTACGTTGGCTCTTTAGATATGGTCATTTCTTCCTTTTCCATTCTTTTTATGGTCTAGATTTTGACTGTGTTTCCTAGTTTGTCGCATCTATGCATCTTAAGAACTCAGATCTACACCTCCGCTCCACTGATTTTTCAGAACCTAAAGACTTACATTTCGTTTTCTATTTCTTTATTACTGTAGTTTTTTTTCTTAAAAAGAAAATACTTCTTTTATAATTTTTATTTTCTTGGTTTTTATCGGCGGGTCTTATTCTGAAAGTCAAAGAGGGTCGGGAAAAATTTCTGGTTTGCGGTTGGAATCCGAAGACTTCTGGATTTTTGTCTTGGAGGAGTGTCTGAAAAAATTGTGTCTGGGCCAAACAGGGACCAATTTCGTTCTTTTCCTTTAATTTTTATTATTAAGTGTTTGTTTGCTGCTTTAACTTTGTGATGTATATTATACAAGTTCATTAGTTCTTTATTGACTTAAAATCTTTAGTTCCTGCTTCCTGTTGCGTATTAAGTGATTTCAAGACTTCTAGGATATTAGTTTCTGCATCTTCATATATTTCTAGTCTCATCTAGTTCAGTGAATTAACATCACCTTTGTACAGTAGCTTTACATCTTTAGTCTGTTAACATCTATAGAGGATCAATATTTAGCTTATTATACATGGCTAAATCTTCTTTTCTAGGATTTTTGAATGTTCCTGTGAAACAACATGATGTTGAAATCATCGTTGGTTATGTATTGTCTTGGTCCGGTTTTACAAATCGCGACTCATCTACTTGTATTTCGTTAGAGATACATTTCTCATCTTATAAGTTCTTGATTGTAGAAAAGGCTATACCGTCATTCTCAATCTCCAAGAGGACGAATTTCTTATCCTGTACAAGCCATCATGACATTTCTATTAGTCTCTATATTAATAGAAAGGCTCAGGGCCGTATATTGATAGTTCTATCACGAGTGAGGACGCTCAACTTCCACATTTTACTTGTGGCGACATACATATTGCCAACCTTAGAAGACGGCTCATTGGGCACCGATGGAGAACGACGAATTCCTATGATTATGAAGGATTATAAATGTAATTTTTTCTTTTTAAGTAGTTTTAATTTTGTCATTTTTTTGGACAGTTGTACTCTTTCCTTGGTCAGGGTTTTACCATAGTGGGTTTTAATGAGGCAACATGTGTAAGTCCAATTTTTTTCCGAGATCTTTACATCTGCTTTTTATGTTTTTCATTTGAAGTTGGTGATTTGGGAGCTTATTGGAAACCATCCCTGTCCAGGGAAAACTCTAATAAGCTTTTAATCATCCAGCTGATTTTTGTTAATCTAAGTCAACTAATTTTCAAAAAAAAGAAAAAGCTTCTAAGTTTTTATAAATTTTGTTTTAGTCCTCTTAAATATTGTTTTCTCGTTCCACCACTGATTATTAGCAAGTCCTGTATTAATATGGTCCACATCTTTCTTCCGACTTTTCCACCGTCTCGGGAGGTGACCTCTTTTTTCACAACGTTGCCTCAGAGTTTTTATGGTGTTATATTTGTTGGTTGCTCACCTGTCTAAAGAGCGTTGTCTTTTTGTCACGTCATCAGACCTTTTTTTTTTTTTTTTTTTTTTTTTTTAATGGGAATTCGAGGTTACAGTGAGTTTAAAATAAAAAACAAGAGATCATAAGTAATAAGAATACACCGTAAAAGTACAATACCGAGAAATCCAACAAGAGAAAGAGAATGATTACCGGAGTAAGACAAATACAAGTATGAATAGGATACGACTAAATCGGGGGAAAAATTGTTTTTATCGGAAGTAGATCCCAACCATTTAGTTTGTTTTTCTTCTTTAGAAAGATATGCTCCCAAAATAAGAGTGATTTGCTCAAATCTCTTGTAACTAGTGATGAAATTCTGTCGTCAAAGAAATCACCGATGAAGATGAAGATTTCGTTGTTGGAGAGCATCACTATCGATATTAGAACCCAACCCAATAACCAAGAACCGCCATTAAAGCGAAGATAAACCTCAAAAGAGTAGATAAAACCACCATAATGGTGTAGATACGTAGAATGCATAATAAAAACTAAGCTAAAACTACTAATTAACCTAAAAAACAAGAAATGGTGAAGAAAATCTTCTCAGGTCCGGTCCCAAATGGACCAGATCTAAGCAGAAAAGGGTTGCTCTTGATGGTTTTGTTGAAGAAGAAGAATGAGTGAGAGAGAGGAGACAGAGAAGAGAGTTTTTACCTTTCACGTCATCGGACTTGAAAGCTTCTTTAGGTTCCAAGCTTTGGGAGTTGATGAAAAACATATTTTGTTTCAGATGTGTTAACTTTTACATCAGATTTTTGAAACCTACTCTTAGACATGACAATATCTCTTCCTCTAATCTTTTGATTCTTTTCAAGGGCATTAGTTTGTTGGAAAATTTGGGTACCATAGGATGAAAACAAAGAACATAAAAGAATTTTTTTCTCACTGACTCCAAGGCCTTACAATTCTTTTCAGGAATTATTACGACCCTTCCCAATAAATTGACGAGCATAATTGGTCAATGAAATATTGCTTTGAGGATACAATGAAGCCTAACAACTTGTTGGATTCAAGAGTTGTACTCCCTTGACCAAACCGAGAACACACAATATTTGGAATCTGACGATGCTTAATTAGAAAAAAGAGAAAATAAAGATTTTGATGAGTTGAATTGAATTGGGAGAAAACCTTCGCTATTTAAAGAGCATTTCATGCCTTTTGGAGATTCCTTTTCATCACCAACAAACGCTTTAAACAGGCATCCATTAACGATATCTATGGGAAGAGACTCGTTGATAAAAAATTCTGGAAAAACGAAATAGGTTTTCAAATTCAAAACCAGGTCAAACACAATAAGGAGGGGCTACACCCCTCGGATAGCGGCATACATTTATGAAAATATCAAACATAGTTATGTTAACGTTGAAGTTATGAGTTGATTTTTTACTCTTCGGGCAAATTTTTTCAATGCCTTTCTTTTCATGTGGGGAATTAGAGATTTCATCAACTCATGATGACGTATATGATATTTCAATTTCTCTTCGAGCAAGAATTTCTCATTGGTTATAATCCAGAGAGAATTTTTTTATGTTTTTATTGAAAAGGAGAAGGTACCAAGTACACCACAAACTTTTTTCTTCGTGAACCTGTATGGACAAAATCTTACACAATCAACAAATAGATCAACAATAAAGACCCTTGTATATAATTGTATATATAGTTTTCTTTTTCTTTCTGTACAATGAAACCAAAAGTCGGTGGTAGATGATCGTGCACAAGAGACGATCTCAAAGATTAATATCAAAGTTCAGCCCAGTCATATCCAAATAATTGAATCCGAATTCTGACAAGTCTGAAACTTGTATCCATCTTTCAAGATACGAATTCTACAAGAATGAGTCTCGTAATCGATCACAATTTATATGGACTTACCTACTAAAAATTGATTACGTATTACTTGTGATATTCCTATTATAAAGATGAAACAATATAATGCGGAAAAGGAAAAACATAAAACACCAGAAGTTTGGTTAACGAGGAAATTGGAACTGCAGAAAAACTCCGGCACCTCATCCAGATTTGAACACAGAACTGTATTAAGCCGCTATAGACACCAGCGCAATTAATATCAAACTTTATACTGGAATGTATTTGAGACCGAATACACCCTCCAAGCAATTCAGCTGCAGTCGTTCTCCTTATGTCTCTTGAACCTCGAAAGGCTCCACGCAATTGATTCCCTTAGCTGACATCTTTTACAGCCTAAGAATTGCTTCAGCCTCTAACAGATAAGCCTATTTGAGTTCCCTTTAGATCGAATTGATCAAGGCTTGGAAATATTTTGCAATGGACAAAGCTAGCAAACCTTACAAATCCATACACTTACACTTAGTTAGCTGAGAAACCTGGATTATTAACCCTCTCAAGAACAATTTAAAACCTTTCAATTAAGAGGAGTTTTATATATTTATCTTGAGAAATCACTAAGTATGAAACGAGGAGAACTTTGCAATTTCTATCAATCTTGTTCTTGAAAGAGGTTACTGAAACCTCCATAACAGAATAAACAAGATCATGATACACGAACTATCAAGGTAAAGATAGTCGGACCTGGCTTAACGAATCCCTAAGTGAAGTCTTTAAGTCGTAAACCTAATTACATTTCTTAGAGGAAACCTAGGTTCATAGAGGACGACTATAACAAACAACTAAGACACATAATTGTTAAGGATAAAATTTCCAATTTGACCGACTTTTTCTATTTATAGACTTTCAAGACTAAGGGTTGCTTAGAATTCAAACTAAGATAACTTGAGATTCAAGCAACAGTTTCTATGTTTAGATGAAACTCTTGTAGAAGTCCATGTAAGCATGTGAGAAGTTTGTCTTGAAATTACATAGAAGGATACACACCATTGGCCAGAGTACCAGAACCGTGTATAATAATTGTTCTTTGCAAATATGCCTTTCGAACTTATAATCAATATTGTGTTCATTTAAACACTTAAAACTTGAATCATGATGCACATATACAAGGTGTTTAGTGTTCAAAGATGTCTTAGAGGTATTTATGAGAGTTGTAGCAATGTTAAACATATTTTGTGAAAATAGTCCATGACCATATGATAATTCGTACTGGGTAGGTATGTGAATGGTTTGTATACCATTAGCCAGTTCGTGAATTCAGGGAGCCACAGTTCGCATGCTAGGTACGTGTACCGCTAGGCTATTCAGGAACTCAGATGATCACAGTATTTTTTCTAGGTACGTGTACCATATCCATTCACGAATTCAGAACACTATGGTTCGCATACTAGGTACGTAAACCAACCTATATTCCAAAACCTTAGATATCAACAGTTTGTGAAACGGTATGCATAGATACCCTAAGTCTAGATTTAAGTAGCTCTAAAACTTCTCTTTTTATGTTTTGAAACTTTCCCATCTGCCATAGATATCAAATATCATTGCTTGGGAAATTTCTAAATGATCCATATGACATAAACATAATTTTTGAACAATAAATTGTTTCGAACTAAGATTGCTAAGAACCTATGAATGTCTGTTGCTTGAATCATATTTCGAGATGTTTAACTAGACAAGCTTGACTCGAATTTTTTTCTTTGCAATATTAAACCTACTAGAAGTTATACAAATAACCTCATATAGATAGAATGGTAATTCATATGAGTAAATAGAAACGTTCAATTTTCACATACCACTTGTTGATGAATTTCTCCAATGTGTTCGTTTGATCTTTAGACTTCAATCTTCGAGGGTTATCCATTGATGTCTGATACTCAACTATCAACCTCTCTAGTCCGGGACTTGACTTTAGTGGACAAAAAATCAAGATATAGTTTTATGCATCTAACATTTACAACAAGCTTGAGATAGAAAAACTTACGCGAGTTCGACCGAGCAGTGCTCTAAAACTTTTACCCTTCATATATATATATATATATATATATATATCCAAAATCCACAGGTATGCATACTCAAAACAGTTCGTGTACCATTTACTTGAGTAAATTACCTTTGTTGATGAAGTTCTCGCAGATGTCTTTGTTAATCCTTTAGCCTTAAATCTTCGAAGGTATTCTATGCTATTTGATACTTAGCTACCATCCACTAATTCTAGTCCAAGATTTGAATTTAGTAGACTAGAAACCAAGATACAGTTTTTTGAAACATTGACAACAATCTTGAGATACCAAAAATTATAAGTTCGACAAAAGATGCTCTACAAATAATTTATTGTATATAAAAGAATAATTTTCAGAAGCGTCATGCTTGATAAATTTATCAATTTTTTTCCAACTCATATTTTGGTTAGATAGGCAACAAAAAGCGGATGGATACGAGAAGAGGTTTGAGAGAACGGAAGGATCGATATAAACTTTCGCAAGATAGACAACAAAATACAAGACATCCAAAAGCAATTAAATAAAATCCAGAACAGGAGAATTAAGATCAAGACACTAATATAACAAAAGAAACCGAGCTACAACATCGGTATGAAGTAAAATCTGACATAATATATCAACAATCAAGAGAGAAGATTTTGCAGAATCAAGACAGAAATTCTAATGCTTTCCATGCCAAAGTCAATTTCAGAAAAAGAAGAAATCAGATTGATTCAATAAAATATGAGCAAGGTAACTGGTTCAGCACAAGTGAGGAAATTCAACAAGTTCTAGTTTCTCATTTTAAGTCTATCACTACTTCAAAAAATCCTTCTCAAGATTATGAAGTTTTCAATCTCATTGAGCCATGCATGACTAAGTTAGATAATGAAGAGTTGACAAGATACCTAGCCGAGAAAAAATAAGGCAAGTATTTTTTCATATTAACTCTCAGGCTTTTTCGGACCAGATGAGTTTCAAGCTGCAAGCTTCTATCAGAGGTGTTGGGATGAAGTAGCTGATGATTTGGTTGCCATGGTTCAATACTTTTTTTAGAACATGCTACATGTTAAAGCAGATGAATTTCACTTACAAAATGTTGGTTCCTACAAAATGTTGGTGCCTAAAAAGTTGTGTGTTGAAACCCCTCCAGATTTCAGACCCATAAATCTCCGTAACATCTCTTACAAGGTAATCACATAGCTCACTGCAAACACTACAAAAAAAGGAGGTCTCTAGGGACGGTCAACAAAAGCGTCCCAACAAGCCCAAATACTCATTTGGGACGTTTTCATGACCGTCCCCTGTTCCACCGTCACTAATACTTCTCGGGACGGCTTGGACCTCTGGGGACGGTTTAAAATGTGTCCCAAATGTGTTTCTGACGGTTAAAAACCGTCCCTAGTCTCAAACTGTAGCGGTCGCACACTGTCCCATTAGCAACGGCTAATAATCGTTGCTAAATTTTGAAATGAAGTTCCCAATTTGTTTGGCAGGATGCCTTTCCCTTGCCCTTTTAAACATTCATTCACACAAGATCCCAACATATACATTCTCATTCATGAAATCAAGTTTTTCACAAAAAAGATTCAGTCATTTATAATAACAAGTCTCATACAAAAAAAAAAAAAAAAAACCACAAAAACAATGAAGAAGTGATGTTCTCAGACTAACGAAAAGGTGATAACGCATACATTTATGGCCAGAAGACTGATGCAGTGGAGGAAAAACACGAAGGTAGATGCTTAAGAAGCCTGAGTCCTGAGATCCAGAACAAGCTGTTACTACTCATCAAGACTGCAATCTTCACCAAAGTACTTATCAACAAACCCGTTTGCTAATATTCTGAGGTCTTCATTCTCATGGAACTGAAATCTCTCCATAGGATCGATACAATCTTCCCGTTCGACAAGATTTGGCCCATCTCTATCAGGCATCCTCCTCATGGCCTGCATAAATTATGTAAACATTTATACAAAGCTTAGCAAATATCTGCGCGGACTCCTAGCAAATAAGGAACACAGATAGAATCACTGCAGAGACCAGATGAAAATACTTAGGCTTACCAGCTCTAAAAACTGAAGGCCCTTCAACATAAGCAGATCTGACCAAATTTACAAATCCTGGACTGCATCCTCCACTAACAAGTGAGCAACTGCAACATGAAACAAGAAAAGGGTTTACCAAATACAGAACAGGAACATTGATATTTTAGAAATCTTCAGTTAGATTACCGCTGCTTTCCAATCTTATCTACAAGAAGCTCTCCATATATGATCTATGAAAGCTTTTCTATACCAAATGAAAGATTTTCTATTCAAGATACTCAAATTTCATACAAAAAATTGTTACTTGAAGCTTGTCTGGTTTTCAGTAATTTCCCGCTCCCAAACCGAAAAAGTTGGACGAGTTGAATGTGAACCTAATAGGCTAATACTAATTTAGTTTACAAGTCTTCACGGATATAAATATTGTAGTTTTTTGAACCTCGAAATAGAACTATGCAACTTCCTAAGTACTGTACACATTTAGATAACTTAATCTGTGCAATGGTTTCAGTAGGAAAAGATAACGCAGTTCCAAGGACGAATAAGTCTCATATAGTTGAAGATTATGGGAATGACACCATACCAAAAATCAATTTATTTTTTTTGAAAACCTACACAGGCTCCATAATGTTTCTCTAGTTATTTCATAAAGTGTTCACCTGCAAAGGCGTTCATAGGCTCCCTCTTGGTATACAGCCATCATGTCCATCAGCTCCAGACCCGCTTGCTGGGAAAGGAAACATTGACGAATTAAATCTAAAGGTTACACACTGATGATTGACTAAAATATTGGTGCTTCGTTATAAGTTTTCCCAGTTAAGAAGTATATAATTGCCACGTGTGTGTGTGTGTGAGTGAGAGAGAGAGAGGGTGGGGGTGGGGGGTGGGGGGTGGGGAGAGCACACCTGGCGATGTGTCCGGAGTAGTATCTTGCAGTTAGCATGAATTTCTTGGACACGAGAAAGCGCCTTAAAGAATTGTTCATTCAGTTCTTGTTTTCTTAGTGCATTAATCTGCAAGATCAAATCACCTCAATGAGATATAAAGGCAAACAATTGCCAAAAAACATATTATCATACTTGAATAGCAACCCTACTATTTGAATTGCATTTGACCCAGTCTGTTAATCAAGGCTCAGGAAATGAGAGAAAGTGATTTAGAACCACTGGGTAGTAGCAGAATAGCAGGCCCTATGTGTTCAACCTCTAGCACTGTTAGGTCAACCATGTCACTTTGACAGGTTGGGTATAACGCATATTTTATCAATCCTGGTATATGTACCGCGTTTTAACCAGTCTGTAATCAGGGCTGAGCAAATGAGAGCAAGATAAATTAAACCATAGGTTGGGGTAGTAGCGGAAAGTGGGCCTCATGCATTCAATCTCAAACATTGTTTGGATGATCCTATTTGCCAGGCTAGATCAAACACTGTAGGTATGGCATTTTAGTTTGAAGGGTGATTTACTAAAATGTTCATCATTCCATATGGGTAACAAAATAAACGATTAAAAAGATACAATAAACCCCCATAATAATGTAATTGAGTTGCTGTACCTCTTCGTTAGAAAGCTGATAATCTCGAAGAACAAATTGGCAATTTCTTGACGTTGAGTAGTGATCTCAAGCTCTTGTTTCAGCCTCTCAGTGGTACTGTTAAAATCCCCAGTATTCGAACTGCAACTGCTGAGTGTTTTGGCAATACTGGACGAGAAAAAGAAGGAACTGCCAAAACAAAGGTCAGGTAATAGAATTTAGTTAAGTTCCTCTTGCGAAGTTAGCACAGTTCATCACTAACAATACATTATCATGAACAAAATTTACGATATACGAAAACTTTGAAACAGGCTCAAGTTCTGAATAAAGAAGCATATTTCATCATAACTCGATCTGCAGCTACCTCAGCCAATGAATGACAACATCGCCAAGGCCGTGAATCACATGTTTCCTAACTAGTAAAACAAATTCCAAACCCCTACTTCATATCAAAATGATATTTCAGGATGACGGCATCTTACCAACTAGCAGCAATTAATGTCAAACCATTGCATTTAAGAAAACAATGACATTAAATATTAAAACAACTTTCTAAAATTATTTGACATCCTAATTCATAAATGATAAAACAACATGGTTCATAGTTTAAACAACTTTGAATACAGGGTTTAGAAATAGAGTGAAAAAGAAAGGCACCGATGTCCAAAAGCAGGTGCAGCTCTAGGTGCAGATCTAGCTGCCATTGTAACACTGATTTTATAACCCGCAAATCGTAATCTGATAAGCAAGAGAAAGCATGTGTCAATACTAATATGATATGCACACAAATCAATTCAAATATTTCCCTTGAGAAAACTCACTGTTGTAAAACCCTCCAGCAGCAGGTGCCGCAGATGGATATTCATATGACAGAACTCCATCTCCTTTGGGTTTTCCAGAATCATCTATGGAAGTCTTGATATTCCAGGGTCATTGATCCCTGTATCCTCTCTTTTGCTTTATCCTTGCAATCTACACAGTGGGAGCAACATCAACATTTAAACAATTTCCATTTCCTAGGAGTTTCCTAGTGCGTGCCATAATCTACTCCTCATTGCTGGGATACAGGTACAACAATCAACAATGCACTTACTTAACCGTGGAAAAAGATTCGATGGACACAAAAGAAACAAGAATACTGGTCAACTGATATTACATACATAATGAAAATATTACTGCTGGATGACCCAAGACACGTTGACGGAAATAACAGCACTGTGTCAGGAGCAGAATAGCTAAGTCATACAAACTAACAAGAAGCTGGTCATTGTCCTAATTCCTTCTTCAGTACATTTGCAAGAACATGTGATGTTTCAATTTAACTTAAGAACTAACCCAGAACATCCCACAAACTACCTAAGGTGGGTAAAAAAAGAAGGAATTTTGTGAACCACAAAGTACCGTCACTATTTTTAGTATTTTATGATGATTAGCTAGAATATAAAAGACAGAAACCCAAACCATGACTTATACAAAAAAGAACGATTCTGGAGTTGCAGAAAAAGGACAATTACGGGAATGACCAGCTGTAAACTAAAACATACATGGGTTAAGGGTTTTAGAAACAGAGGGAATATTGACAAATACCTTATGAAGATAGAAAGTATAATTGCCAACTTGGATATCACTTGCAACATACCTTTACAAAAACAGAGAAATGAAACTTAGCTGATCAAGTGCTGTAAGTTAAAACAATCAAAGTAAACGAGTACATTTTCTAAAAAAAATTCATTTGAAGTTTTAGCATATATCATGAATGATCTTTTAATTCAAACCCATTCGTCTTGACTCCATGTATGTTTGAACTGAGTATTTTACTGTCATAATCTCTTCCAGCAACAGACCCACTTTCCGATTCCCACATTTTGAATAGAACACTAAAGCAATCTTAATTCCACGGTCCATAAAAACAAACTAGGTTCACTAAACCATCAAGCATATTTACCACGTTCCTACGGACAGTACAAACTACAACTCATGAAGGCTAAATTTAAATGTACACACCTGTTGTTGAGTTGGACACGATAACGACAAGATCAAATTTGTCTCACTTCTTATTAACCAATTCCAAAAACATTTTAGCTAAATCCCCTCTAAAAGTACAATACAGACATCCATTATTAACCATAACTGTTGCTTCAGCCACAGAAGAACAGCTAGCAACCAATGAACTATCGATATCTACCTCCCCAAACTGAAAAAGAAAGAAAAAGGATATATACAGTAAGCTTCCTAAAACAAAATGTTTAAATGAACCATCCCCTTACTACCACAAACTTAAATACAACAATACATACAGCAAGCTGCCTAAAATAAATTGGGAACCTGAATCCCCAAATCCAAAAGTCCACATCCATACAACAACACCATTAATCACAAAATCAAAACCGAATTCCACAATTTCATCAAAGAATTGGGGATAATAGCTGTGAATATATTTCATTAGATTAATCGAATCGGAACATACCAAAATCGAATCGAATTCTAAAACCATAAACTCTAAAACCTCCAAGACATTTACACAGAAACCTTGCTAATCTTGAAGATGACCTAAATTAGAAAAAAAAAAGTTTCAGATTTCAACAACAAACCCCAAATCAATTGTAATCTAATAAAAATCCTAAGCAAATTAAAACGAAAAGAAAGAGAAATTTACCTTATTCACACAAAATCCATAACTGAGCAATGCTTGAAACTCGACTTGAATCAACTAACGAAGAAGAAAAAATGGGAGGGGGGAATTAGGTGAAAAAAAGAGAGCGGCAGTGTTTCTGGGGAATTTTTGGTCGAAATGCGTATGGGAGACAGCTGAATTTTGGGGTGTATAAGTAAAACAAAAAAGCTAGTGATGGCTTAGAAAAATCAAGGCCTTTTTGGGACGGCGAAGAAAAAATCCTTCCCAATACTATCTAGGCGTCCCTAATTTCACCCACCGTTGGATTAATGTTGGTTAAGCTTTTATAGTATAACACAGCTGGCGTATTTTTGTTATTAGAAGTAGGTCCTTTCCATATTTTTTTTTCATTGTATATTAGTCCTTTTTCTTTATTAATCGATTCTATTCTGTTTCTCTATCTATAAAACAATCATTCTCTTTTCAACTCCATGGATCCCGGTAGTCCAATATCGAAACTTCAGCTATCTAAGGAACATGCCATATTTAATTTGATGGATAATGATTTGGTTTTAGATAATCTGTTTTGATTTACAGAGATAGAAGATATCCATGGGGATGATAACAAACAAAGGAAGCAACAGGAAAGAGTGTATTTTCTTTTCTTTTCTTTTTGATCTTCAAAAGGGTGTCTTGTTGGTATGAAGAAAACTCTAGTTTTGTATACAGGTAGAGCACCTAAAGGAGCGAAAACTAATTGGGTCCTGCATGAATTCAGATTGGATGGAAAATTCTCTACTACAATCTTCCTAAAACTGCAAGGTACTAAATATCTTTTTCTTTTCATATGGATTCTCATAATCATTCTTCTTCTTTTTTCTGTTATTTTTTTGAGTTCTTCTCTTCTCATTAATGAAATTTCATCATAGAAAATGTAAAGATGGAAATTAAGCAGATTTCTAATTCCACTTAACAATAATGATAAACATTGTATTAACAGATTCAAAAGATGATTGACAAAATCCAAAAAGGAGGAGTAGAGATTACTGCTCGAACCCAACTGTCCCAACTACTACTTTTTGGGGACGATTTTCGATAAATGGCCATCCCCAAAAGAAACATCTCCACATGGCAGGCTGCTTATGTACCAGGCAGAAAATATATTGGATAACATTGCTATTGAGATAATTGATTACATGAAAAAATACAAGAGTTTTTCTAGGAATAGTGGCCATAAAACTAGATATAGCTTAAGGCATTTGACATGATGGAAAGGTGTTATATTTTTAAGGTGACGCAGAAATTATGGTTCAATTAGAAATGGTGTCATATGATAAATTAATGTGTAAGTACTTCCTCTATTTCCATTCTTATAAATGGGCCTCCAGCAGAAACCTTCATCCATGCAAGAGATTTAAGGCAAGGAGGATATTTCAAAATGCAGAAGATAATAAATTGGTTATTCCAATGCAACCTACTCCAAGAAAGTCCCAAAATGTCACATATGTTTTTTTTTTCTTTTGCAGGTGACTGTGTTCTTTTCATAAAAGCTTCCGGAAATTATAATTATATACATAATTTAATGAGCATCGTCAATCAATTTTGTCAAGTTTGAGAACAAATTATTAGCCTACAGAAGTCGAGTATTCATTCGAGCAATAATCTTGAAGAAAATGAAATAATAGATATCTCCAATATAGTCAAGATGAAGATTATGTCTCTTAAAGAGAAGTATTTAGGGATAAGTATCTTTATTGGTAGAAACAAGCAACAATGTCTTAAAGAAACTGAGAACAAGATGGGAAAATATTGAAACCATAGCATGGCAAACTAATAAACCAAGCAAGGAGGAGCAATCAAATTCAGTCTACTGTTAGCTCAATATCCGACAGGATGTATGCACATTTCACATAACACGTACGGTCAAGAAAATGGATGCTCTTTAAAGAAACTAGTAGGAGGTAAATACTAGGTATTTCAATGAAGCATTGTTAAAAAGAATTTTTTAGCTTGGACAATAATCAATGAGAAAAAAGCCAAATGTGTTCAAGTTTTTCAAGCTAGATACTTCAAGGGTTCTGATCCTCTCCAATATGAAGTTAAGAAGAAGGGAACATGGATTTAATTTTAGAAGTATACGGAGAGTTTTAAAGTGGGTCGTGAGATATCATATATGGGAAGTGGAGGATGGATAGAGCATTGAGGCTTGTAGAAGTAACTGGTTTTGGAGCAGTTCATAACAAAGACTAAATGAACCAGTTCCAAAACCAAATACCCTCCAATGTGAAAGTTGCAGATACCATAAATATGGGAGACAACATTTGGAATAAGGAAGAGAAAGAAGATTGAAGACATTAGAATTCCACAAGATGATAAAGACAATTTTAGATGGTCTTTAATAAGGAATGGAGAATTTTCAGTTAACTCTGCTTATAATGTTATTATGTCCTCCCAGCATATAGAAAATCAACTTCCTCATCAAGAGAAAATGTCGCTCATGATATGGCATCTTCAAATTCCTCATAAATGTCAATTATTATAATGGAAGATATGCATGAGATCCTCCTAAGATTCCAAAAAATTAGCCATAGTTGAGGATCCTAACTGTCAGATGTGTTTACAAGACTTGGAAACAAAATATCACCTGCTTCTGCAATGCCTCTTGCTAGGGCTATTTGGTTTGGTACTTCTAATACAATTTTGTAGGAATCTCTCAAGCATAATAGCATTCAAGCTTGGATTATGTCATGGATAAACAAAGATAATTTAGTATCTATAGCTAATTAACAAGGAAATGTTTTTTTTTTTTTTTAGACACAGTAACATGAGTTAAGGACACCAAAACCAAAACACAAAAGTGACAAAAACAAAGAAAACAACTTCAAGCTAACAGCAAAACTAACTACCAGAAGTTTTTTTTCCTTCTTTCATACACCACCTGGTTCTTATCAGCCGCCAAAATCTCCTTGAAGTCAATGGAGAAATCCTCATTTCTAATCTCCTCCCACATAATCTCAGCCCTTTTACTCGCCAGAAATCAGCTGCTCTGTTAGTCTCTTTAAAACAATGAGAGACTTTCCACTGCAAAAATCTTTCTATCAGCTTTTTAATACGTCCCAGATTTGAATAACATTCCAAGGAGGAGTGATTTCTGGGTAAGATAAATAGTGAAAACTGCCATTGAATCCACAACCACATGGATTCTAAATAATTCCTTGCGTATAACCATCTTTAAGCCTAATTCAACCCCCCTGCATCTCATGAGCTAAGACAGAAATATGTGTACTTTCACCATGAGAAGCATCCACAACTTCCCCTGCATCATCCCTAAGGAGAGCTCCCTCCTGCTTAATCCTTTAAGGATCCATCAGAGTTCAACATAATCTCATCAGGGTTAGGAAATAGCCCGGTACATTGAATTACCTCAGGATTAGTAAAAATACACTCAACCCTCCAGCTGTTTAGGAACCATCTAGCATGAGGATTATTTGCAATCTTGTGAATTGCAGCAGACGCCATTTTAAATCTGATGTCCCGAATAATAGACATACTCACCTGATCAGTAGAGTTAAATTGGACTCTAAAGATCCTACCACTTCTCTCTCTCCAAATGTGGTATATAAACCCAGTGAAATCAAGTTTATTTATTATGATCAAGCAAGAAGACCCTTTAAAATTACTACAACACCACTTCACTTCATCTTCCCAAGACTGCATAGGTTCTCTAATATAGCCAAGCTTCAGCATAATACCTCTCCAAATAGACTCAGAGAATCTACAAGTATGAAAAATATGGTCCTCAGTTTCCACTTCCTCATTGCAAAGAATACAAGAAGCATCTTGGATCACACCCCAAGACATTAATCTGCTTCTTGTTTTAAGTCTCTTCTGAACAGCCAACCAAGTTATGAAACAATGCTAGGGATCTGACAAGAAAACCAAATCAAGTTACACCAGTCCAATTTAGTTATCATTCCCCTTAAGGAAATACAAGTATCCTTCACTGAAAACACACCAGAAGAGTTAGGTTTCCGAACTATAAGATATTTCTCAGTGATATTGAACTCACCAGCTTTTATCTGAACCACAATCTCCTTAGAAGAATCCTCCATTAAATCAGGGAAGCTCCACTGGTGTTCATGAATAAAATCAGCCACACTAGGGTTCTCAAAAGCACCAATATCATGTAAAAACTCAGAATCAACCTAGTCCACCAGTCTACCTTTAGGATGCCAGTTGTCATGAATAAAATTTGTAGAAGAACCATCTCCGAGCACAGTCCCTAAAAATTGTTTAGCTTAGTCTTTATGCTCAAGGATCCTTTTCCATCACCAAGAAGAGTCTTGAAGAACAGTTAAATGCCAATTTATTTTATTTTTATCTTTGATAAGATTAGCTTTGACCCACTCTATCCATATGGTTTTCTTATCAAAAGTAAGATCCCATATATGTCTCATGTTAGCAATAGAATTAGTATCCAAGTCCTTAACACTAAGACCCCCAATATCATAAGAATGACAAAGATTTTCCCATTTTATGGAGTTAAACTTCTTTCCTATATCTGTACCACTCCACAAGAATATCTTCAATTTAGCATTTATCTCTTTAATAGCTCTTTTGGGAAGAACAAAACAAGATAACTAAACCATCCCACACAAGACATATCTAATAAGTAAGAGTTTACCAGGGAAGGAAAGAGACCTACACTAGTGGAAAAGAGGCTATCTGAGGCACAAGGAAACAACACAAAATAAATATTGGGAAACAACCTCATACTGAACATGTCGTTGACTAAAGTCAAGATGTCGTTGTGGAATGACTTTGGTTGACTTCTACAACGACACTATCTGATGTCGTTGACTAAAGTCAAGATGACGTTGTGTTAGGAATTTTGTTGAATTAGACAACGTCAGTTCGGTAGAGTTGATTCGTTGGTAGGATTTTACTTTCTAACCCTCGTTCTTATCGACCTTATCTCTTACAGTTACTGTAGTTCACTCATTCTTTTTTATTTATTTTCTTTCCTTTTCTTTTATTTCCTTTCCTTTTCTTCTCTCTTTTTTTCCTTCTTCACAGACGCAAATCATCACAATCAGATCGAAACCCTAACTTCGTTTTTTATCTTATCTTTTCTTCTCTTTTTAATTCACAGACCCGAAGCATCCCTATCAGATCGAAACCCTAACAGGGGTGTATTGGATTAGGATTTATATGGATATTTTAACAAGACTAAAAACTCCTAGGTATTCAATTAGGATATGTAAGGAATCATTAAATATCCATGGTATTCAATTAAGATTATTTTAGATTCCACAAATATCCTAGGTATTCAATTTGCTTAAGATTTTTTAGGATAGTTAAGGAACAAGATATATATGGATTCTTATGGATATTTGTAGGCAAAATATGTATGTTATTATCTCATATCAATCTTAACCCAAACCACAAGAGTTTCATGGATTATTATGGATAAATTTTTTTATCACAACATGCCATGTTTTTCCACCAACACCATTACAAACGACCATCACTACCACTACACGCCACCAACCAACACCAGCACAACCACCACCATCGACCACCGCTGCCACCACAAACCATCATCGCCACCACCATCACCGCCAAACATCAACCACCACCACCCACGCCCACCACCACTGACCTCCTCCGCCACCACCACACCACACACACCAACCACCACCTACACCCACCACCTTAACTTTTGGATTTTTTAAGGAAATCATGATGACCTTGGTTTTTTCAACTATACTTACTAATTGGTAATATACTTCAATTTTAAAAAATCTAACTACTCCTGAGGCAATCCATTATAATCCAGAATCATATATCTATAAGAATCTTAAAGTTTCTTTAAGAAACATTATAAATCCATTAGATTCTGGTAAAACTAGTATCTAATTTTATCTAGATAAATCCTAATCCAATATACCCCTGTAACTTCTTTTCTTATCGTCACAATCAGATTCCAAAATTATAAAGGCTAATGTTAATGAAGTTTGTTACTATTTAGTTTTCTACTCAAAATCAACAAAACCCCCAAACCCTGGAACCAAAATCCCTTTTATTTTATCAATAGTTGAGATTAAGATCTGAAAAACCAGACTTAAAAATCGGAGAGGAAGCTAGAATTCTCTTAGGTATGCGTTTTCATCTTTTATTCTCCTTAAAATGTCATGCTAATTTTTATTTGTTTGTTACTAGAATAACTCTCGAGCATCAACTACCTCGGGTATTTAATGTTTTCTTTTGGTTAAGATTTTAATTTGGGTGGTTGGAACAAATTTTTGGGATTTTGCTCAAGGGGTTTTCAAGATAGTCTCTTGTAATTGATTTTTAATCTTGGTTTAGTATTCCATGGGTTGTATTCGTAATTGATGTTTTATTTTGGATTTTGTAGGGGACGAGAATCTGAGAAGACGAGATTTGGGTCCTGCAAACTTGATTTTTTGGAGTGATAATGTCTAAGTTAGGATTTTGTGATAAATGGATAGAACAGCAAGAAGAAATGTTCTTGGTAACTTACTTTACTAATCTATTCATTATAAGATTTTTTTTTATTTTTTGTAATGCTTGATTGTGGTTCTCCTAATTATTTACATGAAAGAGATGTGTGGCTTGCGAAAGCAACTGTTATGAGACAACCAAGTAGAAATGGGGAAGATCCAATGAAGTGTTTGTAACTCGGACTCCTCAGTGTAAATCACTTGATTTGCTATATTTTTGTTAAAGTGGATTTGTTTGTTCATGTCATGGAATAATAAAAAATGAATGCAGTTTCCAACTCACTGAATCTTGAAACTTTTAAGAGGTTCTGATATGCGTCTCTCATTCAAAGTTTACTTGAGACTATTGACTAAGAGCTTTGATATATGTATATGTATACGAGGTAGCAAATTTGCACATGAATTTACATTTACTTTCTGTAAGCCAAGTTAAAAAATGAACCTTGCAAAATTTGCTCTTGTCCGGTTAGTAATTCAGTTTTTACTTGATACCAATATTAGGCACATCAAGCCCTCCACTGAAATTGGATATTATAAGGTGGTTGGTAAAACGTAAGCCATGAAAGCCTCCTAAGGATGGAATGGATGCCAATACACATGTTTGACCAAGTAACTTACTCTACCCTCTTTGTAAAATGGCATTTCTCTATTTATCACTGTGTAAGGTGATCTTTTGCTGCTTTTTAGTTGGTGCACCATGTTAATTAGTGTGTATTCTTTGTAGGTACATCAATCCTTCAAATAAAATTTAATACCTTTTGGAGTTCGGCGAGCGCAATCCGGGAAGGCCTCTTGAAAATGGAATGGATGCCCACATACATGTTTCTCCAAGTAATTTACTATTCTCTCTTTGTAAAATGGCATTTCTCAATTTATGTTTGTACGGGATGACTTTGCTGCCTTCCAACTTATGTTCCATGTTCATTATTTTGTATCTTCTCTGTTTGTCCCATATTGCAAATGTTATTCCTGATCATTAGGTTTGTGAATTTGTAGAAGGAGCTTCCAAACCTACTAAGACCTGTAACTGTAATGATGACAGTGTGGAGAAATTTTGTATGTGTGCTGATCCAAGTTACCTTGGCACTCTTGGACATGCTCATTCTGTGTGGTGTTTTGGTTCAATAGCTGACCTTGTAGACAGTTCCATGGACCCAAAGGAAACTAAGTACGTAGTCAATTTTCTCTGAAATGAGTGGAGAACATTGTGTTTAGCATTGGTCTAGAGGAAATAGATGGAGTGGTATTTCAAATTGGGACTCCATATGTTGTGAGAGTTCTTACTGCTGCTCAGATTGTCCGACTCTACTACTTAATTTGATTGTTATGTGTAAATGAATAGAGATTGGGCTGGTCTATGAGAAGCTCCAAGTACTATCCAAAGTAAGATTCATGAATAAGTTTCTAATTTCGCTACTTAATTACTCGATTTATTATGTATTGAAATGTGTTAATTGAAAATGGGGCTTTGATTTATTCGTTATTGTAGTATGAGAGTGAAACTGTTGGCTGGACGTGTCTTGGAGACGCATCCCATGGTGGATATCTACCGTTGTCTATATTGTATATCATCCCAAACTGCCTACTTTTTTTCTTAAGCTGGGTAGATTTCAACATTGGCCACAACTACTTTTGGATTTTTTTCAGTTTTCTGTCAGGTAAACTCTCACATTTTCCTTATCATGTGTCTGTTCTAATGACCTATTTTTTAATAATCTCAAATCCATTAGCTTGCTTGTCTCGCATGTAGGTTTTGGATACGAAACCGATACACGTTTGAGAGCATAAAGGGTTGGATTCTTTACAATGCACCACGCTTATCTAGGACTCCAGGGTGGCATTGACGTTGACTTATGAATTTACACTACACCAAAAACAGCCTTTTTGTGACGTTTATAAACGTTGCGCATAATTTGTGCAACGGTAATAACTGTTGAAAAACGGCGTTGCGCATTGTTGTGCAACACATAATATCTGTTGCACAATTGTTGGTGCAATGGATATTTTAATTTGTACAACGGTTATTATTAATAGAATAACACTTGTGGGTCCCATTTTGGTTTTTTGTTAACTTTTTATTTGTTTGGTTGGTTACAATCCATAGCTCATTTCAGGTGATTTGTGCAACTAATACTTTTACTACATTTATATCCGTTGCAAAATTATTTTCAGATAAAAAAAAAGGTTGCCGCCGGCTATAATTCCGGCAGATTTCTGCACCTGAATATAAACTGATTCTGCACCCATTCTAGATGAACTAGAAAACCCAATTTAGGAAGGAACCTCAATATCATTAAAATCAATCAAGAATAATTATTGAACATCACAATCCATCAACAACGATTCATACATCAACAGAGTAGATAGATGAACCATAAACCCATACAATCTTAAACAACTTATGCAAAATCCCAAATATTATAAACACAAGTTTCTGAATTTGAAACTATGAAAACCCTAACCTTCTGTTGTTACATTCTGAGAAGTTTTTTGCAAAATCCCACTTGAAATTTTCAGCAGATCTCATATTCAAAATATTTGTATGCTCTTTACCTACAAAACATTCATTGGATTTGACTTAGCATGATAATCAACATTTCCAGGAATAAATAGCGATTATCATTACTGGGTGTGCAGATCATCAAAATTGAACTACGGATCCATACTATGAGGAGGAAAAGTGCTTCCAGAATATACAACTATTAGCATACCAATGTAGGATCTACATGTATAAAGGACCACCTAAGTATATCTATGCTACTAGTATGTGACCATGTGCTTTTCTATCACTCTAGAAAACAAACTGTGCAAAAACTTATATCGAATTACAAATTGTTAGCCTCACCATATAAATGTCCAAGAAATGAAAGATACACTTGCCTTAGTTTATTGCCTTTAAATCTGGGTGTTTGGAAGGTCTTTTCTCACCAGTTTCACATTTTGCATCTCTTTTCTGTACCTACATTACAGAATAAAGCAGTTTAATAGTAATGTGCAGAATACATAATAATAGAAGTAAAAGCGACTAGTAAATCATCAATTACTGATTTCTTACTGCTACAGGATCATCTAGACATCTTGCAGGTAAATACATTACAAATTTACAATCCAGTATATTCTATGTAGGGATAAGACGATAAGTAACATGGAAATAAGGCAAGCTTCAATGAGTTCACTTAGATAAGATACAACATCGCAGGTAATAGGACAAGTAAGTTTGTATAACAGTAATACTGAGTGACTGAATTATGAATTAACTGGTAGTACATAGTGTCACTGAGAAACGCCAATGAGAACTGATATTTTTTCTCCTAAAGTTACTTGTGTCTGTAAGTTGGATCATGTAGTTTATTCGACTGCTTTCTCTTCAGAGTTCGACTTTTATTACCCTTTTCCTTCTAAATCAATGTAGGTAGTGTGCTGGGGAAGGCCTGTGTATGAAAATGTTCAATAGTTCATTCAGTTCCATCCCACAATTGATGTTGCTGCTCTTCCCGACAATCTTTATGGATGGCATCACTCTCTTACCGATGGTCTCATGAGGGGTTCCTGATGTCATGATTGCTGGTAAGATCGCTGTTGTTGCTGGATACGGAGATGTTGGAAAGGGTTGTTCTTCTGCAGTTCTGCTCTCAAGCTAACTGGTGCCCAGGTGATGATCACTGAAATTGATGTTGAATTTTTTTGGACTTGTATCACTTCTCTTTAAGAAAGATTGAACTTATAAATTAGGAGTTGAATCCTTTTGTATGATTTTGAGTTAAATTTATGAGTACAATTTAATGTGGAATTGTCATTTTGTATGGATGTATAAGATTATGGAATTTTCATTTTAATTTTAGTGTTTGAATTTGAATAATCATTTCATCTAAATTTAGATTTGAATTTGGGATTTGAATTTCAATTTAATTTGAGTTTCAGTTTACTATAATTTGAATCTGAATCAGAATTATTTCAGCCCAGTCAGAATGACAGCAGTCATCCAGTCAGATCGGACATATATTTTTAATATTAAAAATAAATAAAATCTACGACGTCATACATATGTCGTGCATAACGGCACTCTGAAAGCATCGTTATTTAGGGGCACCCTGAAAGTGCCGTTTCAGAAAAAGACACTGAATCTACGGAACTTTTAGCGGCACTCTGATAGTGTCTTTTTACCCTCTGAAACGACACTATTGGACTATCTTAAAATGGCTATATTTCACTAGTGTTAGTTTTCCAGAATTGTATTCTATGTGTAATATTCTCAAGTAGAAGAAGACAATCTTTATAAGAAAGTCTAGTTGTTAACAAAGGAACACCCAAGTATCTAATAGGTAACTCACCAGTAGAGCAATCCAGCACTTGCATAATTTGGTTCAAGACAGACACCTCTGAAAAAACGGGGGTACAACAAACACACCCAATATTTCGCTTAGCAATCTGTATGGAAAAACTCCAATATAATTCCAAGAGAATCAACTAGTCAGTCAGACTCAATCAATGGAAATATATCCAAGAGTCCGTATCTATGTTTCACAATGTAATCAGCAAATCAAACAGATAAAAATCCGTGAGCCTGATTATTATGTGAAACAACTTGAACAGTACCAAAGACCAATATTATTCAAGTGTCAATCAATATAATCAACAACCAAAGGTTGGATTCTCTAATTTATTGAACTACGCACAACCTGTGATATTTCTATTATATAACAAAATATAATGCGGAAAAGAAATAACACAGACACCAGAAATTTTGTTAACGAGGAAACCGCAAATGCATAAAAACCCCGGGACCTAGTCCAGATTTGAACACCACACTGTATTAAGCCGTTACAGACACTATCCCACTCCAAGTTAACTTCGGACTGGAATGTAGTTGAGCCCTAACCAATCTCACACTGATCAAGGTACAGTTGCGCTCCTTACGTCTCTGAATCCAAGCAGGACTCTACGCACTTGATTCCCTTAGCTGATCTCACCCACAACTAAGAGTTGCTACGACCCAAAATCGGAGACTTGATAAACCAATCTGTCTCACACAGAAAAGTCTATTGTATAGATAAATCCTTCTCCCATAGATAAACCTATGAGTTTTGTTCCGTCTTTTGATAAATCAAGGTGAACAGGAACCAATTGATATACCGGACTTATATTCCCGAAGAACAACCTAAAAATATCAATCACCTAACAATAATCTTAATCATATGGTAGCGAAACAAGATATTGCGGAATCACAAACGATGGGATGAAGATATTTGTGATTACTTTTTATCTTGCCTATCGGAGAATAAATCTCGAGCCAATCTTAAAGAAGATAGTACTCAATCACGAAAGAAGATGCAAGATCAGATCACGCAACTACAAAGAAAATAGTTGGGTCTGGCTTCACAATCCCAAAGAAGTCTTTAAGTCATTAACCTACAGGGTTTCGTGAAAAACCTAAGGTTAAAAGAGAATCGACTCTAGTCGCAACTAGCATCACACATGAGGTGTGGGGATTAAGTTTCCCAATTGCTAGAGTTCTCCTTTATATAGTCTTCAAATCAGGGTTTGCAATCAATGCTACCTTAGTAACAAAGCATTCAATATTCACCATTAGATGAAAACCTGATTTGACTCAAGCTAATATCTTTCAACCGTTAGATCGAACTTAGCTTGTTACACACAAATGAAATGTACCTTCATTTAGGTTTGAGTAACCGTACCTAAACATGTACACCTTGTTGGCTCAACAATAGTTAACCGAAGTTAGCCATATGAACACTTTCATATCAACCTCATTCATCTAAACCATAACTATTTCAAATGACTCAAATGTAACTAGTTCTAGAGTTGTTCAATTGTTTATATTCTCATAGAAGTATACAAGATACAATTGAAGCAAAATCTATTTTGATTCACATGAATCAAGTCATGAACATTATAGCCACGGTTTGCAAAAGATTGCATTCCTTATTATATAAATGTATTAGTTCATGAACAAACCGATTTCAAAACATCATCTACTTAGGTATACGTACGGGTATGCGTACCTAAGTAGCCGGACCAAGTTTGGGTTTTGCCAGTACGCGAACAGGTACGCATACCATCCAAACTCAGCAGAAATTCCCGGACCTGAACCTTACGCCAGTACGCGTACCGGTTTGCAAACCAGGTTCCCGGACTTTCTAAAAATCAGGTTCGTATACGAGTATGCATACCATGGTTCCCGAATATGGATTACATATATGCAAGTGCACATAATATGCTTAAATCCAATTGTTCTAAACTCTCATTTCAACCATTGAAATATTCTCGGAAGACAGGAATAGCTATCTCACACAAACTATTAGCTTCAAAGCAATTTTCAAGTGATCGAATGATCAATACGAAACATTCCGAGTCTACATCAAGTGACTGTCTCATACAAATCATGTAAGATGTTACCAGGCGATTTTCACATGATCATCTTTTGACTTTCGTCAAGAATATAAGATGAACTTGGTTAAAGCGAAAGCTTACCAATACATATTTCGAGAAATATGTAAGCAAGTTAAACTCAGCTCGAAATATCAAATGTGTACAAATGAAGTCTATATAGCTATACGACTTTTGTCTCAAATAGGAGATAGAGTAGATAGACTTTTGAGTGATAGATGAGTTCAAGTCTCCACATACCTTTTGTTGATGAAGTTCCACAAGCTCCCCTTAGTAGTTCTTCGTATTTAATCGATGAACGCCGTGAAGTCTAATGCTCAACTACACTTTCTATCCTAATTCGAGACTTAGCTATAAGTAGACTAGAAATCAAGACTTATAGTTTTGACAACTAAACTTGACAACAAGCTTGAGATAGCAACGCTTGCGAGTTCGACTGAGCAGTGCTCTAACATCCTCAACTGTAGAATGGAACAAAGGAGTCTTTTGGTTATTAGAAATGTTAAATGTTGCTGCAATCACAATATGGAAGATTTGGAAGGCTAGACGCTCAAGAGTTATTGAGAGGAAAAATCAGTATCCTGGGGTCATCATCCAACATATCTTTAAATTTTGTTTGCATAATCACATTAGTATAACTTTGAATAAAAGTCATATGGATGCAAGTGATGACCAGTCAATTAGGAAAAATAGGGTAAAGAAATGGAAATCTCCCCACTGTTACTTGGTTGAAAATGAACATAAATGCTTATATTGTACCTAAATCTAGCAAAGCGGGTTTGTCTATTATTATTCGAAATCATTTAGGTGAATTTTTGGAGGCAGTGGTAAGCACGGTCAGAGCCAGAGACATGGATTTAGGTGAATCCTTGATTCTCCACAATGCTATTAAGTGGGTTGGAGAGAATAAAAGAAGTAAAATCATCATTGAAGGGGATAACAGAGATATCATGGAAGGAATCAAGGAAAAAACTAAGATCAATGCCAGAATGTAAGTCTCTTATTAGGAATCTTAATAATCTCGGAGTCCAGTTTAGTTCTAGATCTAGTAACAGGGCTACTGATGCTCATGTTAAGCATGCCAGAGTCAATAATTGTAACCAAACTTGGAGAACGAATCCTCCAGATATTCAATGGTTTTTGACGAACCGTGGAAAAACCGTCAAAAAAACCGCGCACACACAGATTAGAGAGGTCCGTTTCCGAGGATTTATAGGGTGGGGTTTTTGGGTCCCACCCATGTAAGTATACGGTTTTTTCCGCGGCTTTTTTCACGGTTCATTGATCTTTTTCGCCAGATATTATTGTCCCTATCATAATTAGAGACAAATTTGACATGGACATCCAAGGGTTCTTGTACTTCCTTTTCGTGTAATGAAATCTTTATGTTTGTTCAGAAGAAAAAAAAAATCACATAAATTCTTGATCGTTTACGGCGTTAATCAATAAAGTAAGGTCCTTTTCGATTAGTGACAACCAGGTTTTGGATACGCATTTGAAACACATGAGTGACTTAACAGGTAGTCGGCTTAGCATCTCGCATGATATCAAATCAACAATAACAATACTACTTTAGTAGTGATTTACTACTAGGAGTCTAGAACTTGATACAAGAAACACATTGAATTTGCATGGCAGCTAATGGGGTACCAGATATTACTGGGATGGGAGGGTACCAAAGGCCATACATTAAATAAAGCACTTTCTAATTTGTCTTGAATGAATTTTGGTACCGTCCAAGTAATCTGATAACACCTATTAGCAATATTGTAATTCACCCAATGATTATCAGAAAAACAGAGAAAAAACCTATTAGCAATATTGTAATTCACCCAATGATTATCAGAAAAACAGAGAAAAAAGAACAACCTCGCACGAAGACAGCCATGGTAGGAATCTGTTACATTATACGGCATGTGTTTCTACACTTTCCATTCAGTCGTTTTTTAGGAAGCCAAAAGTCGAATCATGCAAGAAATAAACTGATTTACACATGTGGTCGTATGAACTAATAGTGTTTTGCTAACATGCCATATAGCTTTTCAGTTGGGTGTACTTCATCCCCAAAATGCGTATTTTCTCGGAATTTTTTTTGGACAGCAATTTTTTCTCGGAAATATAACATGTACATTCTTATGAAAGAGTCATAGTCCAATTGAGCTCCTGAACACTTGATCTTGACCAGTTAGGTTCAATCCAAAACCACGATGGCCAACCCTTCGAATCAGAAAAATCTTTAAAAGAAAGAGGACTCCCAAGAGAATGGTAACAACCCGTATCAAGTGAGTAATACAAAATTCCTTCTCCGTGCAAAGACAATCTAGGGAAGTAGATTTTGTTCTCCATGCTACTATTTGGAGCGATTCTTGAGATACACGATGTGTAGCTGACGAACAACATATATTTCCCCAAAGTTTTAACTTTGACCCATTCCATCCTGGAGAAATTCAATCTGAAAATTCCTACAAACGTTCCAATATGTCCTAATTTCACTAACATAAGATCTCCTCCACACTCCACCAAAAAACTAGGATATGCCCGGTTAAATAATTTACGAGGCTTCTCAAGAACCTTGAAAGTCCGATTAATACCATCATCCAAATTAAAAGCTCCTAAAAGTCCATTATAATCTACACGGTATAATATCCCTTTTCGTAAAGCTGGAGTACATAGTAGTGACATGTAATACTCCAGATCGATATTGTCAAACTCGTTAAACTTCCAAGAATTTTCTCCCCTTGCAATAAGGTAGACATGGATACTGCTCATTCCACTAACTCGAATGCCAGAAACTACACAGTCAGAACAAGTTGGCAATGAAGAGAATGAGATGTTGGAAAAGTCATAACTCCTCGGCAAGTTAGGAAGTTCAATGGTTTCCTTGGTAAAAGGGTTGTGAAAGAATAATCTGCAAGCTCCCTCCGACATAAGTAGCCACCCACCCTTTTGGAATCGAATTCTAGCTCCTCTTAGCAAGGGAAGTTTCATGAGGTAGTTCTCATTATTATGCATCGGATCAACAATATTATAGACGGTGCAGTCATCCGTACTAATATATACCAGACATGGAGACACATATGTGCTGTTTAGAATCCTATTAGGAGTTGATGTCTGCTTTACTACCGGTAGAATGGATCGATTTTCTTTCCAAGATGATCTAAACTCTTTGTAATCAAACGGATGGAGATAACTTGCTATCAACTGTACTGTATCCTCGTGTAGCATACTCCAAGGTTGTTTTACCTCTCCATTATTGTATGTTATTCCATGATTTTCCTTAGTTTTGCTACCTGAACTAGTAAATATTACTTCTGGTTCGACTATATAAGCTTCTTCTTCTATACGTTTATGTAACATAGACTCAGTTATATCTTGTCCATCCCCAACCCTATAGAATAAAGCATGCGCGAAATATTAGTGACATAATATAGATAGAACAACTGCCTTAAAAAATAAATAAATATAGATAGAACAATTCAGGAGAAGTTTAAATTTTAGGTTTTAAGACATGCAACATGGTACATAATTAGAAAGTGTTTGGTACCTGGAAGTCGTTGGCATCATAATCCAATCCGAGGAGAACCATGGTGTTGGCAGCTTTAGACACGGCAAGATTATAGTACCCGTACCTCCTAATTCAAATTTGTACAAGCTCTGGTTGTTGGGTAGTGTGTAATACAAACAACCCCTCGTAAGACCCAATTCAACTGCCGAGCAACAAGCTATTGTGTTTTCGCCGTAAAAGAGAACATTATCACCTAAACTAGTTACCTCCTTCCACCCCATTAAAGAAATATCTAACCTCGCGACGTCAACTGAGATAACTTCCTCACTTTGATAGGAGTACTCAAATTCAAGCCTATAAAATTCATCATAGGTTTGCACATATTCTATTGTTTGACAGCTGGTGTGTATTCCTCCTATACATGGGAAATGTGTGTAGTCTCTTGTTTCAAATAGCCTTATACAGAGATTAACATTGTCATTATCTATTTTTTCTATTTCGATCTTGTAGTTAGACAATGCGGAACAACTCATTGCATATAACTTCCCTTTAAAGTAGTGAATTGATAAAATAAAGTAAGTAAGATTTATGTCTCTAGAAAACTTTTGTGTTCTCCATTGTTTATCTCCAGGGCGGCAAAACAAAAAGACATAATCGAGCTCGTTGTCACATCGCTCAAACACAAAGAAAACCATCGAATCGTTGCCACTGTCGAGAGTTCTAGGAGGCGAGGACAAAACACAATCCACAAAAAGGTAATCATCGTACTTGTAATCCGAAGACGAAGAGAGTATGCTAGGTAATTGTATATTCTCTAATGTTGCAGGATTCCACACAAAACAATCCCCAAAATTCCACCCTGGGGAGTAATCAACTTTGTTATTATCACATATAACAATCAACCATCCTTGATGACTAGGTTTCTGATAAAAAGATTTGCCACTCAACTCCGGTATAAGTTTCCGACAAGTCCTTTTATCGGGTTCACATAGGTTATAGAAAGCTTGATTTTTCATACCATCATTATAGGGGATCACAAGCCAAGGTGCTACCTTTGGAGATGGTGGTCGGCGACGTTCACTTCTATCAACCATTGCTGCTAATGTTGCTTGGTTTTTAGCCATGTAGAAATCCAGAGAGAAAATAACTCGATAATCTGCTCTAGAAAAAGTAACGAAAGCTGTGTTTATATATGGATGCTTTCTTGTGTATTCTTTGGAAGTGGCCAGAGTTGTGTTTATATAAGGATAGTTTGTACGAAGTTGCCTAATCTTAGGATTACTATATCAAAGAAGGAAACGGATTCCTTTTTGGTTTCAAGATAGAACCGAGGTTTAGAAACTATCGGGCACCCAACCATCCTACTTGAATATACGCGTATTTTGGAAATCTAAACATTTAAGATTTTTATAAATAATAAGAAATTGACATTAATCAATATGTCCGAGTGGTTAAGGAGACAGACTCGAAATCTGTTGGGCCATGCCTGCGCAGGTTCGAATCCTGCTGTTGACGTTTTTTATTTCTATTTTTTTACCTCAAAAAAATACTTTTGATGAGGGCTGCTTGAGCAGCAGAAACATGTTACATGTCACAGAATATGATGCGATTTTATGAGCCAGAGAATTGACTATTTTCGAGTACTCGGTACTGCCTTCCGACTCTTCCCAAGCTTCCTTTGCCATTTACGAGAACTGGGGGTCCTTGGTCCAATGAAGCTCCACCTTGGTTTGTCTCTTCTTCTTAGCTGCTTCCTCATGGTGTTAAGAAGTGATCACTGTAGATTCTGAAGTGTAGAACCACAGCTTCCGAGAGTTGGAGTCTCCAAGGAGTGTTGCACTATAATCTATCCAGACGCTCAAAAATAGGTGGTTTTCGAGTTGCATTATTGCACCAAGTGAAGGCTTGACTCAGCAAACCCCAAGTCTAAACATCATGATTATCCAAAAATACTCACCTACAACTCATGTCAGTATTTACCGGAATCTCTTCAGAACTGTCTATATGTCCGTCCTAGTGGTTAAGGAGACAGATTCGAAATCTGTTGGGCTTTGCCTGTGCAGGTTCGAATCATGCTGTTACGTTGTTTTTTTGACCACGACGTTTTTGGTGCACAAGCTTACTTTTTGTTTTTTGACCACGACGTTTTTGGTGCGCAAGCTTCATCTTCAGATGACAATATATGTAATAGGTCTGGAATAAAGCTAAATGCTAACAAGAGTGCCAAAAATCTTTAACTGGAGCCTATGATTAGTTCGGCTCAAGTATGCAATTAAAAAAATTCGTAAGGGTGTTCTAAACTCATAAATGTAAGGCCACTGCCAAAAGGCCGTCCCCAGCACCACAGTCAATTTGGACTTTTGGAGAATGAGAATATTCTTTGCAAAATAAGTCGTAGGTGTTTTGTTCTCCATTTCGGTAAGCCTTAATGTCAGTTCCATGCCTTAGATGTTAACAGAAAGTAAATTATGAGACCAGCATAATAATTGGTTCCCAAACGAAAGTGAGTGCATTTTGACGCTTAGATTTCTTGATTTTCTACTCCTGCCTCCTCTGGTGCTTTGTGTAAAAAAACGTCGACAACAGGATTCTAACCTGCGCGGGCAAAGCCCAGCCCAACAGATTACAGAGTTCAAACATATATTTTTCCTTGGTGAAATAGAAATCCTAGTAATAGACAATTTACTGGAAACCATCCCTATATGAACACAGCTCTCGGTGCTTACTGGTGCAGATTTATTTACTCTCTAGATTGGTGACATGGCTGAAAACCAAGTAACATGAGCAACTATTAGGAGATACGTATTTATTGTGTATATCGAGGGATCCCTTCACATGTTTATTTTCACGCTATCTCATATGATGGACATCATTTTTGTGAATAAAAACAAAATCGTAACGGATTTGAAGTTAATATTTTGGAGATATATTCCTCTTATAAAGGTTTACATGCCTACCAAAAATGAGTACATTCCGAAATATTAAACTTCACAATCTACCGGTCTTAATTTCAATGGCTAAAAATCTTCAGATTTTCAATGGCTCATATTCAAAATAGTAGATGGTGGTGTTATACGTCTCGGAATAAACTCATTTTTGGTAGGAACGTAGAACTTTGTATGAGGAACATATCTCCAAAATAGTAGCTTCAAATTCGTTATGGTTAGGTTTTTATTCGTAAAAATGACGCCCAACATGTGAGATAGTGTGAAAATAAAAGTGTGAGGGGATCCTTCCTCTTATATATATGGTTATGTATTTTGTTAGTTAGGAAAGATATTTATTAGGTGTAGATTTGTTTTATTTCACCTATTTATTTTCAGGGAAACCGGTTTTGTAACTCAAGCTTTTTCATAATAAGAAAACCTTCAATTCTCTACCTTGTCGTTTCATGGCATCTGAGCCAGGAAAGACAAAATATTTTTAAATTTAAAATCAGACATTTATGTTGAAGATTAACACCATGACTGTTGTAGCTAATTTAGCGATCACAACCACTAATTCTGGTGGAGGATCTCTATCGTCACAAGATCATCTGGGTCTTGCTAATACTCTTACTGATACCCAGTGGGAAACCATTGTGCAAATCCTTAAAACTTCGAATAATGATTCGAATGAGAAGCTTTCTGGTAAATGGATACTTGATACAGGGGCTTCACGACATATGACTGGAAGTAAAGAATTTTTATTTAAGACTCATGAAATAGGGTTTTCTTCCGTAAAGTTTCCAAACGGCACATACTCTCATGTTCCGTCCGAAGGCATTGTGGTGTTTGAAAACAATATGAAACTATTCCGTGATTTATTTGTTCCTGATCTCCACTGCAATTTGATTTCTTTAGCATGTT
>JAJJMB010013673.1:686588-749835 GCA_023531105.1 Papaver atlanticum | reverse complement strand
ATTGTCATTTTGATTGATAAGTTATGTGTGATACAGGACCGTACTACAAGGACGGTGATTGGCGTGGGTGAGGAACGAGGCGGGGTCTATATCTTTCACAGTGGAACGCTCATTACGGCAAATCGATTATCTGCTGGAGAACATTATTGTTTGTGGCATAGACGTTTAGGTCATGCGTCTATAAGGTTGTTTCTTTACTTCCGGGTACGAATAAAGTTGATTGTCATAAAGTTCATAATGAACCGTGTGATATTTGCTTTAAAGCTAAACAAACTCGGACTACTTTTCCTATTAGTGAGAATAAAGCAAATGACTTCTTCGATTTAGTTCATTGTGATGTGTGGGGTCCTTATCATACTCCATCTTCTTGCGGTGCACATTATTTTCTTACCATTGTCGACGATTATTCTCGTTGTGTTTGGGTTTATTTGATGGTACATAAAACTGAGGTGGTGCAATTTTTTTCAGAATTTTTGTGCTATGGCTAGGATGCAATTTGATAGACAAGTTAAGAAGGTGCGCAGTGATAATGGTACGGAATTTTTCCATTAATTCCATTCTTTATCAAACAAGGTATAAAATCTCAAACTTCATGTGTGGATACGCCACAGCAAAATGGGCGAGTTGAACGCAAACATCGTCATATATATTGAATGTGGCGCGTGCTCTACGATTTCAAGCCAATTTACCACTTTGGTTTTGGGGCGAATGTATCTTAACTGCTGCTTATATTATTAATCGTACGCCTACTCCCTTGCTCAATGAGAGAACTCCATATGAATTGTTACATATGAAGCCTTCTATTTATAATCTTATTCGGGTATTTAGATGCTTGTGCTATGCAAGTATTGTGCCTCGTGATCGTAATAAGTTTAATCCACGAAGTCGGAGATGTATCTTTTTTGGTTATCCTTGTGGAAAAAATGGTTGGTGGTTGTTTGATTTGGAAACGAAACAATGTTTGTGTCTCGTGATGTAGTTTTCTTTGAAAACAAATTTCGTTATTTCTTCGGATTATAATAATAATAATGAAGATAATAATAATGCAGTTGGGGTGGATGAGTGGTCAGTAATTTTTGCAGAACAATCTGGACTTTTGGCGTCTGATAGTACTCAAATACAAGCTACTGTGAACCAAGGCAGCACGGAACAAGTGTCAGCAGAACCTAATAGAACAGACAGGAATACTGGTCTGTCAGCAGCTTCAGGAGACAAATTTGTCTCATCTACAGATTTCTCTTAAAATGTATTAGGAAGGGGGAGTCCAATCGACACTAGTATATCATCAGGACAGTTAAAGATTCAGATACTTTTGTCTCTTCTGGTGTGAGTAGTCCATGCAGACATGTGGAGAATCTGTCGAGTGACATAAGTCAAATAGTCACAAGGAGTTCTACTGCTCCAAGCAGTGATCATGTTCAGAACCAGTCGAGTAATGATACAAAGTCAAATAGTCATAGGGAGTGATAGCACTAGACAAGGCACGGGATTATCAGCAGCTTTAGGAGATAATTTTGTCTCATTTGGGGTCCCACAGAATTTGGTTTCTACAGAATATGATGTAGCGGACGGTGATATTTCTGATGCAAATTTATCTCCTGCTACAGGAAGTGATGCTGTTGGTGATATTTCTGATAGGGCAGTCCGACGAAGTGTTCGATCTCCGGTACCTAATACTAAGTTAAATGATTATATATGTCATATTGTGAAAGCAATAGACCTCGGCTCCTCCACTCCTCACTCGTCAACCTCCTCAGATACGCCTTATCCCATAACTAATTATGTGTCTTGTGCAAAATTTTCTACTAATCGTACTCGTTTTTTGGCGGCGATAACTACTCTTAAAGAACCTACGAGTTATGCAGAAGTAGTTCGTCTTCCTGTTTGGCGTGTAGCTATGTCTAAGGAAATTAGTTCTCTTTATAAGAATGGCACGTTATATGTTACGGATCTTCCCCCAGGGAAGAATGGCTATTGGTTGTAAATGGGTTTACAAAATTAAATATAATTTTGATGGTATTGTCAAGCGGTATAAATCTCACTTGGTTGTCCTCGGTAATAGACAAGTGGAAGGTGTGGATTATCATGAAACATTTGCTCCCGTGGCTAAAATGGTTTCAGTTAGAACATTTTTAACAGTCGCAGTAGCTCGTGATTGGGAGTTACATCAAATGAATGTTCACAATGCTTTTCTACATGAGGATGTAGATGAGGAAGTATATATGCAACTTCCTCCAGGATATTCGACTAATTCTCCTGGTAAGGTGTGTCGTCTCCATAAATGTTTGTATGGTCTTCGTCAAACTCCTCGTAATTGGTTTTCTAAGCTTGCAGGTGCTCTTAAGACTTTTGGATTTGTACAGTCTTATACTGAATATTCTCTATTTACCCTACGACGAGGTGAGAATTCTATTAATGTGCTTGTCAATGTGGATGATTTAATTATTGCTGGGAACAATTCCGCTGCTATTGCTGCCTTTTAAAGTATATTTAAGCCGTTGTTTTCATATGAAAGATTTGGGAAATCTCAAGTATTTTCTTGGTATTGAAATATCTCGAGGAGCTGATGGACTGTTTTTTATCTCAACGAAAACACACGTTGGACATTTTGTCTGATACGGGACTTCTTGGAGCCAAACCAGCTACTTCACCCATTGATCAATATCATCGTTTGGCTCTTGATGATGGACCTTTATATTCTGATTCATCCCAGTATCGTTGGCTTATTGGACGCTTGATTTATTTGACCATTACGTGTCCTGAATTGTGTTACTCGGTGCATGTATTGGCTCAATTTATGCAGTCTCCTCGGGTGTCTCATTGGGAAGCTGCTCTCCGAGTTCTTCGTTATCTAAAAGGCCATCCTGGTCAAGGGATGGTATTACGCAAGGATAATGCTCTTCAACTTACTGCTTATTGTGACTCTGATTGGGCCTCCTGCCCTCTTAGTCGTCGTTCACTTACTGGTTACTTTATTTTTTTGGGAGGCTCACCTATATCTTTGAAGACAAAGAAGCAACACACGGTATCTCGTTCTTCTGCTAAGGCCGATACCGTTCCATGGCTCATACTTGTAGTGAGCTCACATGGCTAAAGGCATTATTGGAATCTCTAGGTTTGACTCACTCTCATCCTATGCTCCTTTACTGTGACAGTCAATCCGCTCTTCATATTACTGCTAATCCTATTTTTCATGAACGCACCAAACATATTTAAATTGATTGTCATTATGTGCGAGATCAAATTCAGTCCGGTGCTATTGTTACTTCTCATGTTCGGACAACTGCTCAACTTGCAGATATCTTCACCAAAGCTCTTGGAAGTCCTCAGGTTGAGTTGCTTCTTCGCAAGTTGGGCATTCGTGATCTCCATGCTCCAACTTGAGGGGGAGTATTAGGAGATATGTATTTATTGTGTATATTGTATATATGGTTATGTATTTTGTTAGTTAGGAAAGATATTTATTAGGTGTAGATTTGTTTTATTTTCACCTATTTATTTTCAGGGAAACCGGTTTTGTAACTCAAGCTTTTTCATAATAAGAAAACCTTCAATTCTCTACCTTGTCGTTTCAGCAACATTACCAATGGTGAAGAGAAGCGCACGTCGAAGACCACCATTGCCAAAGGTAGCACCAAGGCTTGTAAACACATATGGAAAAGGTAGGAAAAATCAAGCTTTCTATAACCTAAGTGAACCAGATATTAGGACTTGTCGGAAATTTATATCGGAGTTCAGTGGCAAATCTTTTTTTTTTCTTCAAAAACCTAGTCATCAAGGATGGTTGGTCATTGTATGTGATGATGAAGAAGTTGATTACACCCCAAATTGGATTTATGGGGATTCTTTTTTGTGGAATCCTGCAACGTTAGAGACCGTACCATTACCTAACATATGAGATAAATTCTTCTTCTATTGCTTCTCTGGTAGTTAGCCAGGTACCGTCTCTCGTTGTAATCCATGAGATATGATTTCTCTTCCTCCTGAACATTGTAGATTTATGAATATAAGGTGTATTTTTATCCCTTTCATTAAGCCAGAGCTATCTTGATTTGTCTTTCCACGGGATTTCTTCCAGAGAATATAGAAATGTTAGTTTATCACTTAGTTCTGATAGTTTCCTTGAGTTACCAAGAGTACTTGTTTGAACATCATTGATTAGAGTTTTTGTTTCTGTGATGGATTGGTTTATATTTCCAAAGGACTGTTTATTCCATTTATTGAGACTCTTGTTGAATTTTTCCCAACTATTTACCCTCAAGACTCTATTAGGTTCTCCATAAATAAAATATGAGTTACATTTTATATTAGATTTAATAGACTTTGAAGAGCAAGACAAGTTTTGTTGGCTAGACTCGTTCACTGTTAAATCAAAGCCATCTTTTCAGGCTAGACCAGACCCTCCTTTTCTTCAAATGGATGGGAGGACAAAACAGTTAAGATATCCTAGAGATCCAAATTTTATAGATGTAACATTAGAATTACTCATAGTTTCACATAAGAAGATTATATCTGGGGATTTTAGTTTAATGATTTCCCTCAGCTCACGACTTGCCTCTGGTTTACCGAAACCCCTATAATTCCAACTTAAAATGCTCATATTGATTACAGGATATCTTCTCACCACAATCTTGAACGGCAGCAGGAATGTTGCTCCTGAAGTAAGTATTCAGACTTGCTTACATACTTGAGAGATAAGGAAATTTAGGATAAAACTGAACCTTAGAATAAAGATAAAACTGTTCAGAATTAGAGATAGTAAAGTTGGTATGGTATCTTGGGTTTTTGGTGTCTTGTTGGATTGAACTCTTCTTAGGTGTCTCTGTAACTTTGTGTCTTTGTGTCTTTCAGCAATATATTGTCTTCAATGTCTAGTAATCATGTGGTGAATTACCAAGAAAATAAAAATGGCTGGAGCTAAATGCTGGTGGAACTAAAAGAGGTTAGTATAATGACCAACCTTCATCTTGATTTATCAGACAAGGCAATAAAAGATTGATTATGGGTAGTGATTTGAATGCAGGTTTGAGGAGTTCCAATTTTTTCCGGTCAGATTCCCGTCATCAAAGTTGTTTCCCAGTGCTTCAACGGTCTTATAGCGACTACATAAGAGGATTTGAGGATTGTTTTAATTGCAGTCCCGGTTATGGGGAAACCCACCCTACGGGTGGTTTTAATTTGAAAATATTTGATTAAGAGAGAGGTGGAGTCGTACTATGGGAGAGAAATAGAAACCATTCTGGGGTAAATAGTATTTAATACTACTATCGTGCCGGAATTTCTGTGGTTTTGCATCTCTCAGACAATCACCATAAACTCTCTAAAAAAATTGTTCTATGTTAACATTTTTGTGTCTCTAGCTTATAGGAATGTCGTATCAAAATATGATACGCAATCTTCTCGGGTCAGATTTACACACCATATATTTTAGAAAAATTAGTCTACCCACATGTATCCTACTTCTAGCAGTTCATAAAGAGGATAACATGGAACTGCCAGGGTTTAGGAAATTATAATAAACCAGAAACATATTCAAACTTAATTGACTTTCTAAACAGGTAAAATCCAGATATAATTTTCATCTCTGATACAAAACAACAAACACATAATGTAGAGAAAATCCTTAGGAAAATAAACATTCACAACTATTGGATTGTACCTCCTAGAGGTACAGCATAAACAGGGAAAATCCATATATAATTTTTATCTCTGAAACAAAACAACAAATACATAATGTGGAGAAAATCCTTAGGAAAATAAACGTTCACAACTATTGGATTGTACCTCCTAGAGGTACAACAGGATGCCTTATTCTAGCTTGGAAAGATAATGTTAATATAACCATCCTAGACTATACTGATAACCAAATAAATGCTAGAATTTTCGATCAAACTTTAAACTCTCACTGGGTAATTACGGGTTTTTATGGCAGCCCCTACAGACCTATAAATAGACTCTTGGAACATGATCAGAAATATGGCTTATACGATCACAGACCCATGGATAATAATTGGAGATTATAACATTATGTAACATGAAACTAAAAAACAAAGTAGATTCTCTTTCAACCAGAATGAAGCAAACAACTTCATTGATCTTCTGGAATCACACAAGATTTACACGATCTAGGTTTTACAGGGTACCCATTTACTTGGAACAACAGAAGAAATGATAACGAATTATATAGTACTTTCCCTAAATGCAACTTAACCCATATATCTCCCCTAATTTCTGACCATGTCCCAATTTTCCTTAACACTTTTGTGAATTGCCATGATGGGGCTTAAGCCTTCAAATATTTTGGTCTGTGGATGAATCATCCATAATGTAAAACCATTATAGATAATGCTTGGACTAGTAATAACTCTGCTGCTTATTGTTTTACTAAAACCTTTGGTAACATAAACACTAACATAACCAATATAAAACAACAACTTGATGAAGCAAACAAGAATTTACCTTCAACTATAAAAGCTAGAGAAATGAAAAAACTCACTTTAGACCTGACAAATTGGTATAATATTAAAGAAGAATTCTTGAAAATTAAAAGCAAAGAACAAAACATTGCATTAAAAGATAATAATACTCAATTATTTCATGACTCAGCTAGGCAGAGATATCGAAGAAATATAATAGACATTATTAGGGACCAAAATGGTAATTGGCTTCAGGAAAAGAGATACATAGCAACCTGCCTCAACCAACATTTCAAAACAATAGCTACTACTGTCAACCCATCGATGAAGATCCAATCGAGCTTATTCCCACTAACATGAATGAAACTGATAATAGACTTCTACAAACTATTCCTTCTGAAATAAAATTAGGAACACTCTCTTTGAGACGGAACCAAATAAAAGTCCAGCCGGATGGTTATCCACCAGTTTTCTTATAGAAAAACTGAGAAACAACCGGTCCTGACCTCATTCAAATGATTCAATCTTTCTTTAGAACTGGATTTATTTTAAAAGAACTTAACTCTACTTTCATCTCTCTTATCCCCCAAGGTCCCTAAACCAGTTACGTCGTTGAATTCAGGCCAATAGCTCTATGAAATACTGTCTACAAAGTGATTTCTAAACTTCTTACTAACAGATTGAAACCCTTGCTTAATAGACTAATTTCACTCTTTCAATCTTCCTTCATACCAGGAAGGAAGATATCAGACAACATAACTATAACACATGAATTATTACACAATATGAGAAATAAAAATATCTTATGAGCTTATAAGTTGACATGTCAAAAGCATTCGACTCTGGCATTTTCTTATAAGAATAATGAAATAAGTTGACATGTCAAAAGCATTCGACAGAGTCGAATGGCATTTTCTTATAAGAATAATGAAAAAAACGGGTTTTTCTAACAATTGGTGTAACCTCATATACTACTGCATATCAACTACTAATCTGTCAATTCTCATAAATGGCTCCCCTCGCTGTTTCTTCAGACCTACAAGAGGGCTAAGACAGGGGGACCCCTTATCTATTTCTCTTTTATATGGAATCTGTGATCAGAACTATTTTACATGCCGAAAACGTCAAAGCGCTCCTTCAGTGACTCACCTTTTCTTTAGCGACGACTATTTGGTCTTCTGCGAAGCTACAACTCAAGCTAGTAACAATCTAGTGAAAATATTCTTTGACTTCGACAAAACTACGGATCAGTTAACAAATCTGAATAAATCTGGGGTGTTTATTGGTGCACACAATGACGAAGATATAATGAACGAAATTCAAACAAACCTGAACATAAATTCCAATCGGGACTACAAGTCCAGATAACCAATCGGTACATATATCATTTCCGACCAAAAACTCCTTTTGTGATTCAGTTAGGCTCGAATTCGCATTACTAAAAAAGGAAGTAAAAAAAGAAGCAAAACATCAATGAAAAAAGACGAGTCAAACAGTTTAGTTCAGATAAGTGGACTTTGTATCCTTAAACTTGTCACTAAACCGAAACTGATAAGAGCAGGTAAAACTGATGCAGGAGAGAGAAATTTTAACTTTGTAACTCTAATGGTAAGTAGGGCCCCGTTCACGTTCTTGAGAATACCTTCTAGTCTCGTACAGTGTGCACAATAAGTTGGTGCACTCGAAAGAAACAAGATGCCGTTTGGCTTTTGTAACGAGCTGGTTGAGCCATTCCGGTGTCACTGACCGATTGGACACCGGATTCCGGCAGACAATTAGTGAATAATCTTGCTCTTTTTTCTCAGTAGTTAGTGGATCTAAATTAGTTGTAAAACGAGATTACCGCATTAATTTTCTCTCAAAGAGTTTTTTTTTTTTTTTTTTTGACCAAATCAGTTATTTTGCGCCCCGATGTGGTCGGGCCACATATATTTTGTGTGTGGCCCCTCTTTATTTTCCGACACCTATTTAACTAAAAAACCTACCCCTCCAAGTCTCCTTAACCACTCTGTTTTTTAAGAAAAAATAAGAAGTTAGAAAAACAAAAAAGATAAATAGTTAGGTAAGGGGTTCCACCTATTTGTCACCCACACTTTTCATATTTGCCACATATCTTAAAATTTCTAAAACTATGTTACTTTTCAATTGTGTTTTTCCTATTTACCACCTATAAAAAGTCAAACATAATACAAATTAATTGACGGTCTGAATTCTTACTACATATAACAATGCTTTATAGCCGTTAGATATTTTAAAATTCACGGCTGAGACTTGATCGACTTGTCTGAAAAATCTACCTGTGACCCATTTGTTTGAAAAATCTTCCCGTGACCCATTAACTCTGTTCCACGAAGAAGAAAAGAAAAAAAAAGAAAACTCAATCAAGCAATTAAAACTGAAAAATCCATAACATCGATAAAAAAATCCATCTTAACATCGATAAGATTGTATGATTAAATTCTTCACGGGTCCATTTATGAACCACAAACAAGAATACAAGACTGAAATTTTGTCTCACTTGGTCGTCATAAAAAATAAGTGCGATTGATTTTCTTTTGATAATAAATATGGGTTCATGAAGATTGGCGCATGGGTGTAAATGATTAAATGGAAGAAGATAAACTTCATCCGTTGGTATTCAGAACCATGACTTTGGTTGTGGTTGATGAAAAATTCAATTGGTTTTGGTTATACACGGTTCCCCTAAATCAGTAAATCTATAAATGAATTCTCTAAATTCACTTTTAAGTTCTTTTCATTTGTAAAACTTGAATAATTTAAAACTCACCTTCTTTGATTTATAGGGTTGATCATAATCGATCAAATTTTTTTTTTCTTTCAACAAATAAAGGAAGAAGAAATGTAGCACACAAAAGGTGCCGGTGGTGGGGAGAAGAATAATTGTTTTAGGGTTAGTTTTCTTTCTGTTTATAATTTGGGTGGTTTTAGTGTTGGGTATGAATAAAAAGTCAAAGAGTAGCATTTAGGATATATTGTAAATATATGAGTGGCAAATAGGATAAACAGGGGTGGCAACTAAGATGAGTGGAAAATAGGAAAAATGTGGGTGGCAAATAAGTGGAACCTTAGGTAATAAGACTGTTTTTCAAGTTTTTTCCTACTTTGTACAACGTGTCAGCATTTTAAGAGGGGTCACATAATTAAAGTATGTGGCCCGACCACATCATAGCTGCACCGGTTATTTTGAAAATATGTGGGACCAGGTGATGCAGTCTAGCCAATCTACCGAGTCCACGACATCTTAGAGAGAAGAACTCAATTATTACAAGTTGGTAACAATTGTAACTCGATCGGTGAGTTGAGGAGAGAGATTGTCTGAGGATCAGGAGATTAACTCGGCGAATTTTTTCATTCTTTAGAGCTCATCAATTCAGGTGTAGAAATTTTAAACTTCTTTGTTTTCTGATTATCCATGATTGGGAGTATTAATTAAGTGGTTTTTTCAATGGATTCTGGTCCTAAAACCACTTCAGTTAATGAATCTAATGGAGATAAATTAGGGTTTTCAGTTGATAAAAGAGTTCCATCAATTGATTTGCCTGATGATTTATTTGAAGATGCTTTAAATCCTTGGAAATTCTCACTTATTGGAAGATTAAATCTACAAAGTATAAAGTTTATTGATGCTTCTGTAATTCTAAGGTAACAGTGGAAACTAGTTGGGGATTATAAACTTATTCCGTTAGGCAAAGGTTTTTTCACCATTAAACTTGATAAATGAAATTGATCGTAACTATATCAAAGTTGGTGAATGGGAAGTCAATTATCAGGTTCTCAGAGTAAGAAATTGGGTATCAAATTTCCGTCCTGCAAATGTCAGAAGTTCTAAAGCTCAAGTATGGATTCGTTTTCCTGGTTTAAGTCTTGAGTTCTGGAAGGAGAAGATTTTATTTGAAATTTGTAAGGAAATAGGTACTCCAATCAAAATTGATGTAGCCACAGCAAAATGTGAAGTTGGGTACTATGTTAATGTATTGGTTGAGGTGGACTTTTCTCAATCAATTCCTAGCAAAATTTGGATTAACACAAAATTTGGTGGATTCTTTCAAGATGTATTGATTCATGAGTGTCAAAAATTTTGCACCTATTGCAAAATAGTTGGGCATTTAATTAATGAGTGTTATGTGGAAAGAAATAAAAACAAGACTCCTAGTATTAATGTGAGTTCTTACAGAGCAGTATCACAGAGTACTAAAGCATTCAACACAATTCCTTTTGATATTTGTGATCCTAACGAAAGGGAAGAAGACTCTCTTGTAAAATCAATTTATTCAACAACTATCATTAATCCTCTTGTGGAAGTTATATCTCCTAAGTCTGGCAGGTTTGATTCTTTGATCAATGAACAGGCTGAACCAGAAGAAGTATCAGTTATTATGGAAGTATCAAAATTTTGGATATAGCAGAGCAGAATTCTGCTCAGAATAGTGTTATTAAATTTGTTAATGGAAGTAATGGAAAGGTGATAGAAGAACCTATTCCAGTTAAAACTTGGGATAAAGTAGTTGAAAAAGAAATGGTGACTGCCAGTGCATCAGAAAAGAGTAATCCTACAAGTACTTCTACTGTCAAAACTCCAGAGCAACATAAGGTAAGTAAACCAGTCCCAGTCAAGTATAATTTCAGAAAAAATCCTGGAAAAGGGGGTACAAAAAAAACCCCATCCAATCAATGAAAATCCTATATTGGAACATAAGGGGCCTTAGAAGACCAAGGGCCCAAGATAAATGATGGTCTTTTGTAAAACAATTTAGTCCTTCACTAGTATGGATAGCTGAACCTAAAGTATTTTGTAGTGCCTCTTTTTGCAAAAAGTTAAATCTGTCTGGAATGCAGAGTATGGTAATTCATAATTCTACTTCAAATACAAAAGGAAATATATGGTTATTTTGGAATAACAATATCTCTACTCCTCAAGTTATTTCAATCTCAAGCCAAATGATAACAGTAAGTATAGGGGATGTTCTTGTATCTGGAGTTCATGCATATGTTGGAGTTAACCAAAGAAGATTTCTTTGATCTGAAATGGAAATAATTAGTGATTTGAAAAAGCCATGGATTGTCTTAGGTGATTTTAATGCTATAACTTCAATAGAAAATAAGGTTGTGGTAGAGCTCCTAATAAAACTACTATATTGGATTTCACTAACTGTCTCAATAATTGTGAGCTTATTCAAGCCCCTAAGACAGGTTTAGAGCATTCCTGGTCTAACTGTCAGCATGGAAAAAAGAGAATATTGTGCAATCTAGATAGAGTGGTGTTTGATCAGAAATGGTTACAAATTTATGGTGGATGGGGATACAAAGTTGGATTAAGAATGGTCTCTGATCATGCTCCTTTGCTGTGGGGGGATGTACAAATGTTCCAAAGCCAAAAAATGCACCAAAAAAGTTTCAAAAGATGTGGATACATCATCCAAATTTTCTTCAAGTAGTTACTGATAGTTGGTTAAATGAAATTAATGGAGATCTTGCTTTTGTGTTTATGAGAAAATTGAAGAATCTTAAGCAGTGTTTGAATGACTGGAACTGGAGTGTAATTGGCAATGTTAATGTCAAGATACAAGAAGCTGAAGCTAAAGTCAAAATGGCAATGCAGAAATCAGATGATGATCCATTTGATGAAAATGCTCTAAATTCACTAGTAGAAGCTCAGAATGAATTATCTATCAGAGAAGTCCAACATAATACTTTACTGAGGCAAAAATCAAGAATTAAGTGGGTAAAGGAGGGTTCAGCCAATACAAAATTTTTCCATACAAATATAAAGATAAGGCAAGCCATTAATCAAATAAGTGAATTAGAAGATTCAAATGGTAATATCATTGGTGATCAAGAAAAAATTGCATCTGAACTTGTCAATTTCTTTGAAAAAAGATTTCAGTTCAAGGAAGTGAATATAGTGGATAAAATACTTGATATTATTCCTCAATTAATCACTCCTGAAGATCAAAATATGCTTGATTCTACTCCTACAGCAGAAGAAATAAAAGAAACAGTTTTTTCAATAGACTCAGACAGCTCTCCTGGTCCAGATGGCTACTCTGGAATTTTCTATAAAACTTGCTGGGATATAATTCATAAGGATCTTATAGATGCAATCCAATTTTGCTGGAACAAAAAATTTATACCTAAGGGTTTAAACTCCAGCTTCTTAGTTCTTCTGCCAAAATGTCAAGGTGCAAAACCAGCAGCTCAATTTAGGCCTATTGGTTTAAGCAATGTCAGCTTCAAGATTATCACAAAGTTAATTACTTCAAGAATGAGTACCTTAATTGGAAAGCTTGTATCTCCTCAATAGACTGCTTACATTAAAGGGATAAATATACATGAGCAAGTATTGTTAGCATTTGAAATGGTGAATGAAATGAAGAAAAAAAGGAGAGGTGGAAATGTAGGACTTAAATTAGATATTTCACAGGCATATGATGCTGTCAGCTGGGAGTTCCTCACCAAAGTTTTACTTAAATATGGTTTTTCTTCTTCTTGGTGTAAATGGTTGTTAACTATTCTTCAGTCTGCAAGAATTTCCATAATGGTGAATGGTGGTCCATGTGGATTTTTTCCAATGGGAAGGGGCTTAAGGAAAGGAGACCCATTATCACCTCTATTATTCATTCTAATGGAAGATGTACTGAGCAGAAATATCTCACAATTGGTTCATGAAGAAAAAATCATTCCTATGGTGGTAAAAAAAGGTATTCATCCAACTCATCTGTTCTTTGTTGATGATGTGTTTATCTTTTGTAATGGAGCTAAAAAGAGTCTGCAAAATCTTATGGAATTACTTGATCAATATCAATCTAGCTCAGGACAATGCATTAACAAAGTTAAAAGTAAGTGTTTCATTGATGGAGTAAGCAATGAACAAAAGCAGATAATTAGTGGAAGACTGAACATGGAGGTAGCTAAATTTCCTGATAAATATCTTGGAGTGATGTTAGCTCCAGGTAGAGTTACTGTATCTATGGTATGGCCTATGGTGGAAATGCTTCAAGATGAATTAGCCGTGTGGAAGGAAAAAATGCTATCTTTTCAAGACAGGTTGGTATTAATCAAATCAGTACTAAGTAGTGTACCACTATATAACATGGCAATTTATAAGTGGCCAGCTTCAGTAACCAAAATATATGAAAGAATTATAAGAAATTTCTTATGGTCTGGGGATGGTGATGTCAGAAAATTCAAAACATTGTCATGGAAAAAAGTGTGCACTCCATTCAATGAAAGAGGTTTAGGCATAAGAAGATTGGAGACAGTGAATAAGGCTTTGCTAATGAAAATGATGTGGAAGATACTAAACTCAAAAGAGGAGTGGCTATGTTCTTTATTGAAAAATATACACAAAAAAATGGTCAATGGAATACAAATTGGAAGCAATCCTCTGTTTGGTCTGGACTAAAATGGGCTTGGTCTTCATTGCAAGATAATGTAGGTGGTGCATTGGTGATGGTTCAAAGATATCAGTATGGTTTGATAACTGGTTAGGAGAAAGGCCTCTCATAAATGACATTGGTTTTAATGACTTTGTTAAATGCAATATAGACATGAAGGTTAATGAATTACTTGATGGAAAAATCTAGAGCATCCCTGATGAACTGATAGATTATTTCAGCTCTATTAATCTCCATGAAGTTAGTGGTGGACATGATATCATGGTGTAGAGTAGTGACTTGAAAGGGAAATTTTCAACTTCTGCAGCTGTGGAAAGAATAAGATCCAAACAACTTAAGGTAAACTGGCCTAATTATATATGGAAACCATTTTTACACCCAGCTATTGCAAGCAATATATGGAAACTTCAACACCAAATTTATGTGGATGATGAAGTGATGAAGAAAAATGGTTTTGAAATAGTTTCCATATGCTGCATATGCACTGCAGAGCAAGACTATATGGATCATACATTGTGGAAATGTGATTTTAGCTTGAACACATGGGCTTGGATTTGTTCAGTCTTTGACTTTGAGACTCCCCAATCTTTCAGTAATATCTGCTTAGCTCAGCACAAAAGTCCTTTGATTAAGGAAATATGGATGACTGCTGCTTGCACAATCATGAAGGAACTGTGGTTTCAAAAGAACAAGAATCTCTTTGAAGAAAAATCTCCTCAATTCAATGAATTTAAAAGGAAAATATGGCAATCTGTGCATGGGGGTGGTTTCAGAATGAAGGGCACAAAATGGGGACAGAGTTATGATCAAAATATTATTGATTTCTTCCAACTGGGTGTTAGATACATCAAGTACAGTCACATCATAGAATGCTATTGGGAAGCTCCAGATCAGGGATTTGTTGTGATGGCTCTTCATTTGGAAATCCAGGTGCAGCTGGTTTTGGTATTATTGCCAGGAATTCTTCATGTGAAGTTATTGGAACAATGTCAGGGGGAGTAGGCACTGCAACAAATTATATTGCAGAGAATCTTGCTGTGATCTGTGCACTAGAGTGGGCCTTTATGTTGAAAGCTAAAAGGGTGATAATTAGGTCAGACTCAAAAGCTGTTGTGAGTGATTTCTGCAATGATTGCATTCCTTGGATATTCAAGATGGCTTAATGCAAAGCACAATCTGGAATGCATTGTATTTCAGCATAGTTTTCTTGAAGTAAATTTCTTTGCTGATGACTTAGCCAAAAAAAGGTGCAGGACTAAGAGCTGGTGAAAGAATAATTCACACTGGAAGGCCAAGTTTTCTAAAATGGATTGAAATGCCTAATGTTGTCTATTATAGGTTCTGTTAGTCTGTTTTTGATTTTGGTTTGAGTGAGAGTATTTTTACTAGTTCTTTGTTGTAAACATTTTGTAATTTGGCTATTCAATTAATAAAAATATATGTGATTAAGCAAAAAAAAGAAATCAATGCTGGGCAACTTTTTTTTAACTTGTTCAAACTTAAACTCAAAATCTTCTCACCATTTTACGATTCAGGGCAAGTACAAGATTCTGTCCAGTTCCACAGGTTTTACTTCTCTGGTCTCCCAATCCTTTTTTTTTACCTGGCAAGATTGGGGTATACCCAAATTTAAATGGACCTAGTGTCCTTGCTAAGGGGTGGTAAAAATGGGTGTGTTTACTTTAATACCCTTGAACTAATTAACCCTATTACTTAATCAGATAACCCTAAAATTAAAAACCTAAAAAACTGTTAATCTTCTCTTAATCTTCTTCTTCTTCATCATCTACATCTTCCATCAACCTCTCTGCAAATCGTCCAATTTGATTTTCCTGAAAAATGCTTGATTCCAAACGATCAAGTAGCAATAAAGATTCAACAGGTCATATCAAAAGATCCAAATTAGAGAAAAATGTAAGGGAAAAGTTGGAACTAGTGAAATCAGTAAACCCGAAAATCCAATCCTTGAGAATGTTGAAAAGAACCCACTACCGGCGAAAAGAAGGTTGTAACTGATGTCTAAACTCAAACCCATTATTCTGATGTGTTGTATGATTGTTATATTAGGTTATATTATCAAAGATTATGATTTTTGTGCTTTAGTCGGCAAGGTCGATAATTTAAAACAATGCCAACTGTTGATATTTTATAAGAGTCGGCATGGTCTCAGGATGAATATCCTGCCGACTTTTTATATTGGTAATGGCGACTGTGAAACATTAACCAGGGCCGGCAAGGTAATTAATAACCAAACGTGCCGACATTTCATATTTAGTCGCCATCTGCTTATAGTCGGCATCTTATATGATTAGTAACCTGCCGACTTTATGTCACAGAAACTTATTTTCTGAATTCAATTTTGTATATAGTCGGCATCTTATATGAATAGGACCCTGCCGACTGTGTATTAGTAGGCACTGTAGATGAATACAACCATGCCGGCTAAGTATTAGTCGGCACTGTTTAGATTATCGACCGTGCCGACTAGGTGACCATAACCATGTTTCAATGTGTAAAATTTTCATATCTTTTATTTGTGTATTGTTTAGGTTCCCAGAAAAAAACATAGAAGATATCCCTTATCTTAACAATGCAGTAGAGCTATTAGAATGGATTGACAAGATTTATCCTTCTTTAGAAGATCCTAGTGATGAAACTGAAGAAAATTGCCTTGTAAGAAAGTTACTTCTGATGGGTAAGAAAGATCCTGAAGATTTTCTAAGGTTTGTGAACAATCCTAGCAATCCCCTCAACTATGTTGAATGCACATCATCAGAGGAGGAAGAAGAAGAGCTTGATCCAAGAACTTTTTTCAAGGCATCTGGCTTTTCTGGAGTGAACCCCTATTACAATGAGGTTGGTGACTACATAGGTCCAGTGAAGGGAAAAGCAAAAGCTGGTGCTGGTGAAAAAGCTAGTGATGGTGAAAAAGCTAGTGATGTGAAGGAAGATAACAACAATGAGAAGGATATATGAAACTCTTAAACTTATTATGTTTGCGTTATTATGTTTTGAACTCTTAGAATTTGGTTTTAGACTTGTCAGTAACTCTTAAACTTATGTTAATTTTCAGTTTCACTTGCTTTAGAAACTTATTCTTTTTTCTAAAGGTTTAAACAATATTAGAGTTGCAGTAAGTCGGCAGGGTTTGAATGCTTGACCTTACCGACTATCCCAGGCTTTCTGCTACAGTGCTGTCAGGGATAGGTAGTCGGCATGGTTTGAAATGCTATACCTTGCCGACTTACTATAACATGTATTAATAGTATAAAAATATTACTTTTTTAGGTACAAAGTACAACCCATTGAATGCTCAACGGCTAGAATTTTCAAAATCAAGACATTAAGTGTGTTGTTATTATAAAAGCACTTTCAACTTCATCTTCAGCTTTGCATAAAGAATGGAAGTTTGAAGTGCAACACAACCAAATATTTGTAGTATTTGTACACTAAGTGGTCATTTTGCAAATGATTGTCCATTTGAAGGAAGAAAATGCACCATTGATGGTTGTAAGGGGTCATGAAAGCTGCAATAGGAGATGTATATCAGCCGTATGCTTCAAAATGCACCTGTGATAGACGCATTATTGTGTCTAATATGTCTCAATTGTATATTTTGTTAGTGTTCGATTTTGTATTTATTTTGTTATTTTATGTCTTTGTAGGTATTTTTAGAGAAATAAGCTCTTGCGGCGAAATTGGCTCGAAAAGTGGTGTTTTACACCCCAGGATAGAGTACTAAAGGCACCCCAGAAATGCACCGGAAGCACCCCAGAAATGTGTCGGAGGAACCCCGGAAAATTACTATCTACGCCCAAAAATTACTATTTGCACCCCATAATACAAGTGCTAAAGGGACACCCGTGCAGGATTAGGGGGAGGACATGTTCTTCTCAAATTCAAAAAATGAATTTTGGCAGCAGAATTTCAATCGGATGGTTGGACGTGATTTAGTGAGATTCAATCCCTGAAACTAAGTGGGTAGACGTGATATGACTATAGAAAGCTAGTATGGGTGATTTTATCGATAAAATTTGGCTGGATAACTTGGTTTAATCCAAACAGGGAGTTGGAGGAAAAACATGACTTGCATGAGTTGTGAGAAATTTAAACGTGTACTGCACGTGATTGGAAGACTTAATCGATATTATAGAGCGTGAAGAAGGTATAGAAGGAAATAAATACAGCTGCAGATGCGTGAAAATCAAAATCAATGAAAAAAATGGAAAAAAATATACCCGAGTAAAAGAAGATTATTTGTAGTTAATGGAGGAGATTCAATGTCGCAATGATGTATAAATAGGTTCCTAGGATCACATAGAAGGGTTTTAGAGATTTTGGGGTCGATAGGAGAGCTCAGGAGGCGTGAATCAAGAGTTTTCAGAACTCTGTTGTTGTTGCTGCTGCTGCTCGTGAAGAACAGGGAAACAGCGACGGTTTCTTCAACTGGTTGTAACAGTTTCTTCAACTGGTTTGCAACATTTATCTTCGTTGTAACAGTTTCTTCAACTGGTTTGCAACATTTATTTTCATTGTAACAGTTTCTTCATCCTCTTCTGCAACATTTATCTTAAGATTTGTAACGATTATCTGCATCATAACAGTTGAGAGTTGAAACAGTCAGTCTGTAACGCACCTGTGCTGTTGCAGATTTCCTGTTTCATTATTTTCTCTTCTTGTAAACACTTTTTGAGCCATGAATACATATTTTGAGTGTGTTTTCGACATGATGAGTTAAACCCTAACACTGGGACGACGGAGGAGGCCGAACTTCATACATGGGTAAATTTATTTTTATTCTTTTTATGACTTTTGCATTAAAATTAATTGAAATATGATTTGATTAAATTGGTTGTCATTTGATTAGATGGGTCATGCTTAACTTAGGTGATTTGATGTCCCATGCTTAACATTTACAATCAATGTTTTGAGAATCTACCTTGGCAAAAATAGAGTCCATGTTTATATTTCTTGAGATAAAATTGTTGAGAATAAATAAGTGAACCTTATATTATAAAGATTGGCTAAATCCTTAGTCCCAGTACCTCTCGCCCATTGTTAATAGTCTTTGGATATATTTATTTAGTATTTTTAAAAACTTTAATCTCTACGAATCCGAGTGAACGACAACCTCATTTCTTACCACTATCTAAAATTACATCAACCTGCTGTTGGTTTTTCTATTGGATAGATGAGCGCCTAGCTCCATATGAAGATGAAGTTGCTAAAATCAACCTTCTACCATGCTGTGACGGTAAGATGAAGCTAATTACCTCTCCTAAAAAAGTGTGTACTGGAAAAAGATACTATATATGTCCCAAATGTGTTAGGGTTAAGTTTTAAAGGTTTGTATGCTCTAATTAAGGTTTGTATGCTCTAATTAAGTTTTTAAGGTTTGTATGCTCTAATTAAGTTTCTAACAATCATTGTATTCGAATTAAGTCGGCATTATACAAAATTCAAAGCGTGCCGACGGCTAAACAGTCGGAACTTAACAGATTATTAACCTTGCCGACGGACGTACAGTCGGCAACGTATTTATATAATACAATGCCGACTATAATGTGAAGAACATCCAGGAACAATATCTTTTTTTCCCCTTTTGGTCGGCATGGTTATCCTCATAAACCCTACCGACTACAAATTAGTCGGCACTGTAGAAGGGCAATAACCTTGCATGTGCAGTCGGCAACCTGAAAAGATTATAACCTGTCGATTCTGGGACGGTCGGCAAGGTCGTTTGATAAATACAGTGCCGACGAAAGGAGTAAACACCAAAAAAAACCACACCCATTTCATTCATTTGTAGTACTCCAAAGTACATTACACAAAACACGAATGCGATTACAAAAAGATTCCTTATTTCCTAATCAGAATCACCCATCACTCAAATTTATTGGAGGGAGTTCATTCAAATCTATTGAACCTCCTTTAGTCAAATCTATGGGACATTCCTTAGATTCATCTAAAGCATTCCAAAGGTGCATGTTGTCCTCATAAAGTTTCACCCATTCCTTGCTCTTGTTATTTATGAACTTTTCCCAAAAACTAAACCTACAAAGAGGAGGTAATGGACATTCCTTGTTGAGTTGTAGACCAATAAAATGATTATTATCCACCAAAGCCATAACAATTCTTCTATACTTGAGTTGCTCCACACAAACCGCATGTTTCGGTGCAAATGCTACACAGAGTCCTTTACTAAAAAAATGTACTATGCATGACCACGTATCCGCCAATAGATGGCCACACTCCGGCATTCTCATCCAATGCTCCAATTTGATCGATGCATTTCCCTCCGGGCCTTTAACACTAGTAAGCAATTCTTTAAAAGTCGCTTCTTTGTCCTCCATTGAACCTTCTAGCATCATTGAGATATAAAACTCCTTGTCTTTTTCTAGTCGGGCAGCCATCTTCTTTCTTATGTATTGACATTGGGTGAGATTCTCCTCAACTGCTCCACCTAGGTGTCCCAAATGTTGGGAGGCAACGTCGGTACCAATAATGAACTCTCGAATAATTTGAGGGAGTTGTACGCGATACTCTTCCAAAACCGGTTTTACTACCTTCCTCGGATGACCTCTTTTCTCCACAACATTTCCTTGACTTGCTTGACTCTCAAGAGGTGGAGTGTCATTTGGATTCAAGTTTGAAACCTTTGGTGTAGTTGTTTGTTTCCTCGACCGACCCCTTTTCTTTACAACAACTTCCACACTTGCTTGACTCTCAAGAGGTGGAGTGTTATTTGGATTCAAGTTTGAAAACGTTGGTGTAGTTGTTTCTTTCCTCGGACGACCCCTTTTCTTTACAACATCTTCCACACTTGCTTGACTCTCAAGAGGTGGAGTGCTATTTGGATTCAAGTTTGAAACCGTTGGTGTAGTTGTTTCTTTCCTCGAACGACCTCTTTTCTTTTTAGCCGGCTCCGCTTTGTATTCCGCCTCGGTATAATCATGTCCGGATGGATCGCATTTTGTAATCAAATACTCTTTAATTTGTTCCCTTTCTTCCGCCCTTGTCTTTGTGGTAGGTGGTCTACCCGTTGGATCTTGTTTCGAGGGTTCTTGAAGTTCTTCCATAAAAGGGTAAACAATCGGCATCAACTTGTACTTCATATATAGTTGTTTGTCCAACCTATTCAAAGTGGGGTACTTGTCGAGGATTATTCTCCCAAGTTCCATGTCACCAAACTCTTCACCGGGATCTTCTCTTGGAGCCGGTTTGAAAGATAGTTGCTTCCAATAAGGATCAATATCTTCAATCGGAATCGGAGTTTTATACCTACCAAGCATATGACGACATGGAAATCCGATAGCCTTTATTATCCTACACCTACAAGGAGTGCTTGGGTCGTCATACTTTTGATACAACTTGAGATGTTTCATCATAAAACGTATTGCCCAATGCGAGACGTTGCAATGTATACCAACAAGCAACCAATCATCCTCCTTAAACTCCTTCAACTTCCGGTACCTACTTTCTTCGAATTGCTTTCTTATCTTGTTGATATCATTATTAGTGTACTCATGGATAGCATGTTGCACCGTCACAATCCCATTTTGACTCGTGAAAAGTAGACATTTTAGTCTCTCATGAGCTTGCTCTACTATACTTGTGGACTCAAGTTTGAAATGTTTATAGTCGTAAGTAAAAGCATACACAAACCTCTCTTTGTGTGGCGTCAACCATTGTCTCTTGCAATATTCCACTACTTTGGGGTAATTAGTGCCCCAATCATCCTCGAACTCCTTCAAGTTTATCTCATATCTTGCCACACTCATCGACCAATTAAAATCATCCCTGGAGCCATGATGTTGTTTTTTTATTTTTATGAACTAAGAAGCCTCTAAAAATTTCCATAATTTGATTTTATAGATTTTTTTTTCCTTTTTCACAATTTTCCGAATGAGGAAAAAAAACTTTTTGGTTTCCTTAAAATTATTTTGATTTCCTTATTTTTACTGATCAACATTTTTTACTGGTACACACTCCTCTAACGAGTGTATATTTAACATATTTTTCTGATTGGTAGATTATTTAACTGATAGCCCAATTACTCTCCATGTTTAAAATTATGACCCACATTACTAAACTTCATAAATTAAATTAAGGGTAGAGGTTGAAATGTTACGTGCGCACTCGTTAAGGAGTGTGCACAAATTCGAACTCACTTGGAGTCCAAATTTATAGATATTTTATTGCCCCATTTAGGGGGAAAAGTCAGTATTTCTTTGTCATAATATTTTTCGGGTACGCATAATCTAAATTTATTAGGGAGATAATTATGCATTAACACTGTTTGCCCATCCACCACCATGGAAAAAACCTTCTCAAAATCACCACAGAATTAACAACCGTTATAGGTAAACTACTTTCATTACAACAACCGTTTTTCACAGAATTAACAATACCCATGGCTACACATATTGTTATATCTCTTCAGTTTTGAAAACAGATGGGTGTTGATTGGTGTTGCTATGAAAAATTCTTAAACACATCCACCCTATCCTTTTTTTTTTCAAGGAATTGTTAAGAAGAAGATTGGTATGGGACTTTAGAAACATGGGTCAGTTAGATCTATTAAGTCTCTACAATCAATCTATGGGCTCTCTTGCTTTCAGAGAAGTACGAATCAAAGGCCAGTTATCTCCAAACCAAAGGTCATTTTTTTTATAGTTCTGCTTTTGGATATTCATTGAGTTTGATGATTTAAATCCCCTTGAAGAAATCAATACTTATAGGTAAACTACTTTCATTCTTCTCAAATCTTTCTATCAGGAACAGAACATGAAGTTTTTCCTAATTAACCTTGATCAAGATCAGTTTCTAGTACTCTGTTTTTCTCCCCTGTTTCCCTCTCTGCTTTATCTCTCTTTCTAAAAACTGCCTCAATCTCTTCCCTCAATCGATTAAATGTTTTATTTACAGAAACAGAGTTCGCAGCAACATATGCTTGGAGAAAACCAGTGATACCAGTTTTGGTTTGAGCTTCAGTTTCATGTTCTCTGGTACAGTTTTTTGTGTACTATATTTTTGAATCATAGTAACAACAAGAAAGTTTCGAATGTTGCACGTTTTTGTATCTTGAATGTCTCTTCTCTTAGAAAGGATCAGATGCTGCAAATTTGCAGGTTGAGTTATCTATGCTTGGTAATGAAGTGGACAATAAGGTCCACAATTTCTTTGAGCAAGGCAACTTGTCCAAAGGACAGCATTAGCCACAAGTTGCTCGTGGAAATTGGCCTCTCTTTTTTTGACACCAGTACATGGGCTCAAAACCAACGATAGATTGAGATCCCTTCCACTTTCAATTTAATGTGCTTGCTTTTGAAGCACGAATGTGATTTGGATTATAATTTGAAGCACTTGAATAGGCAGATGTTTCTAACTTGAAATAAACGAAAGAAATAATTTGAAAGGTAGTTCTGAATAACTCGTATAATGTTAAGAAGTGCTGAGTGATACTTGTAAGTTACTGTGAGGCAATTATGGAAGCAAAACATGATTAGAGCAGAGGTGGTAAGAAGGTTAGGAAAATGTACATAAGATATGGCACAAGATAGTGTTGATATAATCACTGTTTATCTGATTTCATCTGTTTTCCTCGGTAAATAATTTCCTGCATTCTTCCATTTTGGCCTTTGCAGATTCTGTGATAAGCAATGGGTGGGACTTTTCAGAAATGCGACCTGGCTCAGGTTTTGCATGATTAGCGACTAGGCCTGAGTTAAGTGTTAGGCAATCTGGAAATCAGCATCTGAGTTTGAATGGAACCCAAACTAAATGAAATCAACCTCGAGGACGGCGGGAGGAATGAATCTGAACACCCTGGTACTAAGACTCTCTCTTTGGTGGGTTAGTAATAGTAAATATGATACAGATAATGTAGTTTTAGTATGAGGTGTACATATCCTGCTTTTTTACATCTTTACTCTATGGCTCAATGCGGATGTTTCTTTTTTAAACCAAAAGCTGAAATATAAATTACACTATGCTGATCTGAAGTAGGTAGAAAATGAGAAAAACAAGAATTACATGTTTATTTAATGATTAGCCTTCTATAATGAAGGTCAACTTTATAAATAATTTAATCTGAAACTGTTTGAAGTTTTTTTGTTTCGTACACTACCCTAGCGAGCCTTAAGTTTCTATGATTGATTGATATTCTTTATGCATATATTTTCGCACACGAAAATACAATTTGATGATGCTAAAAATAAATAAATAAAGATAGGTAACTTTGCCTAGCATTTTTAGGGGCGACATAATAATAAGATAAAATAGGTTGAAAATACTTATATGTCCCTTCGTAATATGTAGTTTAGTTTTTTTTATCTACCGATTGAAAAATCTCATTTTTTGGGCAACTCTATATTCGGTAGTTATATGAACTATTTTGACTACCGATTATGGTAGGATTTCAGCAAATAAGCCATTGTATAATCGGAAGTCATGATAACTTCATTTACTACCGATTATAGGCTCAACCAAAATTCAAAAAATAGAGAATTTTCGCAAAATCTCATTTTGGGGCTACTCTATATTCGTGAGTTAAATAACCTAAATTCACTACCGATTATGGTAGCATTTTAGCCAAAGGTCTATTTTAATCGGGAGTCAAGATAACTTTATTTACCACCGATTATAGGATAATCAAAATTCAAAAGATAGAGGATTTTATTCTGGGGATACTTTATATTCGGAAGTTATATAAACTAAATTGACTCCCGATTGTGGATTAACTTCTCGATTGTAAAGTTATCTACCGATTGTGAAGGGTAGTTTGGCCATTAAAAAAACGGGAGATAAGGGAATGGCTACATTTTACGTTTGGGTGACCTTTTTTGTCTTTTTATGTCGCCTCTAATTCTTTTGGAGTCGCCCCTAAAAATGCTAGGTAATTTTGTGATTTCCAGCTCTAAAATTCCCACCGGTAATGCAGGCATTAAGGGACAAGTGGGGGGCCTATGGACCCCACATGATTTTGAGTTTCAGTTATATTAGGCCTGGGATTTCGGTAAATATTAGTCATGTAGGGGCAATTATCGGTAAAAAAAAGAAATTTTCTTTTTTTGTATGGTTTGGAAGAGTTGTCGTGTGCTACATTCTTAACTCCTCATAAGGAGTTACTAGATTAGTGCCCGTGCTAAGCACCGGGCTATTTTTTTCTTTTAACTTGACGTGCACGGGACTTTGTACCTACCCGTGGCTACGCGTTTTGATTTGGTGTGTGCTGCGTTTCGTCCCGTCCCGTGACGAAGTATTTTGATTTGGTTTGGCGGGGCGAACACATTAAATAGGTGAAGAAAAGATAGGAAATATGTGCGAATTTCTTTTTTTTTTCTTTTATGTTTGCCGTACCATCCATACCAAAATGGAGCAATTAATACTGTATGAATCAAATTACTTGACTACTTGATATACTTGATTGTTTCATACCCCAACGTCGTCATCGAGTCAAATAAAGATAATCAACTTCCAGTCAAAAGGTACATGCAACTCCCTAACATAATTTTACCAAGACACTGACAAACAACTAAGCATTTACTGTTACCTTAATTTTCTTAAAATATTTTTCGCATCCATAGAATGACTCCTGTTTAAAATATTTTACTGTTACATTGCATTATGTTGCGGAAGACATAATAAGCTACATAGTACTGTACTTTCTTTGGGAGCCACAAGTATTACAAAAAGACACATTAAAAATTGGTATTTTCAACATAACTCATTGAGTAATCTTATAATCTCACAATAAAAGCAGCCCAAAAATTCAATAACTATGTGTGGAAAAGTCAAAGAACAAAATACCAGATGTTATTGCTTGAGAAGTGTTTGTTGGACCATTGGAAAAATGGCAAGATACCCTTCAAAATCTTTGGTCCTTGGTTGGACCATGAAGACTGCAAGAAAATAATAACTGAATGCTGGAGCAAATCTTTATCTGGATCCAGTGCCTTCACCATTGCCAGAAGACTCAAAAACATAAAGCTACAAATCAGAGTCTAGAACAAGGATGTTTATGGAAACATCAAAACAAACATTGAAGAATGCAAGCATTATTTAAACTGGTTACACAACAATTACTTCAGGATGGATAGAGGTCAAGCTCTAGCTGATGCAAGGAAACAACTCAAAAACTGGCATGACATAGAAGAAAAGTTCTGGAAGACCAAAAGTAGAGATCAACTAATAAAATTGGGAGATCAGAACACAAATTACTTCCACAGAGCTACTAAGAGCAGAATCAGAAGAAAAATGATTGATACAATACAGGATGAGAAAGGAGACTGGATAACAGACTATCAAGAAGTCAAAAAATGATTTACAAACCACTTCTCAAAAATGGAAACTGCTAAAATCACAACCATTTCACCTGAAATCATCAATCTCATACCCACAACCATAACCACAGATGACAACATTATGCTTAACAGAAACCCTGATCACAATGAAATTAAATCCATCTTGTTCAGTATGGCTAGTGATAAAACTTCAGGTCCTGATGGATTTCCTCCTAACTTCTTCAAAGCCAACTGGGAAATTTTGGGAAATGACATTGTCAAGATGGTACAACACTTTTTCACCTCTGGCCACTTACTAAAAGAAATGAACTCTACTTTTATATCCCTCATCCCTAAAATTGACAACCCAACTTCCCCAAGCCATTTTAGACCCATCAGTCTCTCCAATAAAACCTATAAAATCATATCCAAACTCATTGCCCAGAGAATGAAACCTCACCTAAACAAGATCATATCCCCTTACCAATTTGCTTTTATACCTGGCAGACAAATATCAGACAACATAGCTATTGCTTATGAGATCATACACAATATGAGGTCAAAAAGAGGGGAAAAATGAGGCACTGGAAGTATGGGTATCAAAATAGATATGACAAAAGCCTTTGACATAGTGGATTGGACTTTCCTAATAACCATCATGAAGAAGATTAGTTTTAATGACCAGTGGTGCAACAAAATATTTCAATGCATATCCACCTCCACCTCTGCTGTTCTAATTAATGGTTCTCCTGATAAATTCTTCAAACCTTCCAGAGGCCTAAGACAAGGTGACCCTCTTTCTCCCCATCTCTTCCTTTTCTGCATGGAATCTCTCTCTAGAAATCTTCTACATGCTGAGGAGATGGGTCTTATCAATGGAATCAAGATTTGCAAATCTGCACCCTCCATCAACCACCTCCTATTTGTTGATGACTATATGATCTTCTGCAAAGCCAATATGACTGAAGCTCAAAACATTATGGATATTTTAAGGATTTTTGGAAGTACTTCTGGTCAGCTTATCAACTTCAACAAATCTGGAGTTTTTTTCAGTAAAAACACAAACCCAAGCCTTATCCCCACCATCAGCAACACTATGGGTGTTCAAGTTCTCTAGCTGGAAGATAAATATTTAGGTTCACCTCTTTTCACTCACAGAAGCAAAATCAACTCTTTCAAACCTGGTGTTGAAAAATTAAAATTGAGACTATCCAGCTGGAAAAATGTGCCTCTGAACCCTGCTTGGAGGGAAGTGCTCATCAAATCTGTCACTTCATCTGCCTATATTTACCAGATGAACTGCTTCAAGATCCCAAAGCAAACCTGCAAAGACATCAACAAACTTCAAAGGGACTTCTTATGGGGAATATTTTTGGAAAATCCAACTGGTTATTACCCAAAATCTTGGACTGCAGTCTGCAAACCAAAAGAGCTGGGAGGCTTAGGCTTCATGAATATGGATCTCTTCAACAGCTCTATGATCACCAAAATTGGCTGGAGACTGGAGCAAGATAAAGATTCTCTCTGGTACAAACTTATGGATGCAAAGTATCTAATTGGTAGAAATGTCCTCAACATGGATATAAAGCCAAAAGATGGTGACTCATGGATATGGAAAAGAATCCTAGAAGGCATTAGCAACATCCAACAACACTGTGTCTGGAGAATTGGCAATAGAAGTAGAATCAAAATTTGGGATGATCTCTGGGTTCCAAACATTACTACAAGACTCAATAAACCTTCAAACTGTCCTCACCACATTGAAACAGTTGAATCTCTCTTTCTTCCTAATGGGAACTAGGATGAAAATCTGGTTCAATCTTAATTCAATAACAATATTTCTCAAGCCATTATTGCTCTTCCTACTTATCCATAAGAAGAAGACAAGATCATCTGGAACCTAAATGACACATGAAAATTCTCTGTCAAGTCTCTATACAAGGCAAAGATTGACAATCTCTACAGAAATGATACAACAACAGGAAATCGGGAGGTAATTTGGAACATGGATGTTGCTCCAGCTATTAAGATTTTTATCTGGAAATGTGCTCATGGGATTCTCCCCACTAATGTTAAAACAACTAGTATTCTGCATTACATTGATCCTATATGCACCATATGCAACAGTGGGGAAGAAGAAACCATGACACACATGTTCCTAAACTGTCCTGCTGCCACTTTAGTTTGGCAGGAATCATTGGCCCTCATTATACTCAGTTTGATAACACCACTATCTTCATGGACTGGTTAAATTCCTGGTTTCAGACTGGGATGGCCATCCATGAATGTAACATTTATGCCACTACATGCTCGTACATCTGGAAAGCTAGATGCGATCTAGTTTTCAGACAAATCCCGCCAAATGCAGCAAAAACCTCTAACTGCATTAAATAACATTTATGCAATCACAATAGAATTCACAACATGCCAGAGCATATTATGAATGGTTTCTCACTTTTGACTGAGGAAATTGATTCATCTATGGACAACAATACTATACCATATAATCTGAATCAGTATCCTTCAACGGATTATTGAAAAATCATCAAAATATGTACTTTGCAGGATCCTGAAACTTGGATATACTATTCTGCACTGACTATTCTAGATTTTGCAGGAAACATCAATGGTACCAGAGGACATCCAGGATACTCTGGAGCTTGGGGTGCAACAGGAGGTGCGGACTTAGCTTTTAAATGGGCCAAAGAAATGCAGCACACCAATATAGAGATACAAGCTGAATCTATGAAAATTTTAGTTCGTTTCAAGTTTCTCTACCACAAAGCTGTCAAAGGAAGATTTCATCTAAGTTACCATGAAAGAACAAATAGTGAAGAGGAGGACAGTAATACCGATATCAACCCAGTAACTTTTATTTTATTAAGACTAAAAATCATCCATCGTCTCAAAAATATGGATACTTTTAATACGACTCTATCTTTTAAGAACAATACTGGCAGGACGAGTGGTCCAACCAATGCCAATCTTTTGTATCAGTCGTAGGTGCTGTCTTGGTGGCCTAAGTTTTTCTATTAAAAAAAAAAGAAGTCTTTGTTGTAACTTTTAACTGCAAAGAAGCAAGAGAAATAGTAGCATCAAGTAAACCACCAAAATAATGTAGCTAAATAGCTATGACGAAGAAACAGATATTGCATACCAATTGAAGAAACATAAATATACGAAGACTTTTCATGTGCCATCTCTGTATTTTTAAATAGAGAAATCATATGACAAACGAAAATCAAATTCATATCAAAGATTAAATCAAAATCTAGTATAAACTCTGTATGAATAAGAGAATAAAATCATCGAAAGGTTACCCTAAATTATAAGCAAATACATGAAAACTCCAATTGATTGCTGTAGAGGTTGAGTAAAAGATACAACTGACTCCTCAATTTTTATTTTCCATTATCGTACTCCTAACATCAAGTTGTGTTTGTTCGAAAATATGATTGTGGGATTAAGGAAATAGTATGATTTTGAGAAAGTCTCACTTACGGAAACACGGATGATGGGAGTTCTAGGGACGCAAAAAAAGAATAGAAGATCGATAATATATTTTTAACTTAGGTTTAGATCTCCTGCAAAATTAATCAGGTTGATCTGTATTATTTTTTATTTGATCGAGATATTTTTTTACTTTTATGTATTTCATTGACCGGAGATTAGAATTCCACGATTTTCTATGTATAAAAATTTATTTATTTATCAATTTATTTATATGGACCGAAGTGATAACTCAGTTAACTTTAGGTTTAGATTTTGAAGTAAGTATTGTCTACATCAAACGGCGTCACTAATGTCATGTTAAGTATTTGGTGTAAACAAAGTGCAATCAAATTAGTTAGGTGTAAATTTTGAAAGAAGTATTGTCTACTCACCGTTGGGAAAACGGTGTTATTAACGGCCGGTTAAATACTTGATGTAAATAAAGTGTAACTTAATTTTTAATATTTTGACCAATAGAGTTTCGCCAAGTGTCCAAGCCATAGCTTCTGCATTAGAAAAAAGCTTATTTCGTCCAATAAGAAGCGAGGGTTTTATCACCGTTGAACGTGGAAGCTTATTTTGTCAAAGCCTTTAAGGGGGAAGATTTATGGCAATTACAGGGTTCGAATCCCTACCTCAGCAGTGGGAGGGAGCACACCAACCATCAGACCACTTGATGGTTGGATTATCGGTAAAATCGAAGTGTAAAATGATATTTCTTGAAGCTACGGATACAGAGTTGTACGCATCTAATTCCACTTATCCTTCCGCGAATAGACATTTTTATCCCAACTTTGACTGCTAGGGGTTGGGAGTCTTGGGATCAACTGCGGCAATTCTCACAAGCCAGTTGATAGATTGGTTCATACATACCCACAATTTCCCTTTACAAAAAAGAAAGACTAACCAAGTGAGTGGCCAGTAAAACTGGGAAAAATGTCATCACTATTTTCTCGTGCTATCTGATTGCCGCACCAGCCAGAGTATACTGAAATGATCATCATGCCTTGGCCTATGCTTGGGCCAATGCCTAAGTCATTCCATGACTTGCATTGCATCCCTAATTCCTTCCTTGAGATGGCTAACTCTGAATCAAGGATATACAACACTATTGCATAATGCTGCACATGTCAAGTAGCCTTTCTTGTCTCGGCCTTGATGACGCTACATCGTCGGACTTGTAAGCTTCATCGGCTACGCCATTGACTGCATTGTAGCGCCATGTTGGCACTTCACTGCCTAGGACAGCAACACTAAGCACAGTGGTGAATACTTTAACAAAATTCTAATATGCAAAAAATCATATTTATTTACCATTTCACTCTTCCATTATGTAGTTAGTAATTATTTTCGGGTTTGCTTTTATGAATATTTGGTCTAGCAAAGATAATATTGGTCGGGTTTTGCGAGTGGTTTGGATAAACATATATTTAATCTGTTTGTTTACTAGCTAGACAAATTTGTTTCTACATACCATTTTCACCACCAAACAGGAACAATAGCTAAGAGAACACAATTACCATTCGATAAGCTCGAACGGACAAAAGTTCACACACAACTACCATTTGAGAAAATCTAATGAATAAATGTTCTTCTTCCCTAACCTATCATTGTTCTTCATATTCAGTAATACTAGACATTGTTTTACCTTTTGTAAAAGTTATGTTAATTTCGTTTTCAATTTAAATTCAAAAACTGGAAGAAGAAAAATAGAATGTAAACTAACACTACTTTTATATATATATAATTAGAACGACACATTAGAAATTAATTCATTTTCTTAATTAAAAGTAACAGTAATATATTATGATAATAATAATATTATTTGCTCACTAAATTAATAATGATATGATATTAGATTTCAGAATTTTGTATTTCATCATGAAGAAAAAAGAAGACAGTAAACATAGTCTTCTTTAAAATACTACCTTACTTAGTTAATAATAAAATCAAAGGGCACAAACTTGTGATCAACTTAAAGTAATACTAATAACTTTTAGTTATATTGTTAATTTATTTTCTTTTCTTTTTTTTTTCTTTTGAAAAAAAAGGTTATATATTAAAGCCAAAAATATTTACGAAAATCCAGCCTAGGAACAGTTTATCTTTCAACTACAAGTGAAGAACTGTATCCCACATAAACAGAACTTGAGAAACACTACAATCATTAAAAACATCCATATCCGACAGCCAAAGAACTATAGTCTGTCTGATGAGCAAACAAAGTTCCTCAACATCCATTTCTCTTCCTCCAAAAGCTCTACTACTTCTTTCCTTCCACAAATGCCACAAAACTGCATAAATCACTTTCCACCAGACTTCTTTACATCTTCCATTTAAAACATTAAAGCTCCACATCTCAAACATCTTCTTCACAGTCGAAGGAAAAACCCATGAAATTTTAAAAGACTTGATGAAATAAGACCAAACTTCAAAAACATACTGACAATGTAGAAACATATGATCAGCAATCTCTTCGTGCTCCTTGCAAAACAAACAATGCACACTCTCAACTTCCACCCTTCTATGTTGTAACATACTCCTTGTAGGCAAAGAACCATGGAAGTATGCCCATAACATAAAACTAACCTTGGAAGGAATGTTGTTTCTCCACAAAAACTTATGAAAATTACAGTCTTCCTCCACTTCTTGCACTTGAGCCTCATAACATTTCTTTACTGAAAACCCCCCCCCAAAATATCAATCTCATCCTCCTCTTCATTTAAACTATAAACTGGACCCAAAGCATTACACAACAAATCCCACTCTAACTGCTCAGCAGCTGTCAACCTTCTCCTAGCATCATAAACTAATTTTCCATCAACAATCATCTCTGCAACTGAAGCAATTTTGTTTCTGCAAGCTTTATAAATGACTGCAAATCTATCTTTGAGCTTTCCCAGACTAGACCATCCATCCAACCAAAACCTAATTGACTTTCCATTGTTCAATTTGAAAGAAACATTATCCTGCAAGAAAGAAAAAGTATTAAGAATATTCTTCCACACACTCCTCCCCTTAGGCTTAACATCATCACTTGGAAGCAGAACATCAGGATTATTGCATAATTTCTCCTGCACTACCTTCCTCCACAGCATCTTCTTTTCCTAAGAATACCTCCAAATCCACTTTGCCTTAAGAGATTTACTAGTGCATCTGAGATTCTTTATACCCAAACCCCCTAAATGCTTTGGCTTACAGATCTTGAGCCATGAAACCCAACACATTTTCCTTCTATTTTCACTAGAATCCCACAAAAAATTCCTCATCAACCTATTTAACTTCTTCTCCACCTCAACTGGCATGTGAATCAATGACAGAAAATACACAGGAAAACTAGCTGGACAACTCTTAATCAACACCAATCTCCCTGCCTTATTTAAAAATTTCTTCTTCCAAGTTGCAAGTTTAATCTCCATTCTCTGTATAACTTCATCCCACACAGAAGCACATCTTGAAGTAGCTCCTATAGGAAGCCCTAAATACTTAATTGGTAATTTCTCAACCTTGCAACCAATCTCCAAAGCTAGAGAAGAAATAACATTATCAGCACCAACACTAATCAATGAACTCTTTCCATATTCAATTTTAGCCCTGTTAGCATCTCAAAAGAATTTAAAATGAGATATAATCTTCTAATCTCCTCCCCATTAGCATCCAAGAACAATAGTGTATCATCTGCAAATTGTAAATGTGAAATAATACAACCATTTTCCTTAACCTGAAAACCATGAATCTGCCCTCTAGCCACTGCATCCAACACTAACTTTGATAAGACCTCCACCACCAACAAGAATAAAAAAGGAGACAAGGAGTCTCCCTGTCTTAAACCTTTAGAAGGCATAATCTTCTCAGTTGAACTACCATTAACAAGAACTGAAATATGAGCAGAAGAAATGCACCATTTTATCCAAGAAATCCACTTGCTGCCAAAACCATGTTTCTCCATAATTCTCAGAAGAGTCTTCCACTTCACATTATCAAATGCTTTCTCCATGTCTATTTTACACAAGACACCAGGCTTCTTCTCCTTCAATCTACTATCAATACATTCCCCAGCTATTAAAACTCCATCCAAAATTTGCCTCTCCTTTACAAATGCCCCCTGATAATCAGACACCAACTTATGCATTACCATCTTCAACCTGTTTGCCAGCACCTTAGATAACACCTTATAAGCACTACCAAGTAGATTAAGAGGCCTAAAATCCTTAGAAGTACTTGAATCCTCCTTCTTTGGAATTAATGAAACAAATGAACAGTTCAATCTCCAATCCCATGTACCTCTACAATAAAACTCCCCCATCACCCTCATGAAGTCTCCCTTAATAATGTGCCAACAAGATTTATAAAACTCCATAGAAAACCCAGCCGGGCCTGGAGATTTATTAGCTCCAAAATGCTTTATCCCAGCAAACACTTCCTCTTCAAAAAACTCCATCTCCATCTTCTCACCATCCTCCAGCCTTTGAAAATCCAAGTTATCAAGTGACAAAGCCACATCATTCTGTTCCTTAAAAAAATTCTCATCTCCATTCTAATTCTTGTTTGATCAAAACATTCTTCACCATCTATCTCAAGTTTTGCTATAGTATTTCTTTTTTTTCTTGCATTAGCAATTATAAAGAAATATGATGTATTTGAATCTCCCCACCTAAATTCATTATGCTTTGCTCTGGAACGCCACTTCCTTGCTTCCAAGACTGTTATATTCTTCAACTTCAACATACAATTTATTCTCTCTACAACCTGGTCCTGAGACAAAACATGAGATTCTTCCATCTGATCCAAGCAATCGATCTTCTCAGTCAACTATGCCTTCACCTTCTTAACACCCCCAAATTCCTCCCTACTCCAGTTCTTCAAAAAATACTTAAATTTCTGAAGTTTCTTAAAGAAAACAAAACTAGGAATTCCTTGGAACTTCATTATTCCCCACCATTCCTCCACCTTCTTCAAAAAATCCTTATGCGAAATCCAACTATTTTCAAACTTGAAATAAGGTTTACACATTATATTTGGTTTTGTCATCAACATGATAGGCTTATGATCAGAAGTGACCCTAGTAAGAGCCAACTAAATTGCTGCTGGAAACCTCAAATCCATATCCACACTAAGCAAGAATCTATCTAGCCTACACAGCAAAGGATTTACATGCATATCAGACCAAGTATAGGCTCCTCCCAACAATGGCAAATCCACCAATTCCTGGCTAGTAATGAAATTATTAAGAAATGCCTTGTTCCTGCTATCTCCTTCTCCTCTATTTATCTCCTCATCACATCTTACTGCATTAACATCTCCTGCATAACAAATGGGTCCACTCCACCAGTGCCTAACCTCCTCTAAATATGACCAAAACAAAGCCCTCTCATTGTAATCACATGGTGAATACATGTTGCAAACACCCCATTTAAATCCATCTACCTTCTGAGTAAAAAAATGTAGAGATAGTGTTATGTTCTTACCCATTCTTCCTCCTTTGATCAGCTTGTTCCTATTCCAAACTGTAAGAAGACCACCACTGCCACCACAGATACCAGTTGATGGCATATAATCCCAATCAAACTCAGTATCATACCAAATCTGCCTAATCAACCATTGATTGATTTTCATCATCTTTGTCTCCTGCACCATTAGCACATCACACTGCTGATTCAATACCAGATTTTTTAGAGCCACCATTTTATCAAAAGCATTCATCCCTCGAATATTCCAGCTTATCAATTTAAGATCCATTGACTTCTAACAGTGAATTTGGAACCACCTCCACCACTCTTGAGTTATCAATTTCCACCAAAGCCAGCTCTGACGACCATTCCCCATCAATTCTCTGAACAACAGAAATCATCCTCTCAGCATTTATCTTCCTAAACCTCTCCTTGTACTTCACCACTTGTTTCATAACAACTTCCTTTAGAATTTTCCTATCTCCATCACATACTCCACCATATGTACAACAATGAATCATCATTAAATCAGCTGCCTCCATCACCTTCTCCATGCTTTCCGTATGAGATAACTGCAGATCTCCAAGCTTCATTACCACCTGATTCTCGATGTCTGACAGCAGATTCATCTCCACCACCTTATCATACTCCATCACCGAATCACCTACACCCTCATTAATCTCTCCTTCCTCCACTTCCTGGTTTTCAATTTGGGAATTATCTAAAACCCTAAATCGATTAAATGAATTGGTATTGTCCTGACCAAACATGACCATTTGACCAGAAATTGTTTTTGGCCTTAACCCATTATTCGAACCATTGACCCGTTTACCCGATCCACCATCTGATTCAGCCACTAACTCTCCACCATCAACTTCTGACTCCCTTCCACCATCTGACTCAGTTCTAACTGTACTTTCCATAACTAGAGCCTGATTACGCGCCAACAAACTGTTGTTAACAGCATTTTGAATTTGAATTTGTACCGGAAATAACTCCTTAGTCAAAAAATCAAAATTTCTAACTTCCCGGCGATAATCCAGCTCCACAAACTTTATTTTCTCCTCATAATTAGGATCCCATTCCGCCGTTAGCACCACCTTCAGTCAAGCCACCTCCACCACCAACACCGCCGGAATGTTACTGATATTTCCAGTGACTGCAATTCTGAAAAACCAGTTCCCCTCCATCCTTAAAGATTCAGTCGCAATTCTAGTAAAGTCTCCAGAGGATAACTCATTCCCTATTCTTGAAATCACCTCAGATGACCATTTGTCAGCCGATAGTTCACTAATCTTAAACCAATGGACTGTCTCCGAGACCTTATCAACTGGATATAATGCTAAATCTCTCTTCCGCTGTTTTGTCTGCACCATCACCTTCTTTGGCTTACTAACTAAATCACCAGTCCACATCGCCAGGGATATATTCACACCTTTGTAATTCCACTTTAATGGTTTCCATATTTTCTTCCACTCCTCCTCCTCCATCTCCAACAACCCCTCCAACATCGATACTCCTTCTATCTCCATAAACCTTGTAATACCCAACTCCCTTTTGATCGACACAGCAACTTGGTTCCACCCAACTCTCCTAGAAAGTGTTACAACTCCAGTTCTCTTTAATCTGGACTTTATAGATCCACCATTTCTAGGAAAATCCACAGCTTTAGGCAAAGATTGACTCACCTCCTTCCAACCAATCTTCTCCAAATATAGGTCTAAAACCTCAGCCAAAATAGACCAGCAACTCTTATTGTCTCCGCTTGGAACACATATGCTATAGGAATTTTCTTCATCTCCTTTCACATGTCTTGAAATCCTGATATACTCACCTCCATGATTTGACTGAACTTTGATAATAAAAATCAGATCATCAGTCATGTTTTCATATTTTACCTCCTTATTCTTCCCTTTATGAATCATCTTAAGCATTGATATCACCCATAACGCCGTCTCCTTTGGGAATGCTAGCCAGGCTCTAGCACCACCCCATCCCCTTTCCAATATCTTCACCATCTCCTTATCACCAATAATCTCCAGGGTGATTTCAAAACTTTTTCTATCAAGCTGAATAAGTTTTCTACTACCTTCATCGCTCTCTCGGTGTTTCTCTCTCATCGCTCTCTCGGTCTCAAAATCTCAACAACAGTGCATCATTTAAAAGACAAATCATTTTCGTAAAAGTTATCTAAACTTATTTTCTTGAAAGCTGTTCCAGCTAGTTACATTTCATTTAAGGTAACGACTGGATATTGATATATGGACTCGAGGATTTCTTTTTAGAATATAAATATGTTTGCTTTTAATATTTATGTGTTAATATATAATTAGTCCAACCATGAGGGGTGCTCACGAGTTTGGAGATCTCATGAAATACTCCTATTATGTAAATACTTATATCTTTGTTGTGGGGAATGGGCCGGGTTCGTTCAGGGGAGCAGGCTCGGTGGCTACCCTGCCAGGGGCAGGACTTGGCCTATGCCAAGTTGCAAAAGAAAAAGAAAAAAAAAATCCAAATTTGTATATACCCCTCTAAAATGATCACTCCAAATCCTTGTTCCCAGAATCGATTTAAAATCCAATAAGAAGACTTGCACAAATTCTTTGAATAAACTAAGTATGAGTTTGTTGATAGCTGCAGATCAGAATGCTCATGTTGATGAAGACGATGTTGTGTTGGAGGTTTAGGGGACTTGGTCAACATTGGTAAGTTTTTTTCATGAACTCTGAAAATCTTTTCAAAATTGTTGATGAGTTTTGATTGATGATGTAGATCCAAATCCTCCAGTTCATGGAAATGTTGCTGCGATTGGAGGCATAGAGAACTTGGTTAACCTTGGTAAGCTTTTTCGTAAACTCTTAAGAATTCTGATTATAGAGTGATGATAATATTATCCTATGGGTTTGATCATAACGATGACGGTGATGATGTTGCTTGTTGGAGGTTGGGCATTATTGGATAGATACTACATCGAGAGGCTTATCATTTTGGAACCTTCCCTGCCTGGTCAAGAACTTCAGAATGGTCAAAAGTTTTTCCTATTAGTTTGAATTTCATCGGTGGTCGACGGTAGATCACGATCTCCCCACAACCAGGGATGCCACTATATGAGCCAAGACTGCAAATGGTGGTTACTGATATGCAGGCATGGCTACAGCTAATTATGTATAACCAGTTGCAAGACATTCAGAGGCAGCGGCAACTAGACCAGGAATCCAGAGAACTGAACCAACTATCCGCTACCTAAAATCAGTCAACTGGTGATCTGTTACCAAGACTTGGTACTGGGTTACATATTCACAATGCATCTAAAAATTTCTGGCCAGCCGAGCACATGGGAGGTGATTCTAAAGTACCGAGCACATGGTTAATAATTTCTGGGTTACTTAATTCAGAAGTACTGAGCACATGAAGCTAGTAATTTCTGGGTTACATCAAACTGGTCCCAGGATGGTGGTTCCCATGCAATGCAAAGATACCTCTTGGGCTTTTGTCATCGTTTGAGCAGGGTCAGGTAACACACTCAACGGGTTTCAAAGGCCTAAAGAAGAGATATTCTCAAACTTAATATTCATGGAAAGCTCTAAAACATGGTACATAAAATTTCCATTCATCACACACACACGCAAAAAAGCAATAGAAAAGCACAATTGAAACCAAATTTGAAACCATTTCTATTTATGAAACTAGTCGATAATAGCCTGTGTACTGAAATTTAATCCTCATAAAATGCAGAGAACCGTCTTAAATGTCTTCTTGACATATTATTTATTTAATACCTCTATGAATTGTTCTTGTGCCCTGTTTCCTGTTGGTGAGCTGTCAGACCATCTTCCTTGTTGTATTTACTTCCATAGCAGCAAATCCAAGGCTGGGCCTCCCTCTTTGCGTGTTTTTGTGTTAGGTTTTGACCTGCAAGAAGGAAGAGAAATAGCAAGTCAGTTAAGTTTAAGAAACATGAAGATATCTTGTTGCGCCAATAAAGCCAGAAGGATTCATGTAAGAGATGCCGAACACCTCTTTGAGCAGCAAAAAGGTCCTCTACAAGTTCAAGGTTACAATGTCTAAACACAGATCATTTTTCTCCTAGTTTGCTGTTCAATTACTTGGATCCGGTTACATGCATCCTTAAAGTGAAACCAGGACAGGAGAAATTTTATCTCTTATGGTAATTTCAAGCATAATGTGTGGGAGAAAGAAGAATTGTGTAATTTCATATTTCCAAACCATTTCATAATGAATCAATATTTTATTTAGTAACGAGATTTAAATTACCATGCGGCTTTTGTGTGATCACCCCCGATTTTTTATTGCCAGATCTGCTGTTTACTCTCGCCATCGCTACAATGAAGCATCATCACATAAGATTTTAATAACATCCGATTAGAAATTTTATTATAATTCCATTAGTGAAAAGATCTTTGAAAACAGAAAAGATCTAATCAAACATCTTATCAACGTTTGATGTAATATGAGATTTCTTTTTTTTCAAGCATTTAATCACATTTATTGAACATAAGATTTCCTTATTTAAACATTTAATCAAACTAATCGATTTCTTTATTTACAAATTTTGAAACAACAAATCAAACATTTAATCGGTTTTCTTTATTTACAAATTTCAAGATATCAAATCACACATTTAAATGATTTCTTTATTATCGAGACATCTAACCAAACATTAGAGAGACAGATTACCTGTCGCTGATTAGATTAGACTTAGGGGGTTTTGTATTTTGATTTCTTCTCTCTGGATTGAATATATTTGACTTGGCATATTTTTTCTTATTTTGTTATTGTAAAATAGAATTGCACTCGGCTTTTAGAATTTTATACAAGCTCAACGTAACTTTGTCAATCGGGGCTCAGGATCATCTGTTGCCGTCTTGTTTCTTTTATTCCCACAGAATGACTTGTGACAAGTCACCACCTGTGTCCTGTATTTTTTACCACAATTTAGACTTTGTTTGACTAAATTAGACGATTTTTTATGGGTAAAAGAAAAAAAATTTCTTTTATTCGTTACTTAAAGGTCTCTTTTACCTCTTGTCCACCGGGATAACTTCTGACGACAGGAACGACAAGATCTTCGCCATTTGTGATAACGACGGGGATAATAATCATCGGGATAACTTTGTGATTGTTACTTTCACTTTTAATGCCACTGTTGCTTGACAGTAAGATCTTTGCCATTTGAACTCTTTAATTTTACTACAATTGTGGATACTCTACATGCATAAAATCATTTAAATTGTTAGAATTTTTTGGTGTGAGTTTCTAATTCTTGATTTTTGTCCTAATTAAGTTTGCTCTCATTTGGTAATTAGTGTATTATTTTGCTTAGTTGATTTTGATGAGTTCAAAGTCGGTCTTTCATTTTCATTTTTCATGATAACGAATTTGGGTTCTATTGAAGAGTTTCCACAAGCCTTTACTCGGTGAGAAAACAAATTCCTACTAGTGTCACATGCATGATATACAAATGAGAGGATCAGTAGAAAGAAAAAGAAAAAAAGACAAAGAAGAGGTGTAGATAGAATCAGTTAATACATATGAAGATGATATAAGTTGGGATGAACAACCTAATGCCTAACTCAAGCATTGGTGAAAGCTACATACGACAGGGAATGACAATAATTATGGATTTGAACATTTAGCCACGGTTTGTAAAGATTGCATTCCTTAATATATAAATGTATTTGTTTATGAGTATGAAATCATACTTAACCGATTTTAGAACTTAACCAACTAAGTTTGCAAACGGGTACGCAAACTTAAGTTCCGGACTTTGGTCTTGTCCGACAGTTCGTAAACGGGTACGCATACTGTTGTCCCGGACCTAACTCAGGTAAAACCGTTCGCATACTGGTATGCAAACTTGGTTCCCGGACTTTGACAGTTAAAACCGTTCGCATACTGGTGTGCAAACTTGGTTTCCGGACCTGAATCATACCACAACAGTTTGCATACTGGTATGCATACTGTGCTATATCCAGACAATGGTTAATTGTTCTGAACTCCCATTTAAATCATTGAAACATCCTTAGAAGACGACAATGGTTGTCTCACACATACCATTAGCTTATAAGTAATTTGCAAGTGATCGAATGATCAATACGAAACATTTCGAGTCGACATCAAATGACTGTCTCACACAAATCATGTAAGATGTTTCAAGGCAATTTTCACAAGATCACCTTTTGACTTATTATTTAGTTTCCAACAAAATAAATTGTTTCCAACTAAAATCGTCAAGAATAATGATGAACGTAGCTAAAGCAAAAAGCTTTCCAACACATATTTCGAGAAATAGATATGCGAGATAAACTCGGCTCGGAATATCAAATGTGTATAATATAAAAATCTATATAGCTATACGACTTAGTCTCATTAGGAGATATAATAGAATAGACTTTTGAGTGATAGATAAATTTTAGTCTCCACATACCTTTTGTTGATGAAGTTCCACAAAGCTCTCCTCAGTAGATCTTCGTCTTCAATCTATGAACTCCGTGAAGTCTAAAGCTCAACTACACATTCTATCCTAATCCGAGACATAACTATCAGTAGACTAGAAATCAAGACTTATAGTTTTGATCACCTAAACTTGACAAACAAGCTTGAGATATCAACGCTTGCGAGTTCGACTGAGCAGTGCTCTAACACTTTAAATATAAAAGCCTTAGAAAGATGGTCTAAGGTTGGTTGGGTTGCACCGCTTATCATCTTTCATGTCAACGTAATCCTTATCCTTATGTGAATACCTTAATCACGGTACAACAGGAAACTTGATTCCGCTTGATGTTAATTACACACATCAAAGCTTCAAAATCAGTATGATATGGTACCAAATAAGTTTTGGATAATGTTAAGCTGCAAAGGATATACAACCATCATGAAAACAACCCAAATCCCGTGCCGTAACGGCATGGGTCATATATCCTAGTATATATATATATATATAAAAACTTAGGCAAGCTTAACTGGAATACATGCTAGAGTCAGTAGCGTAAAAAGTCCAATGATTAAAGTCTTTTACATGCTAGAGCTAAATTAAAAGTTTCTGAGTTTTGAGTTATGTGAGTAGTTTTAAGACCAACTAAAATATGATGTTGTTTTTTCCCTTGTACTTCTTTCGTGGTAATTAGGGTGGAAACTCCCTTGGACAACATTGTGATATTGCATAATAAAGAGAATAAAAATCTCTATTGTTTCATCATGAATTTTAACATTGGTATGCTGCATTTCCTTGGCCCGGTTGAAAGCTAAGTCCGCTCCTCGTACTTCATTATTCATAGTGTCCTGGATGTCCTCTAGTCCCATCAGTGTTTCCTACAAAATCCATAGCAGTTAGGGAAGTATAGTAATAGAGGCACTCTAGGTCTTGTGGAGTGCAAATTTTTATGATTATTCCAAATTCCTCTCTTTCGTCTTTGAAAATGGGAAAGTGAAGATCAATATTGTCCTCAACATGATATAAAAGACATTGTTGAGGATGTGATCCTGTATATGGCGAATTATGTTATGGGAGCAAAGATGTTTTTAAATGCTTTGAGTTGTGTTTATGGCGTTCGTATGGGTGTGATTGAAAATGTAGTCGCACCTAGCTTTTCAAATGAACATGCATGTTGTAGCATGAATATTTCCATTAAAGTTAGAGGTATTGTTGCTCAAATCAGGAGTTGAACCAACTTAGGAAATTTATGGTTGAATCAAATTTACCATGATTAGGTCCAACAGAGAAACTCAAGAAGAGATGAGTTATAGTTTCGTCCCGCTATAGCACAACTTGCAGATATAGTCTATATAGTGAAGGATTCTAACAGTTTTAGTATCAACGAAGATCTTAGAGCCGATATACACTCCGAACAACGGAAATCGGGTCCGAGTTTGTTTGAAAGCAGCTCCGGAGGCTTCGGAGTAAGGGTGACAATGGATGTCCGAAAATTCCGGTATTCGTTCGAATTCGCATTTGAAATATCAAATATTATTCGAAAATGTTTTTCGGTTTCGGATATCCGTATTTTTTTTATCCAAAAATGTAACTAATCGGATACGAATTCGGATATGGAGGTATTCGCATCCGAAATATCCGTATCCGAAATTTAAGTATGAATATATATATTTTTTAGACCTATGAAAGTGTAGGTAGGGGTGTAAATTCGGGCAGGCCAGGCCGCCCGGCCCAAAAACTAAGACAGGCGGGGCAGGCCAGGCTTAATATTTGCGAGCCCGTAAAAAAATTCAGGTCGGGTAAAAGTAGATAATTTGCTACCAAAAATCCGCCCAAAGCCCGCTTTTTATACGGGCTGGACAGGCCACTATTTTGAAAATATTTTTTTGTTAAAAAAGTTTAAATTTTCAAATGGATAGTATTAAATTTATTTATTATTAATATGATATCCTTTTCTTTCTAACATTGCATATCATAAGTGATAGTATTATTTTATATTTACATTACAATGACAAATTTCTTATTTTAGCCTATAATAAATAATTAATTAGATTACAATAAACTTTGTAAGAAAATATATTACTATTAGTGTTTTGAAAAGGTTAATTATAAGTAGAAACAACTATATATTTTATTTTTCTAGATACACAATTGACAATTATAAAATGGTAAATGATTGATGGCATAAAGAAGGCTTTAAGTCTTTTTAAGAGGATACTAAATGATTGATGGCATAAAGAAGGCTTTCAGGATGGGCACCAGGCCGGGTATCAGGTCGGGCATCATAATTAATTGCAAAGCCTGAGCTCGCCCAATAAATTAATCCAGGCCAGGCTAGGCGGCCCGCGACGGGCCATAAAAGGCTTTGGGCTACTTTGGGTACAGGCAGGCTCAGACGGGTACAGGCAGGCCGAGTATTTTCGGGTATTATTTAGACCCCTAAGTGTAGGTCATATCTAAAAAAAATTTATTTTCCTTTATATTTGTCTTCTTCTTCTTCATTAATTCTTCTTTTTCATTAGATAACAATAAGATAACAAAATAATCCATAAGAAACAATTAGTCAATAAAATCGTACAGAACTTTATATTTTGACATTTTGTTAAATTTTATTAAAAAGCATAAATAATTTTTTATTGTAGGGTCTTGAGCCCATGTATGTGCGGCCCATATAGGTGTAACCATGGTTTACCTCATAGCCTATATATAGAGGCTTAAACCTATGTAACATGTAACTTATCTCTAATCAATAAGAGTTCTCCTTCTTCTGTTCTTCCATATTCTATTTCTACTTCAACACGTTATCAAGCACGACTCTACCAACTAGTGCAATTTTTCTTCTTCGTTCAAGATTGGTAATGGATATTTCTTGAAGATTAACGTGGTTCTTATCCTATTTGTGTATCATCATGGATGCGTTACCAGGTATTTCTTTTGAACAAAGAAATTTTATTTTCGTAGTATATATTAGGGTTCCACGAATGTATGATTATCAAACATAGATATTTCACCAATAGATTTTTATGAAATTTTAGTATGTTCAACCCAATTAGGTATGATTTAGTATATTAAAATTTCAATCAAATCGTAATATGATGCAATCTCCAAATTCTTATTTTAGTGGAACTATCTTCGTTCAGAAAACCCTAATTATAACAGTGTCGAAAAACCTACGTTTTTTAGAATTTAAACCGTTGGATTATTCTGGAATTTTTATATGTGGTATATATTATTTTCACTGAGATACCGCAAAAAACTTCATAAAGATCCAACCATGGGAAGTACTCCAAAGTACGTGATATTTCCTTCTGTGTCCACATAAACGTTAATTGGAACAGTCATACGGCTTCATGAATATATTTTTATCTAGCCGTTGGATGTCTTTGAAATTTTATTATGTTTGTAGAAATATTATTATGAAAATACTTTAGAAATTTCATTATCATCGGACATGTTTACAATTGGTTTCCGATCACTAGAGTTGGATGATGAAATTTTCAATCTTAGGGTTAACAATATATTTGGACCAATATGATAATATTTGCAAGTTTATTATCAATGGGCTTGAGTACTTCATATATAATAGACCATATATGTGAACTTTTTTTAACCATGACCTAGTCAAACCAATTGAGCGGGCTTTGACCATTCCGATTAAAATTTGACCTTTTGGACTCAGAAGTACTTGAACGCCATTAAAGATCCTCTGATACAGAAGTCAATTGTATCTACAAGGGCTATAAATCCATCATGAAGTGTATTTACTAAGCATGAGATAGAGATGTACTTCTGAATCATTTGAATGAGAGTTGGACACTTCGTATAAACATTTATTGAGTAAGGTACAAGTGATGGAAAGCAGGTATCATATAGTAGCAGCCAACTACAAGATATTTTGAGAGTTTAAAGGACAACAAACTCACTATATATTAAAAGAAGGTCATACCCCCGCTTGTCAACTTCAGTGGAAGTAAGAAACTTGTCCAGTTAATACACTTACATTTTGATAGGTTTATTAATTATCTTTATTCAACTGAATTTTGTATGATTTGATCATGGACTATCGATTGTATGGTAGTTTAATAAACATTTTTTTAAAAGCTAATTGCGAAGAATTAAATTCATTGTATGTACACATGGAATGAAAATTATATCATTTCCATGAGTGTGAAATACTCTAAAGCACTTGAGATATACTCAAAAGTACTTGAGTTAAAAAAGATCATTTGTACATTATGATGAAAAGTATATCATCTTCATGACATGTAACACTCAGAAGTAAATTATATAAGTTTTGTTTTGTTACGTAATAAGACCACACCACTTATTACACGAATCTCTTAAGGAAATATATTAAACTGCTTGTTGAATTGTTTCCTCATATGATTGGATCATCACAGGTAATAACCGAGCGAAGAAATGCTCAATATTTGTTGCCTAATTGGTATAAAGATTAAAAGTTACATGAGCTCTGTAAGAACCAAGAGCTAATCACACTTTGTTAAGTTTCTACGAAGTCTGTGCAAACGGTTATTGTATGAAAACTAACTGTGAGAATGGAAATTCATCTACAAATTACCTCCAATGAATGTGAAAGGAATCACATTTTAGATAAAATAATGAGCCAATTAGTCTAGTGAACTGTAAATCACTAATACTTGGATAATTGAATCCATATCGTCACCGACAATGTAATGTTGGGAATTGACTCATTCAGGTTCTGACATAACCATAAAAATACTTTGGTTGTGATATGATGTTCAGTTTTGAAAGAACTCAAATGGACATCCTTTTATTTGAGTGAACAAGAAAATGGGAATTAAAAGGATTGAAAGAATGAAAAGTGACAACATCTCTCACAATTAATGCTTTCTAAAGTACTAGAAATAACACCTTCCCTCGCATTATGCTTTTACAGTAATAAAGCATGTCACTCATTTTACAAAATCTTTCTTTAGTAAACAGGATTGAGACTATCCTAAGATGCAAATGGTAAACAACTCATTTTTTTCAAAAGAAACAAAGTGATAGTTGTGGACATATCCACACAGAATGCGGTCCATTCAAGTGATTTATGGCTCTGGTAGATAATTCGAAGTGTTGAATTAATTATTGTTCACAAAAAATTATGCATTTTTGAAACAATTTTAGCACATATTATACAATTTAAGGTCTCACCAACCTTGTTAATGCTAGATATTTTACATCAAAAGGACTTGATGGATATTGCATGTTTAATAGGATCATTGTAGAGCATCCTACACCCCATGGTCTCGCAGAGGCTACCATCGAAGGTTATAGATGGTGTCTAAGGATAGGTTAATCGTAACAACCTTCCTATAAATGCTTGGGGGATATGCAATATTATACGCATATTTACTTATTCGTTTTAGAACCCACAATTAGTCAACCATTTTCGCGTACCAGTTGGTAACTGGTTATAAGCCTGACATTTGTATTCTTACGCATTTTTGGTTGTGCTATTTATGTGCCACTACGACTCCACATCGTACTATAGTTGGTCATCAAAACGATTAAGTAATTATGTTGGATATGAATTCCCAACAATTATCCGCATTTTGAAACCTTTGGCAGGCGATCTCTTAACCGCTATATTTGCGGATTTTCACTATGATGAGATAGTCTTCCCATTGCTAGGGGGAGATACGAAAAAAGGATTTTCTAAGGGAACCATCGGAATTGTCGTGGTGTGTTCCCACTCTGTCTCATATTGATTCTTGTACTCAACAAATGTAAATGTGAAGTGAAAAGAATTATCGATTTCAGAAAGTGCACTGATATCGGTAACGTGACAAGATCATACCTACCAACTGCAAATGTGCCTGCAAGATTAGAAATCCTTAGTATGGGTACACCATAGACTAAGGTGTTGCAACTACACTTGGTGGAAGTATAGTTGAGGCCGTGGCTCCATAAAGGAAGATGGAGAGACCACCAGGTTCGATCAATGCTCACCTAGAAAGGAAGTAGGTGAACAAGGAACAACCTAATATATCGTTAATTAAATCATCTCATTATATTTTCTATGATTATGTCCATGAATCAAACTGGAAGACGCTCCGAAGTTTAATGATTCCAGAGAACAATGAAATCCTAAAGGATTATGAGAACACACACACGAGTCAATGAAAAGATCGTGCGAGCATAATAATGATTATTTTTCTATATAGTTTCTCAAGGAAATAGAGCACGATAAGATCGAACCATGCTTCTTATTGTTTAAATATCAACAAAGAGCATATTTGGCCTACACAATCCAGGTAGAATTTGATTCTTTGACAAATATATAGGTATTTGGTGTGGTAGTGCTAACCAACCAAGTGTAAATCCTGTGGACATACATGATTATTTGTCACAAAGCGCAGTGAGAATAATGAAGTCGTAAAGTATAAAGACTCTCCTTGTGGCGCGAGGTTTATCACAACGACCTGAAATTGTTTACTCTCTTGTAACGAACGTTATAGCGTTCTGTTACTTAGTTGGCTTGGTAGTTTCAAAAGGACTTAAAATGCAAAAAAATTATGTGGTGTAAGGATTAAGATATAAGCATATTTACAAAAGTGTTTTAATAGCATTTTGTCGCCCAAATAAATGACTCTAGACCACGGAGTACGTTTTCAATTAGACTGGAATATTCACTTATGAATTGAAACAATCAGGCGGATTTGGTATACCTGTCTAAGGGACAATTTGATTGGGAAGGAATAAACAAGTAAGGTATTTTTCCCTGCGTACTCACGAAGAAAATTCCTAATTTGGAATTGTAGCTATCTAACTCAATGGTATAGACATGGTATGCACCCTTAATGAAATAAGAGATTGTACAAGCTACTTGAAATTTATAGATAAAAATATGGGAAAAGCTCGGTCTGACACCGAGCTTGTGGTATATTATTCCACCAGTTTGCATATGTCCAAAGTTGTCAGGAAATTTAACAAGGACATGCATCCTGCTAGCACTCCCATGATTAGTTGAGGTACAAATGTAATAAAATGACCATTTTGTCTAAAGGAAGATGGCGGAGATGTGTTGGGAGATGAGATTCCCCTATCTAAGTGAAATAGACGCATTATTGTACTTAGCATAGTGTACTCGACCAAATATTTCATCCTCAATTAGCTAGATATAGCTTAGCGCCGATACAATGTCTTTGGAATGGTATAATGAATGTAACCATATACTTAAAAGGAACCATTGACATGAGTTTGTTTTATCCCTACAAAGACATAAAGAGGACTGCTAATGGAAGTGCAATCCTAAAGTTGTTAATTATAAAGGAATAATAATCTCTTCTCCCATGAAAGTAATCAGGGGGAGACATGGTTGACTTATTTACTAAGTCATTTCTATATTCACTTTTGGAAAGTATATGACTAAAGGAATTGTCTGGAAACTCCTCTGAATGGAATCAGGGGGAGATGCCGACATCAGGGGGAGGATCTAAGGATATGATGTCGACATATTTAACTCTGAAATGTGAAGCTGTGTTGTACTCTTTTTCCCTTCGATCGAAATTAGTTTTCCCCACAGGGTTTTTGTTACTCGGCAAGGTTTTTAGCGGGGCAACCATAACTACATGATAAATGATGAATACCTGCAGATTGCACTGATATAATTGCTTGAAAATATCAAAATTAAAGAAATATAACTCGATAGTTTGTCAAGTGAAACCACTGCCAGAACCAGCACAACAAAGCAAGGAGGCACAAGTCAACTGATAGTATTGATACTACTATTGCGTATCAATACTAGGTGTTCATCAATATTATGTATGAGTAATCGGCAAAGGCATACTTTCGGACTTATCGCGTTGTACTCTTTTCCCTTCCTCAAGGTTTTATCCCACTGGGTTTTCCCTTGTCAAGGTTTTAACGAGGAATATGCGAGTTCAGCTCTGTTCTAAGTTTTCTTAATATTGTACTCTTTTTCCTTAGTTCAGGTTTTGTCCCTATGGGTTTTCCTGGCGAGGTTTTCATGGGGCAATATACTTAGATACGATGGTCATCGAGGAGAGAACTACATTTGAAGAACTACGTCTGAAGCACTATATGTAAAGCGCTACATATGAAGCATTAATATTGGACCGCATAAGGGGAAGTGTTGCAGGGCCTTGAGCCCATGTATGTGCGGCCCATATAGGTGTAACCATGGTTTACCTCATAGCCTATGTATAGAGGCTTAAACCTATGTAACATGTAACTTATCTCTAATCAATAAGAGTTCTCCTTCTTCTGTTCTTCCATATTCTATTTCTACTTCAACATTTTTTTAATTCTAATTAAATTTTATGTAAACATTAATCTTGTGCAAAAATATAAACATTTTTTTTTTTTTAATGATTTCGGATCGGATAATTATCCGATGTCCAGATAGAAATTCGGATACGAATTCGAAGTGAAAATTACTATATCCATTTGGATTTCGAATCGAATTCGGATAGTTCATGGTATTTTCGGATTCGGATACGGATTCGGATACAGATAGTGCCCTTCCGTATTCGCTAGCATCCGTTTACACCCTTACTTCAGAGTTGTCATGGATCCGGTTTGGGCCGATCCTATGTATCCAAATTTCACATTTTGAGTCCACCAAAAAAACCCAACTCACGCTAGGATATCCATGGTCCGCAAAAATCCTCCACTATCAAAACCCTCATTTCTGAAAACCCTCGCCCTAAAAGAAACCCGATCCCCTTCTTCCCCAATCTCCAAAATCAACCAAAAACTAGGGTTTCAATCTCATCGCAACCCAAAATCATGGCGTCGAACACTCCAAATCTGGAGTGTAGAATGTACGAAGCACGATATCCAGAAGTAGATATGGCAGTAATGATTCAAGTGAAGAACATAGCAGATATGGGTGCTTATGTTTCCCTTCTTGAATACAATAACATTGAAGGTATGATTCTGTTCAGTGAGCTTTCACGAAGACGTATTCGAAGTGTTAGTAGTTTGATTAAAGTTGGTAGACAAGAACCAGTTATGGTACTTAGGGTTGATAAAGATAAAGGTTATATTGATTTGAGTAAAAGAAGAGTTGCTGAAGAAGATATTGCTACTTGTGAAGAAAGATATAATAAGAGTAAACTTGTTCATTCTATTATGAGGCATGTTGCTGAGACTTTGCAGCTCGATTTGGAGGTATAATTACGATTTTTTCTCATTTTTTTTGAATTTTCATTTTGTTATTTGTGTTGAAATGCGATTGATATTGTTTGTTGTTAGAAGTATATTAGTTGGACAATTTTTGTTAGGGTTTGGGTAAGGAATTGTTGCTGCTAGGGTTGAAGAAATGGACTGATGTGTTTATAGGTTGGCCTCTTCCTAGGTGTGGATGCTGGCATTGTTACCTAATCCCTGTCTATGTTAGAGAACGTGTAAAATGCGTGATTACTTGAACATGCTTTACCTTTAATATTAGTGATCCATGAAGTGCAGAGAAGACTACTTGAAGTACTGTTAGTGTTAATTCAGGATGGCATTGATTTTTAAGTTGCACAAATTTTGTTACGGTTCGGATAAGGGATTGTTTCTTGCATAGATAATGCTAGGGTTGGAGAAGGGGACTGTTGCGTTTATAGGTTGGCCTCTTCCTAGATGTGGATGCTGGCACTGCTACTTATTCTGTAGTCCATGTCTATGTTACGAGTAAGTGTGAAATTTGACACTTGAACATGCTTTACCCTTAATTCATCTGCTGCGTGTAGTGCAGAAATGACAACTTTAAGTTCTGTTAGTGTTAATTCAAGATGGCATTGATTTTTGAACTTAGATTTTCAAGTTGCTTGGTGTACTAGTTGCACAAATTTTGTTAGGGTTTGGATAAGGAATTGTTACTTGCCTAGATAATGCTAGGGTTAGAGAAGGGGCCTGCTATGTTTATTGGTTGGCCTTACACTTTGTAGGTTGGCTTTACACTTCGTAGTTGTTATATTGATTGCATTTTAGGTTGGCCTCTTCGTGGTTGATGATGCTGGCACTGTTACTTATTCTGTAAACGATGTTTATGTTATGAGGAAGTCTGAAATGTGTGATTACTTGAACATGATTTACCCTTAATTCTGCTGCTCCATGAAGTGTGCAAAAAAGACTACTCGAAGTACTGTTAGTGCTAATTTAGGATGGCATTGATTTTTGAACTTGGAATTTCAAGTTGTGTGGTGTGCTAGTTGCACGAATTTTGGTAGAGTTCGGACAAGGAGTTGTTACTTGCATAGATAATGCTAGCCTGGTTTACGCGGATACTTCTAGGGGGTCCCCATATCGTATGGACACAGCCACATACGGGGACACACCAAAAATACGTCTATTACATAAAAAATTATTATTTAAATTGTAAAGTAGTCTAGGACCAATCATATACATAATATGTGGCCAGTTCATGCTCTTTTGTATGACTTTTTGTAAGTGGTATACACAAAAATCTAATTGAACTTCTATTATATGTTAAAATAGACGGTATTTTCATGTATACCGCTGTGTCCCCATATCAAGGTTTTCTAGAATTGCCGTATTGGACACACAGAGATGTCTCCATATTGGACACCTGTGGGCTGTGGCTGAATGTGTGCAACCCATCGCTAGGGATTAGAGAAGGGGACGGCTGTGTTTATTGTTTGGCTATACATTTCTTAGTTGTGGATGCTGGCACTTTTACTTAGTTCGTAATCCATGTCTATTGTATGAGGAAGTGTGAAATGTGTGATTACTTGAACATGATTTACCCTTAATTCCGCTGCTCCATGAAGTACAGAAAAGACTACTTGTAGTACCTTCAGTGTTAATTCATGATGGTATTGATTTTTGAGCTTACAGTAGTTGTGTGGTGTACTAGTTGCACATATTTTGTTATGGTCAGATAAGGAATTGTTACTTGCATAGATATTGCTAGGGTTAGAGAAGGGGACTGGTTTGTTAATTGGGTAAGGAATTGTTACTTGCCTTGATAATGCTTGGGGATTCAAGAAGGGGACTGCTGTGTTTATTGGTTGGCTTTACACTTCGTAGTTATGGATGCTGGCCCATTTACTTATTCAGTAATCTATGTCTATGTTACGTGGAAGTGTGAAATGTATGATTATTTGAAGAACTGTAACGCTAATTCAGGATGGCATTGATTCTGGAACTTGAATTTTATGTTATGTGGTGTAGTGTCTGTGGGTGCTGGTCCTTCTATTTTGACCTTGCACGGAGAAGGCTAGAGTTTAGATAAGGAATTATTACTTGCACGGAGAAGGCTAGAGTTGGAAAGCGTGACTGTTTTACCCTTCGTAGTTAATACTATGTGGATGCTGGCACTGTAATCCATGTCTATGTTATGAGGAATTGTGAAATGTGTGGTTGCTTGAACATGTTTTATCCTTAATTCTGCTGCACCATGAAGTGCAGAAAAGACTACTTGAATTACTGTTAGTATTAATTCAGGATGGCATTGATTCTTGAACTTGAGTTTCAAGTTGTGTGGTGTAGTGTTTGTGGGTGCTGTTCCTTTTTATGTTACTTATGTAATCCCTGTCCATGTCAAGAGGTATATTACTTGCACAAATCATGTTAGGGTTTAGATAAGGAATTTTACTTGCATGGATAAGGCTAGAGTTGGATAGCGCGACTGTTTTACCCTTCGTAGTTGATACAATGTGGATGATGGCACTTTAACTTGTTCTGTAATTTGTGTCTATGTTATGAGGAAGTGCAAAATGTGTGATTACTTGAACATTCTGTACCCTTAATTTTATTGCTCCGCTAAGTGTAGAAAAGATTACTTGAAGTTCTGTAGTGTTAATTCAGAATGGCATTGGTTTATGAACTTGAGTTTCAAGTTGTGTTGTGTAGTGTTTGTGGCACTGGCCCTTCTATTTATTTTGTTAATTCATGTCTATGTTAAGAGGTATTATCGCGACAATGGATGCTCACTTTTGTGATTACATGCTTTATTGGTTAAGATAAACATTTGGATTCAGTCTCACTTACTGGCATGGTAAGTTTTATCTTGTAATAGAAGTATGAATGCTTACGATGCTAGAAATTTAACCAATGCATCATTGATCGGCCAGATGCTTTTGCTTGTGTTTAAATTACATTTCCCTCTAACCTTGTTAATTGTAAGATACTAGGATTGCTATTTTAGAATGAGTCAATATGACATATTGCTGTAGTTGACGAGAGAACATTAATATGATACGGTGTTGGTTTTGCCCCTATGAAATGAAGCAATTTCTGGTCTTGAATTTTGATAATGTGGTAAAGTAACAATGGTGGATGAATAGGATGATTTTGTGACCCGTAATCTGTTCCATATACAGTCTCGTTGCATGGTCATAGGGTTCCGTCACATATATGTACTTTTACTCAAAAAACAAATCTACGTGAGGTGGTTCAATTTATGTTTTATTTTATTTGGCTGTCTGGCTATTATATAAGTAATGGATTTGCTGACATAATGCTAATTTCCATTGACAGGATCTGTATATCCATGTTGGCTGGCCTCTATATCGAAAATATGGGCATGCATTTGAGGTAATGCGCTGCGACGAAAATCTCATGTTGGGTCATTACTCTTTATCTACTGCTCTAGTTTAATCTGAAATTTTATTGTTTACTAGGCATTCAAGTTGATCGTGGCTGATCCTGATACTATTCTCGATTCCCTCACACGTGAAGTCAAAGAAGTTGGCCCTGATGGACAAGAGGTAAAGCTGGTTTGCCTGCCTGTAATTTGCTTAATTTCCTTATGGGTGGATTTAAAACTGATAGGGACATTTCAATATGTTTATAACAGGTTACTAAAGTGGTACCTGCTCTGTCAAAGGAGGTTAAAGATGCTTTGATGAAGGACATCAAAAGGCGTATGACTCCACAGCCGATGAAAATTCGTGCAGATATTGAAATGAAATGCTTTCAGTTTGACGGGGTTCTCCACATCAAGGTAATGTTAACATCTTTTCAATTTAATTATCATTTCCCTGTGATGTTGTTAGCGACACGGTGCTTTGTGTTCATAGTTCATGAACTTGGTATATTATAAGACTTTTCAAGATATAAATTGTCTGCTATTATTTATTTCCAGGAAGCTATGAGGAAAGCTGAAGCCACTGGTAATGATGACTGTCCAGTTAAAATTAAACTGGTGGCACCTCCTCTCTATGTTCTGACGACTCAGACCCTTGACAAGGTTAGACTAGACCAATTCAACTATTACTTTCTACATAACTAGGATTTCTGGTTTGTGATAATTAGGTAAATAGTAGGTATATGGGAAGTTAATGAATCAATGAGAAAGTTCTCAATTGGAATGTGTAAATATATACATGTGGTTTAGGAAAATCTTGGAATATGAAAACATTAGTAGACCTGTATGTTAAATAGGCAACTGCCCAGCATGAATAGTGTGTATTGAGATGGTTGTTTTTTTTTTCCCCGTACCATGGAGAAAATCTATGTGTTCTTTGGTTGGGATGTTTGTCTTTTTCATCCTTGCTGCACCTTTTATCAAGCTCTAGATAAGTTATACTGTGTTTGTTCTGGTTGACACAGGAGCAAGGGATAAAGGTTCTTACTAATGCAATCCAAGCTTGCACTGAAGCAATAGATAGCCACAAGGGTAAACTGGTAGTAAAGGAGGCACCAAGAGCGGTGAGTATTGACTTTCTTGCTATCGATTTTGAAACCTTGCAACATATACCTTCAGAGCTACGTAACATGTAGTTGTGTAAACACTTTTATCCATTCTTAGTAAACAATTATGGTTTATGAATTATGAAACTGATTTTCAATGCAGGTGAGCGAGCGTGACGACAACTTACTTGCTCAGCATATGGCACAGCTTCGTCAATCGAACGAAGATGTAGATGGTGATGATGATAGTGAAGAGGAAGATACAGGGATGGGAGAAATCGATGTTGACGGACCAGTTGGTGTTCACGAGTAAAGCCAGTGTTAACCACCCACTCAAACTCCCTCGTTATTGTTTTTAGAGACTATCAGATAACAAGTGCAGCTTTACGAAACAGCTAGCAACATCAACAGTTTTGAAAATACTTAATTATTTGTTTTTCCATTCTCTGAAAATATTTTTGAATCAACAGTTTTGAAATTTGAATTGATGGGTTTGTTTAGTGTCCCAGGGAAAGTTTTGAATTTCTTATCCATACCCAAATTAAATTTGTCCAACTAGTACACCCAAATTAAATTCCTGACGTCAGCCTTAGTTTCTTAGATGTTTTTTTTTGAAGGTTCTCTTCTGAGAGTAATCAATCCTCTATCAATTCTTGCTATTTTCTCATAGTGATTATCATTGTTCTATCATTACTTTACAATCTCACTTCCAGTGCTCGGAAAATTGTTACTGCAATCGTCATATCCACAAAGTACTGGTATTACTGCTAATTACAGACCCTTTCAAACCTTATCTGAAAACCTTCGATAACGGCCCAAAGGATTCAACATTATCACTGTTCATTGTAGCAGCATAATCAAAAAACACTATTCCCATACTATTGCCACCACTTCTTTCCAACAACAGGAACTAGCGCTGATAACTAACAAAACAACCCAAAAAAAGCAAACCATCAACAAGAAAAACACACATACTCGGCCAAATATCAACGAGATAAACATCTTCAGCAGCAGAATTAAGAAGACCAAAAGCAAGCATCAACAGAACTTGTTCAAAAGAAGCTTGTTAATCATCATTAAAAAGAAATTCAAAGCCTAATTCACCCGTTCTTGCTGATGCCCTAAGGGAGATTATCGATAATCCTCCCCATTGTAACTCCAATTGTCCTCTTCTTCATATTGATCACTGTAATCACTTCCAGAAGATACAGGAGGTCCATAACTGCCATCGGAATCATCAGAGTCATCTGAATCACTCTCACTATCTTCATCACTTTTATCCTCCAATAGTTCTTCATCATCTTCGGATTCCTCACCCTCATGCATGGTCCGGGAAAAGATTGCAGGATTGGCTTTCTCATCTTGATACCTCTTATAAAGTTTGTCCTCGTGATAATTTACCATCCTTCTTTTCTCTTCAGCAGTATTTGAATCTTCCTGACTTGAATCTACCTCCTCGACGAAGTATTCATGACCTTCTTCATCTTCCTCTGACTTTGTCTCTGTCGCACTTCTACATCTCTTCCATTTGTACCGTGCAGATCTCTCCCCACGTTTTCTCTCTTCTCTTGCTAATTTTTTCTCTTTCCAAGCGACGAATTCAGCAACATTTTTCTCTCACTCTCCTTGGTTCTCAGTCTCCCAATGATGACGATCTAATTCAATCTGCATAACATTCTTCAATCTCTCCAACTCTCGATCATTTAATGTTTTCACTATCTCTTGGCAAGATCATATGAAGCAGATGGGATATTATCACCAGTGTTTTCCATTATCTGATCTCTCTTCTTTTGCCCTAATTATTTCCCTTTCTGGTTTAAATATTTCTATCATAGACCCATAATCAGTACCATGTATAGTCATTTCTGGTGTTTGGCTAAACGTCCTTTCGCTTGGCCATTCATGCCAATTCAAAGCCATTCGCATCGTCTCCTAAACCATCATTACTATTCTAGTAAAATATTGTCAAAATCTATCTTTAGACGTTTCATTATTCCCTAAACTCTTTACTACTGTAATTAAGTGGTGCATTGGTGGTTCACCTAATTTGGATAAGTTTCTTTGGGCACTAATTAGAGTCATTGATTTTATGCAGATTCAGAAATGACAACACCTGTTGAGAGGCGGCATTTTTAACCGGGGGCTAGGCCGGTTGTAAATACACGGATCATCTGGTTTAACCCACAAATTCAAAACTTCAATACCCAAAAAAGGACACATATTCTATACCTTAGTCAAAATTCTTTCAACAAAAATTCAAAATTCCTTCCCGCCCTAAATGTGTCTCTTACCATCCAAAAACCTAATTTCAATACCCTAATTATATTTGGCAGTTTGTGCTATCAATATTACACTTACCACAAAGACAACTGCATTTGTTTCTCAACCACCACCCTTTTCCCCATGCTTGCGTATGTGATCTACGTCAATCAAGATCTCTGTCATATCTATGGTGGTTTTGTTTTATTAGCCCTATACCACCAAACCCATGTGAATTCTTGTATTGAGCCCTCCAGAATTTATCAAAAAATTGAGGATAAAGTTGTTGGGTCTCTAACTATTGGTACCATGGTACCCAGACACGTCACTAACAATTTCATGGTTTCTTCAAATTTCCCTACTTACCAAAACAATGTCCAGTTTCAACCTTCTCATACATATTTCACAATTTAAGGATCAATCTTCAACAAATACTTTCATTCGTTGTTACCTAAACATCTATGTGGCATGTCAACATCTGAACACAGGTTCACTTATCATATGGCATTGTCGCATCTAGATATACATGTATAAACATACCCCTACCACACATTTCAAAACTCAACCTGAACTAGTTTTCTCTACTCTCGTTAACTATTTTATTTATATGTATCACTCTCAATGTCAAGAAAACATCCAACCCACAACCCTTGATATTCAAAATCTTACCTCTCAAATGGCTGAAAAACTCACTCTACCTTCAACTTTCACTGAACCAGTTTTCATTGACAAAGAAGTAGTTCTAGCTGAATCTGATAATAACCGGAAATGATGTATGGTTGGATATGTCTGTGAAAAGACGAGGGTACCCAAATATACCTCAATCTAAAAAAATTCCACCTATAAGTCCTTTTCCGAAAGTGATTGTCTATGGACTAAGTCGAGACAATACAACTAATCGGTTCACACTTCGTGTAATCGTCTATGGATATGAGATATAGACAATACAATAACAAAGTATGTTAACTTGATAATAGGTTCGGACTTAACCAAACTCTAGGGATTAACTATCAAGTAAAATAGGAATTAACGTTTGTGCAATTTACTTTAAATTATAATAAACTCAATTATAATTGCAGAAAATAAAAGTAAATGACACAACAAGATTTTGTTAACGAGGAAACCGCAAATGCAGAAAAACCCCGGGACCTAGTCCAGAATTGAATACTCTCATAATTAAGTCGCTATACAAAATCAAACCAACTTCGTATAGTTGAGACCAAGCAACTAAACCTATAGTTCACCTAATTTCCTCAGTATCCCTGCGCCTCCAACTTGCAGTAAGTCACGCACTTGGAACAATTCATTTGGTTCGTATTCCAAACAGTAAAGGAACAAAAAATCTGTTCGGTAACAACTCTTTTCAAACAAAGTGATATGAGTTTGACAAAGGCTCTTCCGTTTAACCAATAAACTCCTTTGTCGGGTCCTTAGATCAATCTCTCAACAACTACCGAAGTAATTGTTAGATTATGCAATCAATACTATTAATCACAAAGAAGTGTATTGATGCCGATATACTCAACTAATCAATCTAATCTATCACAAGGATAAACCGATTATAGTTGGATCCCTTTCCAGCCGAAACAAGTATTGTGCACACCAAAGATTATGAACCCAAAAAGTCTTCTTGTCTTCAAATCTTCTTTAATCTTCAATCAGCACCTGCACACAATCAACTTGAATCTCTTGTGATCAATCACACGCAGAACGGAGTCTGTTAACGTTAGATTATCACAAGACGTCTTTAGATCTGCAAACAGTCTAAAGATCCCCATCGAAACTTCGATCTAGTTTGAGTGAATCTTATATCAGAAAAGAAGATTCTCAAGCATAAACAAACTAGGTGCAATCAAAGTTCAACCAACGTTAGTCAATCAAATCAATCGAAAACTAAAATAAACTGCAATTATCTAGTTTCCCACCAACGGTACTAATAGAGCTTCTCAATCCCAAAGAAGTCTTTAAACTGAGCGGCTGTAAGAGATTTAGCCTAATTAGGTTACTTTCCTTTCCGAATAGGCGGCTCCACCAGTAACAACAAAACTGAGGTAGTTTTGCTGGCTCTGAGGATTAGTTTTCTAGGAATGCAAACTTAAGTATTTATATACAAGGAAGTTTGGACACCAAGGAATTTCCAAAACCGAATATTCTCAAAGATATGCAATAAACACAAAATCGGTTTTCATAACTCCTGGAAATGCACTGTCCAAATATTGACCGAAATCCCAATAGAAAAATCTATAATCAGTAAATGCACATTACTAATTATTATTTTCTAAAGATATGAATTTAATTGCTGGAGATTAAATAGCATATAAAAACTAAGAAGCCTTAATTAAAAGATTCTCAATTTATTTCGACTCTGGGATTTTCCTTTAGCTATTAAGGAATATCTTTGAACAATTAATGATAAGAGTTACTGCACATGTTCAAAGTATGTCGACATCTTTACTTTGCAAGTCCTTTTTCATACTTACAATCTTGGAAACGATTTTCCACACTTCCAAACAAGTTTAGAATTGGTTCGTATGAATTCCAAGAACTATGTGATTGATTATCCTATCAAATCACCAATCATGGGTTTCACGGTTCTACCAAAACAAGTTCAGTTCTACCTCCATGTGAGTACTGTGTATAGTCACACTAGTTACCAAAATTCGGTTGACTAGGTACTAGGATCGGTTCCCCACAACTTATGGTAACTACCTCTATTCGGTTGCACATGTCCATAGGATCGGTTCCCCCAAAACTACAAACTTGTTGCACATGTTCATAGGATCGGTTCCCCCATCTACTAAAAACGTGTTGCACCTCTTACAGGGATCGGTTCCCCTCTTGTAAATTTATTGCACCTCTTACTAGGATCGGTTCCCCAATTGCTAGATAAAAGTTTCTATTTACAAGGCATCGATCATACCATCTTGAGTGATTACTTAAGATCGGTTTCACTAATAAAAGTCATACCAATACATAAGTTAGGCCTTGTGAATAGTTTTACCAAGATACATAAACAAGTTTATGAGCGGTTATACTAAACACACATATTGGTAATTCAAAATAGATTTGCAATGAATAACAATACCAATAAGCCTAGTGATTTTCCTTTCGATTCACAAAACGAGTTTATGAACTTACTTCCTTTAAACGAATGTAAACCATTGTTTCCTAGGATGAAATCTTCACTCATACCCATACATAATCACAATAGCATTCATATGATCATGTCGATGTCTTATATACAAAGTTTAATGGTTAAGCAATAAACCTCGTATTGTATTCCTTAATACTATGTCTAACTTGAGTATCATACACAGCTTCGCAGTTATGTTTTCAATATGCACGACTTGAAAGATACGTTAGGGAATGAAACAGTTCAAGTTAAATATTACTAACCTCAAGAGGAAGGATGATGTTGTCGTTGTAGCTCCATACTTCTTCACATTCTTCAAGGCTTCATGTAATACTTGTAAGTCTCATATCCTAATACTTTCAAGCTAACCTATACGAAGTTGACTCTAGTATATAATCAAGCGACTCTTTAAATGAGTTTTGATTCACTAAAATATGACAACCAAACTTGACATACCAACGCTTGGTGGGTTCAACCGAGCTATGCTCTAATAGTCTGTAGTGAAACTCTTGCCCTTACTTCTTCTATCAGACATCATATATGCTCTCAATGTCCATTAACTAAAAAACCAACAGTTACTACTTTCAATGACTTGAGAAACAAAGTTCTACTTAGATTTCTAGCGGAAAATGATTTCATTAGAGTTCATGATCAACGTCCCTGGTTTGCTCGTGGTTTCTTAATAGTTTTGAGAGTTGTTCCACCAACTGGATGGCCAACAAATTATCAAATGTCTTTTGCAGAAGAACTAATGTGGCTTATATTGTTTAATGTTCCAAAAGAATGTACTAAATTAGAAGACTTGTAAAAAATTACTTTCAAACTTGGTGAGCTGATGATTGAAGCAAATGAGCCATATGGAAATCATCCTTTGAAGATGAATGTTAAAGTTTGTGTTCGTATATCAGTCCAACGGGATCTTCTAGCTGGTATCCCTTTGGTTACTAGAGGCATAATACAACCATTTCTGGTTGTAACAGCAGATACTTTAAAGTACCAAGAAACTTTTGTACTTCTTGTCATATAATTGATCACAAAGATGATGTTTACCTAGCGTGGATTGCTAAGCAGATGGCGTTAAAGGAATCAAGCACCTCAAGTCCAAAATACACTTTACCAAGAGTGTCAAAACTGATGATGCCTCATAAACTGGTTGTTCAATCATCACAGCCTGATTCTATAGTTGATACTAGCGACTCTACTATGACCCCAGCTGTAACTATTCCTGAAACTTAGGATGAAAATATTCTATCTCATACTTATGGTAGAGGTAAAGCTGTCATTACTACTCAGTTTACTGCTAAATTTGATCAAGAGTTTCTGAAGGATAGTTTCCAAATGGGCCCCTTTGTCAACCGATCTCCAGCTCTAAAAATCTTCGATGATGGTTCTCTTCAACAACAAAACCCAGTTCAACTAAACAATGGTCTCCCAGTTATTCTCAAACAAATTCCCAATCAGACTGATTTTACATCTGACTCGATTCTGACTCCCGAGCAAGCTAAATCGGGCCGATTCGTACCTCTAACTCAGCTACAAGATTCAATTCATCAGTTATTCCTTTTCAGAAGACTACTGTTACTAGAGAAGAAGCTGTTTATTTGGTTTTTAAACATGACGCGCTCTCAAACCTTAAAAGGAAAATCAATCCAAGAGCTAATCTCCGAAAACGTACTGGATCTAATTCTTCTACCCTAGCTAATATTGTTCTCATCCTTGAGCAAATGATTCCTCAGAACCAGATTACACCAATTTATGTCCTCCTATGTCTAAACTAGGAGATCTCCCAACTATCAATCTATCCAATTGTATCCTCAATAACCATTCTCTGATTAATTTATATGGTAGCTACTGTTAGAGCACTGCTCGGTCGAACTCGCACGCGTTTCTATATCAAGCTTGTTTGTCAATATTAGTGATCAAAACTACAAGTCTTGATTTCTAGTCTACTTATAGTGATGTCTCACACTAGGATAGATTATGTAGTTGAACTTTAGACTTCACGGCGTTCATCGATTGAAGACGAAGAACTACTAAAGAGATCTTGTGGAACTTCATCAACAAAAGGTATGTGGAGACTGAAACTCATCTATCACTCAGAAAGTCTCTTTCTACTCAATCTCCTATATTGAGACAAAAGTCGTATTACTATATAGTATTCGATTATACACATTTGAGATTTCGAGCTGAGTTTAACTCGCTTACATATTTCTCGAAATATGTGTTGGTAAGCTTTCGCTTTAACCAAGTTCATCTTATTCTTGACGCAAGTCAAAAGATGATCATGTGAAATTGCCGAGTAACATCTTACATGATTTGTGTGATATAATCATTTGTTGTAGACTTGGAATGTTTCGTAATGATTATTTCAATAACTTGAAAATCGCTTTGATGATAATAGTTCGTGAAAACAACTATTGTCATCCTCTAAGAAAGTTTCAATGATTGAAATAGAGTTAAAAGCAATTGGATTTGAACATAGTATGCGTACTTGCATATATGTAATCCATGTATGGGAACCATAGTATGCATACCCGTATGCGTACTTGATGGTTTGTAAAATTCCGGGTACCTAAGTACACATACCGGTACGCGTACTGGCATAAGGTTTAGGTCCGTGAATTTCTGTTGGAATTTGGAAGTGTACTAAGGTATGTGATAGATGCATTTATGTGTCTATTTTCATCTCTATTGTGTATATTTTTA
>JAJJMB010013673.1:667761-686188 GCA_023531105.1 Papaver atlanticum | reverse complement strand
AATACCTACAAAGAGACAAAATACCATCATTAGTACAAAAATGGGTACTAAAAATATACACAATAGAGATGAAAATAGACACATAAATGCATCTATAAGTATGCGTACCCCTTCGCATACTGGCAAACCAAAACCCAGTCCGGTCACTAAGGTATGCGTACCCGTTTGCATACCTAAGTGGATGATGTTCTAAAATCGGTTTGTTCATGAACTAATACATTTATATTATAAGGAATGCAATCTTTTGCAAACCGTAGTCATAATGTTCATGACTTGATTCGAGTGAATCAAAATCGATTTTGCTTCAATTGTGTCTTGTATACTTCTATGAGGTTATAAACAATTGAACAAATCTAGAAACTAGTTTCCTTTGAGTCATTTGAACTAGTTGTGATCAAGATGAATAAGGTTAATATGAAAGTGTTTATATTGCTAACTTCGGTTAACTATTGCTGAGCCAACAAGGTGTACACGTTTAGGTACGGTTACCCATATCTAAATAAAGGTACATTTCATTTGTGTGTAACAAGCTAAGACCATCTAATGGTGGAGAGATATTGCTTTGGTTTTAAGCAAACTTAGCTTGGCTCTTAGATCAGGTTTCATCCAACGGTGAATATTGATTGCTTTGTTTCAAAGCTATCAAAACCCTGATTCGAAAACTATATAAAGGAGAACTCTAGCAACTGGGAAACCTAATCCTCACACCTGATGTGTGATACTAGTTGCGACTAGAGTCGATTCTCCTTTAACCTTAGGTTTTTCAAGAAACCCTGTAGGTTAACGACTTGAAGATTTCATTGTGATTGTGAAGCCAAACCCAACTATTTTCTCTGTAGTTGCGTGTTCTTAACTTGCTGTTTTCTATCGTGATTGAGTACTATCTTCTCTAAGATTTGCTCGAGATTTAATCTCCGATAGGCAAGATAAAAAGAAGTCACAAACATCTTCGCCTCATCGTTTGTGATTCCAAAATATCTTGTTTCGCTACTATACGATTAAGATTATTGTGAGGTGATTGATATTTCTAGGCTGTTCTTCGGGAATATAAGTCTGGTATATCAATTGGTTCCTGTTCATCTTGATTTATCAAAAGACGGAACAAAAACTCTAGGGTATTTTTGTGGGAGACAGATTTATTCATTCTATAGACTTTTCTGTGTGAGGAAGATTGGTTTATCAAGTCTTCGACTTTAGGTCGTAGCAACTCTTAGTTGTGGGTGAGATCAGCTAAGGGAATCAAGTGCGCAGTATCCTGCTGGGATCAAAGGCGTAAGTAGCACGACTATACCTTGAATCAATGTGAGATTGATTAGGGTTCAACTACATTCCAGTCCGAAGTTGACTTGTAGTAGGCTAGTGTCTGTTGCGGCTTAACACAGTGTTGTGTTCAAAACTGGACATGGTCCCGGGGTTTTTCTGCATTTGCGGTTTCCTCGTTAACAAAATTTCTGGTGTTTGTGTTAGTTCTTTTCCGCATTATATTTTGTTATATAATAGAAATATCACAGGTTGTGCGTTAAGATCAATCAGTTCTCGAATCCGTCCTTTGGATTGTTGATCGAATTGATTGACACTTGGACATTGGTTTGTGATACCGTCCAAGTTATTTCTTTTATTCAATCAGGCTCGCAAATTCCTATTTGTTTGATTGCGGATTGAATTGAGAAATTGAGATATAAACTCTTTGATATACTTTTCTTAAGATTGAGTCTAACTGTATAGTTGATTATCTTGAAAGTATATTGGAGTTTGTCCATACAGATTGCTAAGCGAAATATTGGGTGTGGTTGTTAGACCCCCGCTTTTTCAGCTACAATGTGCCATCTGATTCTTCTCCGGATAACAATGTTGTACGCAATAATTATCTCCATGAGGCTATTAATATAGATCTCAATGCTTCCCAAGGAGATGACAAAAGTGGTCACAGCCTAATGGTGGTCTTTCTTCCACCGATCAGGTACATTCTTCTACATTTCCTCTCTAAATGCTTCCAATGCTGCCAAAAACCCTGAAATTCCCTTTCCTGTTAATAATGTCAACTTTTTATGTTGGAATGTTAGAGGATTAGGTAAAAAATCTTCTAATAAAGAGCTAAACCTCCATTGCAGGAACATTAATCCTGATATAGTCTTTCTTTCTGAGACTAAGATGGAGAAGGATACTGCTGGTAGGAAAATGAAAAATATGGTTTCACTTGTACCTTCAATGTACCTAGTATTGGAAGAAGTGGTGATCTTGTTCTGTCTTGGATAAAGGAAATCAATCATTACATTTTATCCTCCAGTTTGAGGGGCATCTACAATACAACCAATGATATTGTCCACTCTAAACTTTGCCACATACATTTAATCTATGGAGAACCTAATAGTAGTCTTAGAAAAGCTTTCTGGGATAGTTAATGTCAATTGCCACTAATACTACCTAGTGAACCTTTTTTGTTTGTTGGTGATTTTAATGCCCTCCTAGGTACAGAAGATAAGAATGGGGCTTAGAAGTTGATGATTATGATTTTTTTTAATCTTAGGAATTTTTGTAATGTTTTTGGGTACTGATCTTATTCTTAAAGATTAGATAGATGTATTGTTAATCAAATTGTTGAACATATATTCCATAATCTTTGTGTTAATAACTTGCCTAGAGATTCTTCTAACCATTTCCCCATGCATATAGGCTTCAATTTTGATGATATTTGCATTCCCGATAGCTTTTTCATTTTATGGATATGTGGAGATATAACATCTAATTCTTGGTCTGTTAATGTAATGAGATCTCCAGCTTATAAACTAAAAGCTAAACTCTTAAGTACAAAAAAAGGTCTTCGTGATTGGAATAAATCCTCTTTTGGTAATAATCAAACCAATATTTCTACCACTAGGGATGAGTTAGTTGAGGTCCAAACTACCAATCCAACTGACTAGTCTTATCTCCAGATTTAGAGCCAGATTGGAATACCTATATAATTAGGAGGAATTGTACTAGAATGACAAATCTAGAGAGGCGTGGCTCATGGAAGGATACAAAAACTCTCCCTATTTTCATAAAGTCACTCTCTTTAAAAGGAAAATAAATGCTATCAATTGGATTGAGAACTCCTCTGGTACTACTCTAACTAATAGAGATAGTATTGATACTTCTTTTGTTGACTAATTTAAAACCATGTACTCTTCCCACCCACAACAGTTTCAGGATGAAATCCTTCAAGATCTCCCTATGAAGTTCACAGCTGCAGATAATTCTCATCTAAATTCACCTATAACTGCTGAGGAAATTAAGAATGTTGTCTTTCAAATGCGAGGGAAAAATGCCCCTAGACCTGATGGTTTTACGGGTCTTTTTTACCAGAAATATTGGGATATTGTTGGTTATATGGTAAGAAATATGACCCAAACTTGCTTCAGAACTGGGCATATAGCAAAAGTATTTAACCACACCAATATTGCACTCATTCCAAAGGATCCTGTTGCTGAGCTGGTCTTCCAATATCGACCTATAGGCCTTTGTAACTTTATTTACAAGATCCTGTCCAAGACTCTGGCTAATAGACTTAAACCTTTTATGGATAACCTTATTACCTAAAACCAAAGTTCATTTGTTCCGAAAAGGGGTATTTCTTATAATATCCTCCTAGCTAATGAGGCCATATTTGTTGTTAACCATCATAAGAGCACTGATGGCATTGTTTCCATTAAACTTGACATGTCTAAAGCTTATGATAAACTAGAATAATATTTTCTTGAAAAGGTTTTACAAAAAATGGGTCTGTCTGATCACTGGGTTAAGCTTATAAACCAACGTCTTTATATTGTTTCTTATTTTATCCTTCTCAATGGTATCCCTATCGGGCTTATTAAACCGAGGGGTTTAAGACAAGAAGACCCTTTGTTTCCCTATATGTATATCATTTGTTCTGACCCTTGTCTTCCTATTATTGATACTCTTACTAGAAAAGGTCTGGTTGAAGGCGTTAAAGTGTGTAAAGATGCCCTTGCTATAGCACACCTACTCTTTGCTATGATTCCTTACTTTTTTCTAAAGATACCATCACTGATTTCCAAACTATTAAAGAGTATCTTCAAAAGTACCGCTTGACCTCTTACCAAAAATTTAATTTTGACAAGTCTGGTATTCTTTTTAGTAAAAAAATCCCCGAGTCTTTAAAAAGGCATCTTTCTGACATTCTTGATACCCAAAATAGAGATTTAGGAGAAAAATATCTTGGTACTCCTACTGTTTTTCAATCTTCTAAAATTCAAACTCATATGGGTATTCTTCAAGCTGTGAATGCTAGAATTTCTATTTGGTTTCATAAAACTCTGTCTCAGACTGCTAGAACAACCTTGATTAAACATGTTGGTCAGGCTATCCTTCTTTACCAATTGGGGGCCTTCCTGATTCCTAGGTATCTCTGTAGGAAGATGGATTCCCATCTATGTAAGTTCTGGTTGGGAGAAACTATGGACCCAAAAGATAGACAACTTCACCTTTTGGGTTGGGATATTGTCTTTTCTTCCAAGTCTGAAGGTGGGTTAGGATTCGGGAAAGCTGAATTAAACAATCTGGCTATGTTAGCCATAAATTCTTGGAGGATTATAGAAAATCCTAACCGTCTCTTAGCTTCTATTCTTAAAGCTAGATATTTTCCTAGGTCTGATTTTTTAAATGCTAAGTGCCCTAGTTCCCGGACTTGGAAGTGTCTGCATGCTATTAAGGAAATGATAAAACCTTTCATATCTTGGATTGTGGGTGATGGTCAATTTATTGACCCTTGGTGTGATAAATGGATCCCACCTCTGGGATGTGCCACACCAAACCCTCTTGTTCCCCCAGACCCTAACATCAAAGTCTCTTATTTCATTGATTCTACTACTAGATTTTGGGATGTTAGTAGACTCAATATCCATTTTGATGATTCTTCCGTTGAGAAGATCATCTCTATTACCTTAAGCCAGTTATGCAATCCTAACAGGAGGTCTTGAGATCATTCAAAGAATGGCAGATTTACTTCGAAATCTTCAAAATATGCCCTTCTTGGGACTAAGAGGACTTAGGTTTTCCACTTGTAGTAACCTTTGGAAGCGCATTTGGAAAATTAGAGTTCCTCATAGAATTCAAATCTTTACTTGGAAAGCTACTGGAAATGCCATACCTACTAGGACTATCCTAAATACTAGACTGCTTATGCATGTTGTTGATTATTCTAAATGTCACGACCCTAATGAATCTATTATGCATGCTTTGGTTCTTTGTCCTTTTGTTAGTCATGTCTGGTTTCTCTCTTCTCTGTTTGTTAATACTCAGGCTTTTGTTAACAAATCTTTTATTGATTGGATGATTTTCTGGCTTGTTGACCCTGTTTCTAAGCTTCCTGATGAAGCTCAATGCATGTTTGTTACCATACTTTGGTCTCTTTGGAGTAGTAGGAATAATATGGTTTTCCAGAATTCTGAGGAGTCTCACATTGCTGTTTTAAATAAAGCTAGAGCCGTGTTTTTGACTAGGAAACCTAAACTGGACATCTCTTCCTCTATATCCATTGGTTATTGTGATGAATGGATGCTCCCTCCCTTTGGATGGATAAAATGTAATACTGATGGTTCCTTTGATTACATCTCTCGAGACAATGGTGTAGGCTATGTGATGAGAGATTTTTCCGGCAAATCCTCATTTTGTTCTTTAATAGTCTTTGAAGTTGAAGAAGCTGAAGCTAGAGCTATTTGGGCAGTTTTGAAAAAAGTTGTGGAGAAAAAACTCTCTTACATCATTATAGAAAGTGATTCCAAGGATCTCATTGACCAATTTTCTGCTGGAGTATTTGATGGAGATTCCAGAACGGATGCTATTTTTGAAGATATTCAGTTTTTTTCGTCTAGTTTAGAAGCTTGTCTGTTTTCTTATCAACCTCGAGTCTATAATTCAGTTGCTCAATGGGCTAAAAAGAACAAGTCTTCTACGTACTGGTATGTGCCTCCAATTTAGCTCTTGTCAGTTGTTGAGGGGGATAATCAGCCTTTTTGAAGGTCTTTGCTTATAGAAAAAGAAAACCTTGGAACTCTTAAGTTCAAAAATCAATGCCAACTCTCCACTTAATGGAGAAGCAGAATTAAAGGAAAATTTGTGAAGCATATAAATGAGTATACTTCTTATTTGGAAGTTGCTGGTATGGACATTGATGCATTGCCACAACCTAGTGGTCAGCAACATATTATACTTAGCACTCCAAATCAAAAAGGTCGGTTCTCGTTCAAGTCGGCAAGAAATGTCCTGAGAATTCACCCGCCTATTTCGCTTGAAGCTTATCTTATTTGGAGAAGAGTTGTGTATCCATCTTTAAGAGCACTTGCATGGAAGGTTATTAACATAAACTATTGCGCTACACATGACTTGTTTCCAAATTTAAGCTGGAAATTGTGTTGTGTATGCTTTGCAAGAGTGCTTCAAAACCTATGCACCATATTATTTGGGACTGTTCTTTTTCGCGAAGGTGTTGAAACTGGATTGCAGATATCTTTGAACTGCAACCAATGTCAGTTTTGCTTGATTCTTATAAAGTTGTGAAGAGAAAGAGTATGATGGTTAATGATATGTGGCTGGTTGCTAATCTATCCATAAGGGTTGCGTTGTGGTTATTGACTTATTGCATAACAAGATGGTGTTTGGAGATGCAAAGCTAAGCTGGACTTAAATCAAGATGAAGCTTTATCAATGTATCCATAAAAATTCCAAGAGAAGGACCGGACATATGTTTAAGTCTTGCCAGGATTTGCGTATTTTAGAGTGTTTTTAAGGTAGCACATCGGTCTGTGAGACAAATTATTCCAAAATAGCGTATTTGAAGGACTCCTGAAGTTGATGAAATTTTGATTTGCTGCCATTGGGCCTCCACGGGGAATCCTTGACCGGATGTATCAGACATAGTTGCAAGAAATAGGGGTTGTGAAGTCATATGGCGGAAATTCCAAGATGAAGCTTTATCAATGTATCCAAAATAGTGTATTTGAAGGACTCCAGAAGTTGATGAAATTTTGATTTGCTGCCATGGGGCCTCCACGGGGAATCCTTGACCAGATGTATCAGACATAGTTGCAAGAAATAGGGGTTGTGAAGTCATATGGCGGAAATTCCAAGATGAAGCTTTATCATATGGCGGAAGTTGAAGCGATAGTTAGCGGATTGTAATGGGACAGGAAATATGGCTACAGAAAGGTCCGTATCAGGTCAGACTCCAAGAGCGCGGTGCAGGCTTTTCAGGAAGACTCTGTGCCATGGATGTTTCGTCAACGATGGTTAGCATTTAGGGTACATTATGAGGGCATGGTTTTGGAACATATTTTTCGCGATATTAATTTTGCTACAAATGAGATGGCAAAGAGAGGTTGTGCGCTTCGACAAAGTGCAACGGAGAGTTATGTTGGAAGGCCGATGTTTCTTCATTCAGTTGAATAGGGAACCTTTTGAGGTGTACATTGATTTGTAAATAACTTTGCTTTTTTAATAAATTCGGATTTGGAAGAAAAAAATCATACATTTCACATTTCCTCATAACATAGACAAGGATTAAAGAATCTATATAATAAGGGACAATGGTGTTTTTCCATATGGACGGTTATCTACATTTGGGACACATAAAGGACGGTCTAGATTTAAGTTTTTCAATCTACATTTTTAGCATATAAAGAAGGGTTGAGATTGAGCCACATATTTAAGATTTGATCTGGATTGTGCCACATATTTAATAAGTTTTTTAATTTCCTCTCCACTCTCCCAATGTCATTTATTTGGGAGTTACTTTTCCCATTTAATGTGAAACGATTTTTTTTATTCTAAATTAAATGTCTTTTAACTTAATCTCTTTCATAATCAAAATCTACAATTTTATGTTGTATTTTGTGATCTGGATTTTTTTTTTCTTTTTTTTATGTTATCCAATTTAACTTTGACTTCTTCGGCCAAAATCAAGAAGATTTTCATGGAGTGAAAATAATTAACGAAGAAAGCGCCGGTTCCATTGTTATTTCCCTTAGAATTTTTAAATATTTTTTCAACTGTATTGTTACTTCTGCTAGAGAGTTTCAGCCTCTTACTTGGACTAAGTCATATACATGGTGGTATCAAACGGATTGGGGATTCCTGATTATATGAACCTTGAAATTACATCTCTTCAAAAAAAGTATTTGTTTTTATTAAATTTGAGATAACAAAAAGTGGTTATATATATGCAGTTGACATAAATAAAATGGTTGACTCACCTTTAATCTTTCATTTTCTGATTTCAGGAGATTGTTTTTAGGCAACGAAGAAGGGGTTTTGGGAGCAATACAATGAGGAACAATATCTTTTTGTGGGATGTGTCACTGTAATTTTATGTCGAGACTCCATAAATTGTCATTCCATGCATTTTATCATTGACTTGGATGAAGGAGTTTTGGTATACCATAAAGGTACAAGTATATTTGTTTCCAGGGGATGTGATTCATATGCACATCTTTGATTTCCATGAAAAATTGTCAATTTTTCTAAATGGTTTAAGAGAGCTTAGTGCACAGGAATCCATCTTTGATAGCCGTGAACAAATTATCGATTTCTCTAAATAGTTCAAGAGAGCTTAGTACATCTATACCGACTAATATTTGAACCTTCACCAATATTTTACTCTGTAAATATATCTTCTAATATTTGATCTTTTTCTATTCATTGAAGATACCAACTAACCAAACTATATATAACTAGCTTACACTTTATAGAAGTCGATTTAAGAAATATTTTAAAATTTAATTGCATGTCCATTTTTTGCTACAAAATTATGGCAATTTTAGGTCTCCTCTGTACTCTTAGGTCAAGGTGTTTCAAGGTCTCATACCATTGCCATTTAGACTGGGTCTCTAATTTACTTTTAGATCTCAAACACATATATCATTGAAGATATATATTGTAAATATGAGAAACTCTCCCAAGTATCGTGTATTTATTCATGTATCATTAAAGATAGATTTTTTTTAACGATTTTTGTTGAATTTTACGGGCACAATTTACCTAGATATTGTAAATCATTCTTAGTCGGGGATTGGTTACTTTTGTTGATTTGTCATTGATTTAGGATCTTAAGTGTGGACTTCAAGTGGATATTTCTGATTTACCTGAAGCCATTGTCCTTTAAGAATTTTATAAATACTTACTACCATGTCTCAAATAAGGTTCATTTAATTTTAAGCATAATATTATATGGTACAGGCATATCTTAAAATCATTTTGGTTTTTGGTATACTGTTTATGGTGTGGATCGTTAGAATCCTTCGCATTAGATTTGTAGAGCATTATTGTCTAGGACTCTGACAATAAGCAAAAGTTTTACTGACACGAAATCTGAAGGGAAGTCGTTTTTAAGATCCATACTTTCCCACCCTAGCTCCTGAAACTCCAAGAGGATGTGGTTGGTTTTGAATTATATTCGATGAAACAAACTGCATTAGAACATGAAGAACCATTGATTGACCAGCTTATGCCTACTGATACCCGAATGAGGATTTGATTGGCACATCAATCGTGTAGGATTTTAAAATCGAATGATCACCGAGCACCCTCTCATGTGTTACTTCACAATCTTTGCTTGGAATATGAAGGTATCAATCAGATTTTCATGCATCGCTTATAAGATTTATGATTAAAGAAAGTTTATTGAAAATTCCATACACCAAGAACATGAGCAACTATGGGATTTCTTTACTGGGAGACATAGATGTAGTTGAGTTGTCTGGGTTAACGTATACCAATTGGCACTCTGACCGAATTAATAACAATATTGTTGGAGACTCACGTTAATTATAAGTAGGAATACTAAAAATTTTACAGTAAATCGAAATAATTCAACTGCATTCACAGACATCATCGAATGATTGCAATGGGTAGAAAAACGGTAAGTGATAATTTGGCGGTATATCAATAGGACCATCACATTCTACAACTTCAGAAACAGAAAAACAATGATGGAAAAAGGTTTCATTGCCAATTCCATTGCTGATAGATCGACCATCAGGTCCATCACACTAACAACTAATGATATATAAAGTAATATACATGATACAAATTCATAGTATTGCGAAATCGTCACAATAAAGATGTCTTATTCCACATTGAACTCCTACGGAGTATGATCTACAATAATATAACTAATCAAACAAGTGAAGCAAACATTCCGAAGAACCAAAGCCCGTGCCATATCCTAGTAAGTAATAGAGAATAAACACCTCAGTCCAACCCTAGGATTCCCGGGTCTGTCCTTGCCTGGATCTTTCAGATATTTAAAGCGATAAGATATGCTTCTATGCATGTAATAATTCTAACATAATTTATGCATCTAATATACTTCCATCAACACAAAATTCGAACACAAATAACAAATGAAATCCAAAATATTAAAAAAAATAAAAAAATAATCATAGTTATACCTCCAAATCGAGTTGCATAGTCTCAGCAACATGCCTCATAATGTTTGCAATCAGGACCTTGATCGCATGCCCAGTTTTGAAGCTCGTCATGTGCTCCAGCAGGACCAGCACAAGGTGAAACTATTTTAAGCTAATGTGGGCTTGTATATTGACGGCCCAACTATTTTTTGGTAGTTCTAAATTTGAGTAAACACTAAACACAGAAATTACACAGTGAAGCACGGGTCCTTATCCATATTACTTCTCTCAAACAAAAACATGATATATAAACCATAAGAATTCGATTATGGGGTAATCCAATTCTTGGAATTTGATTCCAAGAACTTATATTCAAATCCTAAAAATTCATGTTCGGTTGAGATAATTCAATTACCTTGTTTTTACCACGGAATCCAATTTCATTGCACTATTGGATCAATGCAGTATAAATCTATTATTTTAGAGGAATTGGATTCCTAGGAATTAAAATTCTTAATTACATAGAGTTCATTTCCCCCGTTCAGTTCAAGGAATTGGGCGCATTCTATAGGAATTGGATTACCCAACCTCAAATTCTTTTAAACGAACATGCTGTAAGGATAAAGGACTTTTTTGCAATAGAAGCAGGCGGGTGCGAGAGAAAAAATGTAACGAGTCCAAACATGAATGGGGGCAAGGAGTGCAAGTGGGGTCACTTGCCACCGAATTTCGAATTTCAATTAAGAAAAGTTAGGGTTTTATGCAATTGCATCACATTGTGTGTGCAAATAATAATCGTAAAGTATAAATTTGTGTACTCACATGTTCAAAATGTAAACCGATTGCTAAATCTTCTTTATTTTCTTTTTACCAGACAAACTTCTTTACGTAAAACTAAAGAAAACAAATGATAATGGATTAAAAGACAAAAGTGTGGGGATTCAAGCGTCACAACCATCATCATTGGGATGAAACACGAAATATTCATGTTATTCTGGCATGTAATGTCATTGTTCCCGGCTATTGAAATCAATCTGTATAATTTCTTGATTAAGATTGATGTATTTAGAATGAGATTTATGGTGGTACAGTGAAAGTGATAAGCATGTATACACCATATGAACTTCCATATTGGTAAAAAAATAATTGTGAATATCAAGACAAAAAAATTTCGACCCTAGAACTTGGCAGCGGAAAACTCATGGAATCGTTAGCACTTAAACCTTCGTATCAATCATAGAAAAACGAAGAAGAAGTTCTCAAAACCGGACGGATGCAAGAGAGGTTTTTCTCTATATGAAACCCTAGCGCAAATCCAAAATATATAAGGTAAACTTATCCCGTAAAAATCTAAGAGATAAATTTGGAAGGTGTTTATATATTTTTGAAAAACAGTTTGATTAGTATTAATTTTTATTCAACATAAGACCTTATATTTTCCAACACTTAATTAATGAAAACTGAAACACATCAAGGGGCCCTTATTTCGAACCCTGAGAGCTTCCCGATGACCAGTGTTGGTGGCAATTACAGTATATATGTTAACATGTTTGAAGTGTATATTTTCCAGGTATCATCAGCCGTTTTTTAAAACCAGCAATTCAATTACAGTATATATGTTAACATGTTTGAAGTGTATATTTTCCAGGTATCATCAGCCGTTTTTTAAAACCAGCATTTGTAAAGGCATTGCGCTGAAATTACTAACTGTTGATTAGTCCATATTAGTTATGAGGTCAGTGCCAATGGAAATAAGTTGTTTTCCTTGCATATTTGGCAATTTCTTTTGATTTTTATTTCTGTTCTATAAGTGATATATGTGTTTTAAATTTCGGGTACTGGGACCCAATTTTGGTCCTCCAACAAAACTTCCGATCTTTTTGGCTATATGCCAATTTTTATTCACTAAGAATATTTGGGACCAAAGACAAATTTTGGCTTATGGAACAGATTTTGGACGATAATACATCTTGAGTTACGAAGCAGATATTTTTTTACAGAGATAAATTTTGGATCACAAGACAAATTTTGTTGGTAAAGAAGAAAATATAAATATAAATTTAAAGATCATATGTCAACAACAAGAATGTGAGTGATTTTGAAAATTCTGAGTTACGAGACAAAAAAATTTAACACGCTGGAACAACTTTAAATCACGTGTAAGGCCGAATGTTTTTGGATCATGGGCTGAACTTTCTTGTAACCACTGTGATTCTAAGATAAAATTGGGACAGATGACATTTGCTATTAACAGTATTGTTTTTAGTATTATCCTTCTCAACCAACAGTATTGGAGTAACTTATTGTTTAGTATACTCGAATATCTCAAATATTTTTTTTCCATAGTTCTCCTAAATGATTATGAGTTTAGTTTTAACTGGGTAAGTAATAATGAAAATATACATTTGACTTAGATTTTTTTTTGAAGCATACATTCGACTTAGATATACTAACAGTGTAACATATTTTTTGTTTTTTACAATATGGTAGGAATTGTATGAATTCTTATGAGTTTAGCATGATTCCCACCTTAAGCATGATCTCGTTAACTGATTAGAAAGTAGAAACATCATTCAAAAGCAACATGTGCCAAAAAAAAGTCATTTGACTTAATTCGTACTCGGTCCCTATCAACCGAATAAAATTGGTGTTTGTTTTTCTGTTACTCATTTTACTCAAATTGTTAAGATAATTGCTTATCAATTATTTTTGTGCTAAAATTGTACTTCACCCAAAAAATGTCACAGTAGTACCAACTGAATCAAATCTCAAATTGAACTTCAAAAAAGTGAAAAACTGAACTGATAGCAAGCACGGTGCTGCGGAAATTTAGCAAGAATGGTTAATTTCTCAATCACAAATATTTGACAAGTTTGCCACCTGGACTTGCCAAAAATGACAAGTCAAGGTGGCAATTGATACTTATAACTGTACTCAATTATGAACTAGAAACCTTGTTGTATAGCCTTGTACTCAATTATACAATGAGCACGTGCTCATACTCATTTTCTGTTGTGATTGTATCCATAATATAGAATTGCAATTTCCAGCTACTGCAATTTGAATGCGCAACTTTGGCATCACCGGCTGTGGAGTCAAATTTAGATCCCGCATCAAAAAGAAAAAAAAGATAATTACCCTGTTAGTGATACTTCAGTAAATCACAAAATAATAAGATAAGTCATTCTTTCCCTTGGGATAAGTGTTAACAATTTTTTATGATTCATTTGTTAATATTCTGGGAGTAAAATATTCAACATAAGTAAAGATTTTTGTCAAATTTTCGTAAAAACTTCATAAAAGAAAATCCTGAAGTTCCAACCAAATCGACAAGAGGGAGATTTAATTATATTTAGCTCTTAGACTCATTCATTTGAGCAAAGACCCGGAAATAAGATAAATATCTGAAGGTTTATTCGGTTTTGTATCAAATTATTCTCCTGACATTGTCAAATGGATGGAAGAAGACTATGTAATTTTTCATAACATATAATAAATAAATCTCTTTAGTATCAAAAATTAAAATAAAAAATATAAACAACTTCTGATGGTCATGCAAAATTGGTAATGAGGATCCTATTGCTTTTGCCATTTTCGTTAGTAAATAGTATTCAAACTTTGAGTGATCTTTTTTTTCTTTTTATTAATGATCAAAGAGATTCCTATTTGTTTTTGGGGGATTTTGTGTTTCCCCCTCAAAAAAGATAGCTAATTTGCATTACCCCTTTTTAAATTGCTAATTTGTGAAACCCCCTTTCTGTTATAACGGCCGTGAATACTCAGTTAACAGTGCACGTGCAGCTCACGTGTGGGTCTGATAAGTCATTAGTTTGATTACAAGTGCAATAATTTTTCTTCTCTCTCAGAACACTGTCCTCGTCTTCTTCCTCGAGCATACCCGCCATTAAGGTAGATTAAAATGCAAAAATTAAGCCCAAAATTTTAATAAAACCCATCGTCCAAAACCATCAACTCTTCTTTCACTTAGTATATGTCTAATGATTCATCTGCTGATGATTCAAAATCACTTAACTCTTCGTACTAAGCAAAGCACCTTAACTTATCAAGATCGGTATCTACCCAATAGTTAAAATTGGTGCAGAATAGAAGCATTTGCTATGGCTTCATCAATTAGAACGGAACAAATACTACTTTGTTAGCAAATGAACTCACATCAAAGGGAAAGATAGCAGCTGTCGTTTATCCATTGGTTCGAAACAATAGGTATGAATGAACGTTTATGATTACACCCGTGTACTAGATTCACTCCATCACCATTACCAACAAGCCAAAGAAATCAACACAGGCAAACCAGTGAATCAAAATCAATGGAACTAATCAAATCCAACCCAATTCCATGGAATTAAACACAGATGTTTTTATGAACCCCAAGCACAATAATTGATTCATAACATTCCCAAATCATTCAAAAACCATAGAATCAGTCAAAATTTGAATCTTCACAAAAGAAAACCAGAAAAATAAAAAAGAGATGTGATACAAATGTATTAAAACCAAGGTTTTTCTGAAGAAAAAAAAATAATCTCCAGATCAGTTGTTGGACAGATATCGGCTTTCATCAAGAGATTTTAATCCGATTTTGAATCTGAGTTCAGTTTTGCATCCATCGATCTTTATTCTTCATACCAATTTGAAGAAATTTTGAAGCAATAAACTTCAAATTTTGTACCCGTATTGTAACTCTCCAATGGCGGTGCTGTATTACCAATTTGAAGAAGAAGAAGAGATAAGGAGGAGGGAGGACCACTCGATGGTTTTACCCTTTGTTTTGAAACGCACGTGTGCAAGGATACTAAGGTCTGATCAGTGGAAATTATACACGCGCATCTCACATGTGTTGACATAACTGAGCACTCACGGCCGTTACACCAGAAAGGGGGTTTTGCCAATTAGGGATTTAAAAAGGGGGTAATGCAAATTAGCTATCTTTTTTGAGGGGGAAACACAAAATCCCCCTTGTTTTTTTCTTCAAATTGCATAAATTCATTAATCATTAAATTGGTAACGCAAAGATCCATGGTGTCAAGATGTACATATCATCATTTTCAAAAGTTGACATGGCATGTGTCTTAACAGCCCTTATGGATTTTAATATTTCTTGTTAAAGAACTTCTTTCATTAATTAAGAAAATAAAACTCTTTCTTCCACATGTTTTCTAACTTCAGTGATTCAATCTATTTCTATCAGTGATTCAATCCTAGATTCCTAAGGCAATTGCCATGACCGCCTTCTCAAGTTCTTTCGTATTCTCGGCGACTCCATCACCTTTACTACCATAAGCAGAAACGGTCTCAATATTAGCATTGTTTTTATCAAATTTCAAACCCCGGAATCCATCAGTTAATAGATTCTTTTTCCATATATAATCAAAAAAGCCAAACCCATCCACAATGATACTTTTCCCGTTTTCCGTTCTAATCAAAATATCGCCGAACATGATCCTGAATATACAAAATCAATTAAAAAATCCTACTATGGTTTTGATCAAATATAAACTAAAAATAAAATTCAAACTAAGCGTCTTGGAGTTTGATTGTTTTAAGCTTACAACTTTAGATCAGAAGATGAGAGTAATTGTAAAACAGGAAATCTGGAGAACGAGAGGAGAAAAAGAGATAGGAATTCAGAAAAAATAAAAATTAGGGTTTGGTGACAATAGTAGTCGTGGTTGTGAGAGTGAAGCCATGATCTGGAGGAATTTTTGGAGGACATTTGAAATTGATTCTTAAAACGATCGGGTGCTTCTCAAGAAGTATTGGACTTATTAAATGGAGTAAATAGTAAAGAAAAATAACTAGGGAGAATGCATAGAAAATAAATTTCTTGATAGCTGTCTTTATTCTCATGGGACCAGTTAAAGTTTTATAGGAAATATCAAACTAACAAGATCTTAGGCATCCAAGGGTTAGCAGGTTGCTTGCTTATTAAAGCGTGCGCGGGATAGCACTGCTCGTTAATGAGTGTAAATGTCTCCATAGGTTTCCATGGGAACCAGTGAACAACAAGAAAATGTACATTAAACTCAAGTGACATTATACACTGAACAAGAAAAGGTAACACTGTCTAACAGTCTTTCACATGATTTTGGTTCTCTTCACCAAGGGTTAGAATCGGCCAATTGGGTACAAATCAACCGAAATAGCATGAATTTCTCCTCAAGCAATTAAGCATGATGTGATGGCATGGTGTCAGCATTATACACCCACCAGGCAGTAACAACAAATTTCAGGGTCAGTGACTAGAGAATATTTTAGACAACAAAAATTCTTAATAAACCGTGTAAAAAACAACAACAACAACAACAGGGTCCCCTGCTGTAGAAGCACTGTTTAGACAAAATGTGCATTATAGTCACATTTTAGAATTTAACTATTTTAGTGATTGTGAACATTTTGAAACGTAAAACAAACTTTTAGTGATATGTGATAATTTTATAAATGTTATGAAATTTCATACAAAGCTATTAAATCCATATATAATAAAATAATCTTTGCCGCTGGTTTGGTAACTCCATGAAATTCGGTAATCTGTAGCAACCTAGGTAAGTGCTGGGTTATGGGCGCTAAGCTTTGAATTTCAAAGTATATGAATTTGGTGTCGCTAACTCATTTTGTTTCTCATAGGGGATTACATACCAATCGAAGCAAAACCAAGGAAAGATCTAAAACATTATGTACAAGCCGGAACAGAGGTGTATCGTGCCTTTTAGTGTCACTTCTTCTGATTCAAGTAACAATGCATGTCCTGTCCACAAGGAAACCGTCCTTGATTCATGAGTATCTTGAAAGATGAAACCAATGGTTCCAAAAAAATAAATTGGATTACTAAATCTAAGCCTTTAAAATCCTAACTCATATAAGCTTCCACGTTGCGCGGTGAGAATACCCACTCTTAGGTGAGCGTCACCGCCCCCTTGAAATTGCTCTATTCCACTTTTCCTCAAACTATATGAATGTAACAGTGAATATCGGTTTTTAATGAAAAAAACGAAATGGAAAACGAAAAATCTGTCTTCCCGGAAACATAAAAGAAAAAAACTTTTATTCGAGTTTTCTCTGCTGTCTCTTCACGAACTCACCGCTCGATTTTCTTATGTGAGTGTTTGATGAAGCAAATTAAGTGGTACTTTCTCTGATTCTTCCGCGAGATGGAGACGTAGAGTAGATAGATTTTGAGGTTTCTCTTTTAATCATCTTTTGTTGTTAATAAGGGTTTGAGGCTGTTTTTTTTTTTTTTTTTTAAGATTTGAAGAAGGGGTTTTGTGTTTGTGTTGTAGGATTCGTCGATTGAAGGAAAGCTTGGATTTTTTATACAATGGATTGCAAACAGAGGGTTTCGTCGATTGAAGGAAAATATTGGGTATTTGATACAGTGGGTTGCAACAGATTCAATTTGGGGTTTAGGTATTGTTTTAGTTTCAAATTTTATTCAGCTGGCAGTGATTGATTAATGAAACAGATATATCCTTTGTTTTAATAAACCCTAACCCTATTTTTTAATTTTGCAGGTACGATTTTTGTCCAAGATAAGTTACGGAGAAATCCTAATAGCCATTCAAGAAAAGATCTCACAATTCAGGTGATTTTTGTATTCAACCTACTGATTTTACTCTTAACCTTCGTATATTGGTGCATGCTAAATCTGGAGCGTTGTTTCTGTATAAGCTACATATTTGAAATCACCTAATGTCATGCTCCTAACCCTGATTTGGATGACCCCAAAGAATACAAATCAATACCATAATCTTGCATTGACGGCTACCTTTATTGCTCTAGAAGGAAATGAAACTGTTTCTTTTCCTTACTAGAATTTTACTTCCAGGTTTATGGTTTATCATACTTTTAAGCATTAAATCTGCTGTTGTGGAAGGTGAAATACAATTTTCTAGGACAGTTAAAGATTGGTCATACTTAAATGAAACTGTAGTGTTTGTAATCCATGTTATCAGGATTCTACAGGTAAAAATAGGCTTTTGGATCATATGCTCTGGTGTTTCCTTGGT
>JAJJMB010013673.1:615478-667751 GCA_023531105.1 Papaver atlanticum | reverse complement strand
TTGTAGCCACGGGTTATCAAACCGAATCAGCCAGAGAATATGTGATGATACTTTCTTGGATCAGTTTTGCAAGAAAAAATCTAAAGCTTTAAGAGTGCAGTGGACTATAGATTGCAACAATGGTATTTTTTTTTTGACTTTCTTCCTAATTTTAAGTTAGCTTATCTCATTGTTGCAATTCAAGCCAACTGATTTACGGTGTGTATATTCTTGAAATACATTTAAGTAGACTTATACATATGCAGGCTCCTGAAGCAACATTTGAAGGATTGCTTCATTCACATAAAGATATCATTGATGCAGCCGTGATTTTATAAGCAAATTTATCCTAACCACCTATATCCTTTGCATCCTTGCCAGGGTCTGTCATTTCTCTTTATTGCTTTGTTAATTTGTAAAGGATTAGAATCTTCAACAACACTATTGTCATCCGTCATATGCAATTTGTGATTGTTGAACTTTAGTAACTTAAGTTTTTGCAGGGATGGTGATCTTCCCCTTATTATCGTTATAGATAGCAGCCTACCACTCCGGTAAATGGTGTCTTATTCTTTCTTAGGACTTGAATGAGTGAAAACTGGGTATCTCTTCTTTGTTGAATATGGCTATAGGTAGAAAATGCATTATGTTTTAAATTACCATAATGATGATGACAGCTTACGGAGTATCGAAAGATTAGATACCAATCTTTGATTATCTTCCATTCTAGGGATGAAAAAAATGATCTAGATGCATAAATTGTCAAGTTTGTGTTAGAGCATTGCTCGGTCGAACTCGCAAGCGTTGCTATCTCAAGCTTGTTTGTCAAGTTTAGTTGCCAAAACTATAAGTCTTGATTTCTAGTCTACTTATAGCTAAGTCTCGGATTAGGATAGTAAGTGTAGTTGAGTTTTAGACTCCATGGCGTTCATCGAATGAAGACGAAGAACTACTCAAGGGAACTTGTGGAACTTCATCAACAAAAGGTATGTGGAGACATGAACTTATCTATCACTCAAAAGTATATCTATTCTATCTCCTATTTGAGACAAAAGTCGTATTGCTATATATACTTCAATTATACACATTTGCTATTTCGAGCGAGTTTATATCGCTTATCTATTTCTCGAAATATGTGTTGGTAAGCTTTCGCTTTAGCCAAGTTCATCTTTACTCGTGATGAAAGTCATGTCGATTATTTCAATAACTTGAAAATCGCTTTGATGAAAATAGTTTGTGGATAACAACTATTTTAACATCCTCTAAGAAAGTTTCAATGATTGAAATGAGAGTTTAGAACAAGTAACCATGTTTAGATATAAACATAGTGTGTTCTCACATTTATCATTCTTTAACCTTCTTTTCCAAACTTTATTAGCTCTCCCATTTATTTCAAACTTCCCAACCTTACTCCTCTGATAAAGAAATCCAAGATATCTCTTCTCAAATATCTGAGAAACTTATCATCCCCATCAAACTACCTTCTTCCCTAAATGAACCAGTTTTCATATATAAATCTGTGGTTGTTGCTGAAAATGATAACAACTGGAAATGGTGTATGATTGGTCATGTCTATAGTGAATTTTTGGTCCCAACTTCTTCCATTAGGAACCATATAACCACTCAATGGCTTCTCGTTCAAACTCCCACTGTCACCATGCACGTTCAGTGGTTTGAAAAATAAGATCCTTATACATTTTTTAGCGTAAGTGAATTTCAACAGAGTTAATAATCAACGACCTTGGTATGCTTGCGGTTATCTCTTTGTCGTTCGTGTTGTTCCCCCTAATGGATGTCCAAATAATTGTCAAACCGCTTTTACTGAAGAACTTATGTGGTTGGTGTTGTGCAATGTTCCTAAGGAGTGCACTGAATTTGGAGATTTAAAAAATCTAACTTTCAAGCTAGTTGAACTCATTGAAGCTAAAGATCCTTATGGAAATCATCCTCTAAAGAAAAATGTGAAGGTCTGTGTGAGAATTGTTGTTCAAAAGCCTTTACAGACTAATGAGAAATTACGATGACCTTGACCCCTTGCATTGGAGATGCTCTAAGGTCATTACAGACTAATAAGAAATTTTCGTTTTTTAAGCTCTAGCTGCAATACTTAAAAAGAATATGACGACGAAAGAAAAATCAAATCAAATACAAATGTGTACCTCATCAAGCTTCTCCTATTTCCAACCGAAAGAACTCCACCTCTTATCAAGGTTACATCTCTTATCGATGCAACAACCTAAAATTTCTTTCAGTACTAACCCCATCTTCAGGTACCATTCAAACTAGGCCAAGCTATTAAGAATAATGATCTTTCAGCCGCAAGTTAAGTTCTCAGTCTAAGCATAAAAAACATAGGTAGAAAAAAGTTAATGAAGCATTCGCTAAGGTCATTTCAGTTTTGGAAGGAATTCTTTGATAATATGATTATTCTCAAGTTATTTTCGCTAAATGTTTATCATTCTGTTTTACCCTTTTCACAGTTGAGTTACAGCGCAGAGGAAAAGACTGAAGTGGATACATTCAATTCCTAAATATCTACCTTAATATCATCAGGTGATTATACATTACTTGAGTTAAATCATCTGACGAATGATGCACATATGAGAATACATGAACCCTTTTGTTGGGTCCTTCTGATATACATCAATTTACAAAAAGTTAACATTATTTACTTTTGCAGTTACTTAAAATGATATCGAATCTTCCAAAACATACTTTCTTTTTTCTTTAGTAGCTCTAGAGAAGTTGATGGTTCTAACTATAGACTAGTTGGATAGCTTAAAGGCATTTGACTCGATATAAACTTCAAATTTATTCATGAAGTAAGATTTGAAATTCCCCAATTTCAAAAGTATGGCTGGAGAAATGCCCCTGATTTTTAGAATAACTTGAAATGCCCCAATCTATTAACTTTTCCACCAAACTTCGTTAATTAGTCAAAAACACGGGTCGATATAATTTAGTATTTGTTTTCCATATTCTTTTGTGTTTGGACTACATGCTCCGGCCCTTTGCACGAATTGAATTTTGTGAAAAAAGGATTTGGACACGATCGATTTCGGTTTTGTTATAAAACGAATTTTACGAAAAAGTTTGAGAAAATGTTATAGTGGCCCAGACACGATATTTTTTTTTTTTTGCACAGTCACTGTGATTATTTCCGGACCGTTTTCCAAACCAAATATTACACTAACATCTCGTTTGGTTGGAAGAATTGAAATCCTTAAAATTCAATTATGAGGTAACCCAATTCCATTACATTAGTGGACCAATGCAATAAAAATCTATTGTTTAGGAGGGAATCGGATTTCTAAGAACCAAAATTCTTATTTATCTATTTTTATTTTTTTTGTTTTGAAACAATCCGCGGGGTTAAGGAGACCCCAACCTAACAAAAAAAAAAAAAACAAACAAACTACGAAAGTAAGTAGTATAATTTCTATCCTCCTCAACGACAGCTTGCAAATCTTCACTCAATTCCCTTGGAGTAATCTCAATGAAAGCCCCGGTAGGATGCCTAGCTACTAACATATCCGCACCTCTATTAGTTTCCCTGAACTGCCTTCTCATCTGAGCAATGCGCCTCCATAAATGAAGAAACATAGCTCAAGGGGGTTTTGGGTCTTCACACTTAAACAAACTAAAAACTGCCATGGAATCAGTACTAATATGGATTTTCGAGAGCTGATACCTCATAGATAGTCAACTCATGGACAAATGAAGTTCCAGCAACTGACCCTCAAATTACATAGAGTTGGTTTGTGTTGTTTGGTTGAAAAAATCGGTCACATTCCACCCAAATTGGATTACCTCGGATCCAATTCCTTAAACTAAACACGATGTGATGGTTTACAGTGTTACACGCCTGGAAATACATTTAATGTGGGATCTGGGTGAAATCCCAAACATGTCAAACCGTTGGATTCCTATCTAAAACTTTCTCTTATGTATACCCTGAAAAGAATTCTTCAGCCGTCTCTACGAGAGATAAACTCTCATTGTTCACTTAGTTAGATCTCAGTCAAACCAACCCAAATTCTTTCTTTCTTTCTCAAAAAATGGATGATTCTTCTTTAAAAATATGTTTATCTCTCCCTGATATTCTTATCAGTACTACCACACTTATCATTCCTATGAAATTACCGGAAGAAGGTGAAACTCTAATCTTGTTGATGATTCAATTCTCGCACAATGATTTTTCCTCTCCGAAATTAAGTTTATTGCAACTTCTGTAGCCGTACTACATGCTTCAATCTGGTTGTTGGTGCAGGTAACCTCTTCATTTTTTGGGTTTTTTGTTTTCTTTTCCGGTCTGTCGTTTGATTTTAAGCTCATAATTTATTTATTTTGTGCAGCTCTTCAATTCAATGAAGTAAAAGATGAGGAATCTTCATGACTCTCCTCTACCGTTGAATGGTCAATTAAGCCGTTCTTGGAGAGCTTCAATGATACATACAGTAAACAGGACAAAAGATTACTACGATCTGAAGATTCAACTTTGTAAATTAAATAACGGATCAACCATGGTAAACTCTTCAATTTTCTGATTCTTTTGTTTTTTTTTATTGGGGTTTTAATTGTTATTGATTGACTGTTTGATTTTTGAGTTTCTTCAAATTTGGGCCGTGCCTATGCCCGTTGTTAATGAAATGCTGTAGATCTTTATCTCCAACTTAAAGTTAGGTTGTAAAAAATTAGGCATACAGGTGTTTAGCAGTATTTTGACTGAATTTCTTTTGAGAAACAATACCTCTCATTTAAGTTATTATCACTTTGAGAAAGGTTTTTAAGTTATAACTTCATCAAGTCAACTAGAACTGGAGGATTAATTACCAGTTGAGAGCAACCCTGGTCTTCAAATATTAAGTAGAGCATTTTTACTTTTCACTCCAACCTAAACCTCCACAACATGTATTAAGCAAAGGTTTCATTTATATGGATTATCTAATGACCAAATTTGTCAGTATCTTATGTATCTTATTCTTGTCCAACCCATTAGAGTCTTGGCGTAGTTAGCGAATTCATGGTGAAGTTAGAAAGATAATATGCTCTTATTGTCATCGAATTTGTGTTCTTGAACTCATGCATCTTCAAATTATAGTCAAGTCTATGCGGTACTCTTTGTCTGTGTGCATGTTCTTGTTATTACATTTGTTCCTACTCTTCTAAAAGACTATAACATTGTAATTGGGCCTCATGTTAGCCTTATTTTTATGTAGAATCATTAGTAGCACAGATGCGCTGGGCTGTGCAGAATATAGAAGTAGTTCTAAGATTCTGCAGTGATCATTGATGATCTATGGATGTTGGCCTATAATTTTTACCATACTGAATGCAGTTCTGAAATTATTATGATCTATTTAGGATTGTTTTTCCTTTATAGTATGTTTTTTCCCAGTAGTGCATTGCCATGTATGTAGCTCAAGTCTAAGTTTTCAGCTCGGTGAATTGGTATGCATGACAGAGCGAATGAGAAGGTGGAAGATGCACTTTGGGCTGCCTGCTTGTATACCTTGTCGTGAAGATGATAAACCCTACACGGTGAAGGACATGCACCCTTAGCTTGAATGCAACATTTCTCTTGCAATGTTGCCAATGGAGCTACCGCCAAACTTATGAGCTTACAATCAGAACTTTGCGATGCTGCTAATGGAGCAACAAAGAAAGAAATAGGGCGTACAACAGAGTACATCGTGAGATAGATTCCCATCTTGGCATGACCAACTAAGCCTTTAAAGCTGACCAACAAGCAGTTCAAAAGTCAGAAGAGCTTGACAATAGGTAATTTTAGTTCTGTGTTTTCCGTTTGACTTGTTTTTGCTTGCCGTAGCCAAAATAGCAATTATGATCTTTGTAATTTAGGTTGTATTAGATTTATTAAGCTTTTTTTTGTTGTATGTTTATGTATTCTTTTCCCCAATAGACCTTGCTATTTTAAAACTTTGAACTGCAGAAACAATGTAGCTTAGGGCAGAACAACAATGAAAAGCAACTCCAATGTACCAAGAGATCCAAGACCAACTCCACTGAAAAGCAATGCAATGGTATGTACTGTAGTTCCATGAGATAAATGTCTTGAACCAATTCCCAACACTATGCAAACTCCAAAGAATAGAATTGCACTCGTAGGTTGAAGAGCTTCCTCCATTACCTTATGTTACATCAGATAGTGTTGGCCCATTTATGACATTAACCGATATCTTTACAGTTTTTTATGTAAAGACTCTGAGGATCAATCAAGTACTGAAGTTGGTAATAAATAAAAGAAAATATATATAGAGAGAGAGGTTTTAATCGTCTGTTATGACTTATGATACTGTAATCAAGATTTTCTGCCTTTACCTTTAGATTAAGAAACAATACCTTTCATTTCTTTCTTTTTGCGTCCTTGTTCTGTAATCCAAACTGTATACTGTAGAGACGCAAAATGCTGCTCGTTTCTTTGTGTTTTTATGTGCTGAATAGTTTTGAAATAATTGCTGAAGGTATGTTGTAGTCTTTTCAAGTCTAACATTATTAGAAATCATTTGAATTGCAGAACCTTAAGTGACTATGTTATAACCAAGAAAAGTATAAACTAAATCGTGATCAAGATTGTTTGCCTTTGCCTTAAAATTAAGAAACAATGTCTCTCATTTCTTTCTTTTAGCATCCTTGTTTTGTAATTCAGACTATATACTTTAGATACGCAAGATGCTACTCTTGTCCTTGTGTTTTTATGTACTGTTTAGTTTTGAAATAATCGCTGAAGGGTATACTGTTTGGTTAATCTTTTCTCCTTGACAAAACAAGTCTTAAAGTTATCAGGAATCATTGAATTGTCGAACCTTAATTGACTACGTTATAACCAAGAAATTGATAAACTAGATGTAAGTGGGAGTCATTATGTGCATGGTAGTTGGTGTTAAAGATGTAACTGAGTGCAGAAGATTCATGTTGAACTGGTATCATTCCTTGGGGATTGAACTGTGCATTAAGATCAAGAGATTTTTTTTTATCGTATGTCAACAATGACCTGGAGTGGAAAGAAACATCTCAACAATCCTTTATATCACCATTCTATTTCCCTTCAAAACTCCTTAACCAAGATTTCTTCACCGAGCCTGTCGTAGAATATCCGGGACTCTTGACAACTAATCTCTACTTATCATATTGTTGCATGCATGCCCATCATCTTCTATCTCTGTTAAATGTGATTGTTGATGAACATTTTTTTTTTTTTTTTTAAACCTGGTGAGAGTTTTGCAATCTTTGCTTTGATGAAGATATCATTAACTTTTCCTTGCTTATGTTCGATGTAACTTATTCCAGATTACGCAGCAGATTCTTATTCAACTGATAGTTAGCGATGGAAGAGCGACAGAAGATTCTTATTCAAGAGGGAGCTTTTATAGTGTGGGTTGGAACTCTTAGTGAAGGAAGTGGTGTTAGCAAACCTATACAGCAACTTTTCAGACCTCGGTGGGGTTAGGATCCTGACTCGTGTGACTATTACTCTTGTGCAAGAATTTGAACTCAATGCTGTTTACATGTGGGAATTGTAGAACTGGCGAAGTAAGTCTTGCTCTGGGGAAATGGAACTGCTGCCCAAATGTGATCACTTTATACCTATTTGATTTGTGGATTTGGCAAACAACTTAATTCAAAATAAGAAGAAAACCTGCAGTTTTATTATGCAAGTGGCTTATTAGATGTAGGTTTTTACCGTGTGTTTCTCTTGTTTTTAACAAATTTAACTGAAATGAATTTCATTAAGCAGCCTTATGGTTGATATCATTAGTATCACTGTTACTTTCAGATTCAATCTTTTTGACTGAATTAAACATCCTTTCTGGTGTATCAATTTTGATTGTTGAACTTCAGGGTAAAAGAGATTGTGGTTAGCAAAAGATTGTTCTGGGTATAATGGAATTCGAACTGAACTGCCATTGTTTTCAACCACACAGTCTATAAAACCTGAACAAATTGTCATCTCTACTGTAGGAGTTTTTATTTGGTTCTATTGTTGTTGTACTCTTGGTCTTTGGTCGCTTGTTTGGATAGACGGTTTACTACAAATACATGGAGACTAGTATTTTGTCTTAACTTGTAGACCGTCCCTCACACACCAACATTTTCATGCTAGGAATTATCCTTAAGAGAATGGAAAGCTGTTGATAAGTTTTGGTATAAAGGAAAGTGTATCTTGGTATGATAATCCATTCCAAACAGGAAGCGGCATACCAACAGCCTTATTTGTATGACCAAAATTGTTCTTCAGTTTTTGCATTGCTTTCTCAAGTTTTGGTTAATGTAAATTCGGATCATCATGTTGGTAATAAAAACTAGACCGATTTTGGAATTGCTTTACGTGTATATGTACTGCTTTCTGTTTGACTATACCCTTGCCCTACTTTATTTAGCTTCAGGCCACAGATCACTCACTTGTAGACCTAGATTTTAGGCTTTGATCGACACTTGCCCACCTTAGTTCCCTGTATGCTTACTGCGGGGAGTATTGCTGAGTCTTTCAGCGATTTGATAAATAATGTGAGAAGTATAAACTGAACTGGATAATGGTAGTATGCAAGTCTACAAATTACAACACCATACAATTTTTTACCGTAATCAATGAGTCTATACTGTCTTGTCCAAGTATAAAAAGGGTCTTGTTGGAGACTTTGCTTAAAGTTTCTCGCATACATACATGTTCTGCACTTATGGCAACAACGAGTGAAGAAATTGAGGTTGCTTATGATTTATCTTTGCTAGCGAAGAATCAATTCTTTCCATACACATTAAGATTATCGCACACTGTTGGCTGCGAAGCGGCCCACGCCCAAAGTATTTCTTACCAGGAGCACATCACATGGATACGATTTGCTTCGCGCACAATCGGTTCCTCGATTAATTTCTTCCATGTAACAAAAATCTGAACACAAACAAAATAAGAACCATTAAGAACTCAAAAACAAAACTAAGGAGGGAACTAATCTAAAATTACGTCCAGTTTCATGTATTACACGGACAAAGAACGCAACGATTTCCCGCTTTAACTTTATAACAGTCCTAGCATGACAAAACCTACCATAAACATTAGCAGCTTTAAGAAATGCAACAACTGAAACCGGCCTGATCTATTATAACATTGAAAATGCAAGTGTAACCATACTTACATCAATGTTTGGATCAGAGATGGAGCTAAAACTTTTGTTTAGGGGGGACAAATCTATATATTGAAAATCTAGATTTTAATACGATTCAGCGGTCGAAGGCCGCCAAATTTTTTCACCTTCCCTTAATTGTATCAGTGCCGGCCCTCAGGTTGATGATGCCCATAGCAACCTTTAAAATTATTCCCCTAGTACCATTGAATTTAGAACCATAAATATATGAATCCGAATAAATATACATGGAGTAAAGGAAGCATAACTGTATTTCGTCTATTGCCTATGTGATTCTTGAATTTGGTAATAATACGAAGCTTTCGTGGATCATCGATTAACCACTTAATCCATGCACGTAATCATATATTTTACAATTTTCCAATATTTTTCCATGAACTATACACTAAAATAAGCAAATTATACCCGTATAGGTAAAATCACAAATTCTAGTCGCTTAGTAAATATGTCCCTGGTTTGGATGTACTTGATTCAAATAAAGAAACTCTTGTTTTAATAGAATTTGGCCGGTTCCTATGGGGTGTGGCTAACCCACCCATTTGGCCGCGCCAGTATGGGAGAATAGTTAAACGGTCGAGTCTCCAATGGCTCTTTCTCCACCGCTATAAAAATGTGACATTCACACACAAAAATTACACCAAATAAATTTCTATCTTTTCTTACAAAATGACAAAGTTTGAATCCCAACTTGATTTTTCCGGAGTGGTGCTTGAAGCCGCCGTTAGTAAGATATGTGATGGTTATAAAGAAATAGGTAAAAACCAAAGAACTTTACAAGTTCTGGATATTAACCAAATCAAACTTCCAACTAAGAGAAGACAAATGAAAGTTCAAGGCAAGGAAAATTTGAAGGCAGAGAAGAAGATAAACAAAGGAGACTCCGTTCATGAGCGCATTGATTGGAAGTTTGGTGAAATGAAAAAGATTAACAGGATGAAGAACATTGTCCCAAATTTTTTATTTTTTAAGTCTTTATTGTAAGTCATGTCTAGTTTATCTAGATTAATGAAAGAGGCACTAATGTAAATTATCTAGATTAATGAAAGAGGCACTATTATAAATTATCAAACTTGATGAAAGATGCACTAGTTTATATTAATATCTTAAAATTAAACTTTGATAATAACTTTAAATCTTGATTACATCTAAATGCATCATACAAATGTTGATCTAAATGCATCATATTTGGGCAACACCCTCAAGATAAGGTAACAACTTGAAAATCTTTTCCCACTCTGTTGCGCCATTCAACCTGACACATTTGCTCCACATCAAATTCGTTTTGACCATTTACTCGGTTTCGATTGCCTTCAATAAGTGCAGCAACAAACAAGAGCACATCCTTGTTGATTACTCCAAAGCGACGACACAAAGTATTTGCATCTCGATTATCGAGGTTCAATGTTTCTACTTGAAATCTCTGAAATATGTTTTGCCATAAAGTATCTTGTTGTTGGTGTGCACCATTGATTTGATCTTGTGTAACAATAACATAATTCCTGCAAATGCATTCATCTTCAGCTAAGCTAAATTTACGACCTCGAACTGACATATTGGATTTGTGGAGTGAAATATTGAAGATTGAAGAAATGGTGTGAGTTGAAATAAAATTGGATATTGTATTTATAGGATGATGAAATGGTGACTGTTGGATGAGAAGCAGTGGGCGTTCGAGTTTACACCGCTAGAGGTTTAACTTTGACCGGCCAGTTTATATTACACCGAACGGTCGAGTATCGACCGCTACGTAGGGACTCGACCTGTCCTGGCAAAGTGGCAGATTTGCCACTTTGTCATGCCCATAGTGGGTGCAACATTGGAAAACTCATAGCTTTGCCATGCCCATAGGAACCGGCCTAACCTGTAGGAAAGTCTCAGCTAGCTACGATATTGTTTTCAGTGTGGCATGGAAAAATAACGAGGTCATGTGTACATCTTCGTTATTCCCTTTAATGGCATGAAAAACAAACCCGTGTCAATATCCAAAAAACAAAATACAATAATCAACAAAGACCGGCTATGAACAACCTGGACAATCTCCCAACATCGATTACAAAATTAAAAATGCCATTCATCATATTAAAGTGACCAAAACTGGAAACAGACACCTTCAAAAACTACAAAGTAATTATGCCTACAGAAGCGTAAAAATTAGCTAGTATCTGTTTCCACTTCAGCCAGAGTCAAGTATCGAATTTCATTTACGCACACATCATACTCACATAATCACAATGAAAACAAGTCTAACGTTATCATGACTATTAATCACTAACGTTATCAGGACTAGTAAACAAATGATATTTGATCATTAGATAAGGGATTAAGATTAAAAATAGTCGATGGATTCCAAAGATCTTATATATATATATATATTAGATTAGGATAGTAATAGTTTGGATGCCCATCTCATAGTCCTACATGGGCTATCAGCCACTAACAAAACTTGCTTGATAAAGTTAGTGTCGGGCCTCTCCACCCATTACCGAATTGGTCTTTTGCCAACTAATTCAAATCCAATGCTACATCTTTATCCACTTTCAAAGTTGCATATATATCCGTCACTAGCACACACATCGCAATTGGTCATTCTAGTTTAGTTGGACGTCCTATTTGTGTTGTACGCCTTTGAGATGAAATAGATTTGATGCATGTTGAATAAGCAGCGCTTTTAATATTTGCATAGAATTGCTTAGCATTTTAGTCTTGTGTAGTCGAAGCACTAGCTAGCATCTCAATTACAACTTCATCCAAATGAAGGCCAAGTCTGGAAACACTCTTAAACTGGAGGCTATGACTAGTAGTTAATATAAAAAGTGTATTTGATATGCTCATTTAATTAGTAGATTAGTTAACTGATGGCCACATTACCCTCCATATTTTGAATCTTAATCCCCATTGCATAACTCCCTAAATTAAATCAATGGTGGAGATTGAAATGTTACGTGCACACTCATTAAAGAGTGTGCACAAAATCAGACACTAGTTGACTTGTGTGAAACCAAGTGTTCTTCCTTTGTATGATTATATACCAAGATATCATCAAAGTATACCGCAATAAAAGAACCAATGAAAGGACGCAATACCTCTCTTATCATGTTCATGAACTTGAGCGTTGGAAAGGCTGAAATGCATCACAAGCCATCCAGAGAGGTCATCCGATGTTTTGAACGCTGTTTTCCATACATCTCTAGCGCGTATACATATTTCACTACAAGAAACTTAATATATTGCTGCACCCAATGGTTATGGCATAAACCCCTACTAGTGTCGCGATAACCTATGTAGCAAGAAGTCTATTGCTGCACCCAATCTTTATTGCTCCTGCAAGAGATTATACTTTTTTGCCACACTCTTTTCATATTTTTGCTACAGTTGTGTGGCAAAAGTTTCATTTTGCAACAGTAAATTATAGCTTTTAGCTGCAGCTGAAAAATACTGTGGCTAGAAAATTTCTTTTGCAACACCTATATTGAAGGTGTGGCAATATATGGTGTAGCAATAGCTATATTTTCTTGTAGTGTTTGATTATACCGGCTTCGAAAGTGCAGCTTCAAAAACGCCTTAGCACCAGCAAACATGTCTCTATAATCTAGGTATTGGAAACCTATACTTGATGAAAATCCTGTTCATTGTTCATCTATCGATACACATCCGCCAAGAACCATATTTCTTGGGAGTCAATAAGACTGGTACAGCACACAGACTCGTTCTCTAGATGTCTAACATACCCTCTAATCTAGTTATCGGGAACATGTACTTGATGGTAATCTTGTTGATTGCTCGACTAACGATACACATCCTTTAAGAACCATCTTTCTTAGGTGTCAATAAGACTGGTACATCACATGGACTCTTCCTCTCCTTAATCAAACCTTTCTGCAACAACGCTCGTACTTGTCTTAATTGGTGTGTAGGAGGCATTCTATGCTATCAAGTTGGGTAAAGCAGCTCTTAGTACCAAGTCAATAGCGTGTTGCGTGTCTCTCATATTCGGCAATACATTGGTTAACTCAGTAGGTGCAAGTTCTTGGAAACTTTTCAATAAATTAGTAACTTCTGATATCTTGATGCTCATCGCTGCACGAGACGTCATCTGCTGTGGCTTCACACACCTCTGCAAAACTTACACCTGACTCCTTGCTTTCCTACTGAAATTGTCTACATGTCAACGAACTTGTCGACTATACTTTCTCATCCTTCCCTCATTTCACTTCTTCTTCTTTTGTAGGATGCAACGTCATCTTCTTTCCATTATAAACAGAGGTATAGGTATTAACTTCGGCCAAGTGAGTCATTTTCTTTTCAAATAACCAAGGTATGCCCAATAGTATATGACAAGCATCCACAGGCGCTACATCGCACCACATTTCATATTCAAAATTGTCAATAAAATACTTTACTAGGCATGTTCTCGTAATTGGCACTGCGTTTCGTTTTTTATCTTATAAGGGTGAGGGTGCTTTTTGGTTGACAAGCTTAAATTATCTACTGCTTCTTGAGACATTATATTCTCGCAACTCTCAAATATGTTTGCTAACTTTACCCCCATAGAATATGTGGGTTCGAAAGATGCTTTTTGGCCGCCATCAATTTTAAGGCATATAAGGATTCTGCGAACAACTAGACTCTCCCCCTTTTAAGATCAGCAAGTCTTCTTCCTCACGATCAGACCTGTCATAGTTTGGTTCTCCATGTACGTCTTCATCACCATCACCATAAATGAAGTCAACTCGTTTTTGTAGGCAGTTGTACGACATATGACCATCTCCTCCATAGGTGTAACACTTCATATATCAAATCGATTGCTGATCTTGCGAATGCTTCTTGTAGTTTGAGTAGGTCTTATTAACGTGGTTGTTGCTTCTTTTTCTTTGTTATTCTGAACAGATATCTTTGGTACAACCTTGTTCCAAATGGATGTGGTTCCAGTCCGACCATTTGAACTTCGGCTCTTCGAATGAAGATTCACTCGCTCCCTTGATTTCAATGCACATTGATAAGCGTCTCCTAAATTGGTCACTCTTAGCAACCCAAAATTTTCCTCGAATGGCTATGTTCAGGACAATTATGTATCTGACTGTAAGTTTCTCGGGTGTTTCATTTAAACCAACCTTTAGAGACAAATTATAAAATTTTGTTGTATACTCCTCAACATTAAAGTCTCGTTGACGAAAGTTATGAAATAGACTTTCAGCTTTATACTCATACTTTCAGTTTTACAGTCATACTTTCAGTATGTAGGATACAAATAGAACCCATATGAAATGGAGGAGAGTTTTCCATTGTTGTCTTTGCGTTAACTGTGTGACAATATGAAGGGGAAACATAAGTAAAAATAATCACATTATTCATCGCTAAATGGTAAATCTTGTCTCTTTCACTTAGGTAGTATTTTCTTCGCTTCCGTTACTTGATTAGATGAGTCATGTGCTTTTACTTCCAATAAAGGTAAGTCATGTTCAAACAACTTCTCAATTTGTGTAAATGAGGAAAATACTCTTGTGAAATGTAAAGATAGAATAACAAATATGATTTCGATATATAAGTCTCACAAATTTTGTTTTATGTGAAGAAAAATAACAGTTAGAATCAAAAGAGATCAAATTCTACAGATGTATATGTATAAGTTTTTTAATTGAGATGGTGGAGAAAATTGAGTTAAATTTATTTATTTTGGAAGGTCGTTATATTACTCATGGTTGCTTCCCATATATAAAACATGCCTATTGCCCGATCGAGGAAGAAGATAAAATACATCCTGTAAGAATTAGCAATGTGTAGTTTAATAGCCTTCTTAAACCGTCATTTTCCTTATTATCTATAATTTTTAAACATGATACTTATATTGGTAGAGATGGTTACTAAGACCTCATAGTACAATAGGAATTTTCACGATGCAATATCAATGCGAAGCGTAAGTGCAAATCTAAGATTCTGAAAGAATTCACCATTCATAGTCTTTGGCGGCACTGTAAAGCTAACCGGGTACACCACTAGTAGTTTCTGAGTTCAAAAGAAATATGTGTTATACTTATGATTTTGCAAAGAATTGTTTGCTCGGTTTTTATCCGAGTACTAATTGTTTTGTTTTATGCTTTGAAATTGATAAATTAGAAAATCAGGGACATGATGGTAAATTCATGGAAAATCATGGATATTCATGAAGGAGAAGGAAATCTACACACTTATTTCTAGTTGCATGAACGGTATGGCGCATGGCCATTATATTAGGTTTTCAATAGGTTGTTATTTTAGAGAGGCAGTACAACTATTTTGATATAATCAGACTCTAATCTAGTCGCAGACACTGTTGTACCAAAAAAATCGAGGTTCAAGTCCCGTCTTCTCAAAAAATATAAAAATTAAAAGGAAACATAATGTTGCTTGTGGTTGGGATCAATTGGAACCCAAGATGTTCCCATTGGACTGTTAAAAGTTTGGCAGTCGCATTTAAATCCAAGTCTTTATTCCGAGCCTGGTTGCAAATAAAATGCTTAAAATGTTGTTTGGATGTAATTCAGTTGTGTGTAAGTAAATAAACTCTTGTTTTAACTGAATAAAATGTAAGTAACTGCTACATTTTATTGACAACCTCGTGTCATAGCCGAAAAGACCCAAACACAAGATTTTACACAGACCGGCTATAAACGCCCCTATCTCCATTTGTATGCTTTTTCAATCTTCAATGCGAGCTTTTCCAATGGAATGTATGTGAAGATGAATGTCTAAGTCCATATATGATAGACATTCATTTTCCCTAAAATTCATCTCCAACCCCAATTTCTTAAATCAATGTGAAGATGACATGGCTTATTTTTTGTTAGAAATAAATTTTTTAGCTCTAATATAATCTAAAAATTACTAAAAATAAAATTTACATTATCCATAAAAAAACACAAACAACACCATTGAAGATGGACTATTTTTCCTCCCTAAACTTAAGGAAAAATTGGAATCAAGATTTCTTGTTTGTGTTGCCACCTAGGAAACACACACAACCATCATTGGAGAAGCTCTTAGTGTCGGCACTAATAAATTGGTCGTCTTACCGATTTGTGATCTCCTCAACATATTTTTTATTCAAAGGTGATTAAGTGTCCATATAGAAACTATGAACACCTTGGAAATCTATAGTCTAGGACCATAGGTAAGTTGAATCAACAACAATAAATACATATGACTACTCACATAATTACATTTGATCTAGTAGTAAGAGCAAGCCAAATATGACTCTATTCTGACATGACATTCCGCATCTAAGCTTCATAAGAGCATCTCCAACGAAGGGTGAGAGTTTTATTTTCTGACACATAGGATTTTAGACCCTCATTTAGATTAAATCCATCTCCAACAATAGGTCCTATAAAGTAGGAAGGGTGTCAAAATAAATATGAAGGTCTTAGAGAAAGTCTTATTTAGACCTTGGGAATGACCTCCATGTCATCTTTTTGACTATTTTATTTAATTATTATTTTTAAATAAATTTTTCTAAACCAATGGGAAAAATGAATAACTTTTATCTTTATCCAAAAAAACAAATCCTAAAACTAAGACCCCACACTACTGGAGATGGTTCAGGAGAAAAACATTACTCTTTTTGCTACATATATATAACCCCACAAATAAGGGTCTAAATAAAAACTTCACCTAGGTAGCATCCACTGTTGGAGATGCTCTAAGTATGGTGTCCAATTTAAATCGTTGGGAGCTTCAATAAGATCAAGTTTGACAAAAGCATCGCTACCCTAAAACTTCTTCACTCAAAAATAAATGAATATAACATCTCTAAATTTCTTGCTTAAAAAAAAATCTCTAAATTTCTCAAGTGCCCTTATATTAATTTATTTTTATCTTAATTCTAATTTATTGGTTATCTTTTTATTTCTAAGACCACCAATTTATTATTTTTTGTTTATTTTAACTTTTAACTTTTATTTATTTTTTATTTTCTTAAAGTCTTTTTAATTAGGTTTGGTTCGGCAAGGTTTTTTTTTTTTTGCCGAGTTCAGCTAGGTTTTTTTTTCCTAGCCGAATTCAATGAGTTGTTCATGTATAAAAACAACATAGAAGTTCGCCCATGATTTTTTTCATAGTCGAACATCGATTTCGGTTTGGTTAGATGTTTTATTCTTTCCTAGACGAATTCAATGATTTGTTCATTTTTAAAACCATATAGAGGTTTGCTAGGATTTTTATTATAGCCGAATTTTTTTCTTAGCCAAATTTAGTGGTTCTTCATTTTTCAAAAGCAACATAAAGGTTCGGCTAGGTTTTTTCTTTCTTTCTTTCTAGTCGAACTTAGTTTATTTCTATATTGCAGCCTAATTCAATGGGTTGAACAATTAGAGGTTCGGCTATGTTTTATGTTTTGCGAGCCGAACCTTGAGTTCGACTAGATTTGTTGTTTTTTTTCTCCTTCTAGCCGAATCCATACAAAGAAATTAAAAAAAAAGAAAAAAAGAAGAAGATAAAATTCAAAATTTAAATTTAAATTTAAAATTTGAATAAAATAAGATAAAAAAATAAAGATTTATTTAATTAAAAAGCAACTTAGTCATTTCCTAACTTTATGAAACCCTGCATAAGTGTAGGGCATACGGCCAAAACACACCATGGTCCCATAAAATAGATTGGTGCCCCAAAAATCATTCTAAGAAAGATTGTAGAATAGCAGAAGGAAGACACTTTCTCAAACTATTTAAGAGCAACTAACTACTATCATTTCAAATTTAACTTCAGTGCACCGTTAGATATTGATATTATTTTTGTTTAGTATACTCCAATGTCCAAAGCTTACTTTTCCACTTAATTGGTTCTGCACTCTCCCGGTTAAAAAAGATACATTTATGTTTGGTTTCGTTTACCATAACAATGAACAAATGAAAACTTATGCCAAATCAAGTAACAAATGTTGGATGAATCAGACATATTAAACTACATATATTCAAGCACTTGTAAAAGGATTTCTCTCGAGGTAGGAATCGTATGATAGCGCGTACATCAGGCATGAGTATCAATTGAAGCAAGTTAGCATGATCACAGTAGCGGATTGCAGGAAAGAAGTTAATTATATGCCCGACATGTCAGACTCAAATATATGTGAGTTAGATGTAAAAGCCGACTCAAATTTAAATCAGATATCCGGAATATGAAGAAAAAAAATCAATGATTAGACACCTGATCAATTTCATACCAAAATAAACAAGGTGTTGATCTTGCTATGGGACAGAATTTCTTCGACAATGGCTGAAGAAATATTTCTAATTACTAGGTGGATTTTAGGCAACAAACAAAATTTTAAGTCAAAATACACAGCATGGGTCATGCCCAATAATTTGAGTGATTTTCGAATTTTGGGCATGAGATAGATCTTTGACTACGTGCACCTAACAAAGCAAATGTTAGGTTATGTGCGAAATATAGGGCACAGTGGGATTGTGCATTCGTGGTATGTTTATCATCTATAGCATGACCACCCGTGTTTGTATTTTGTAGTCATTGGCTGAGTTTATTAACTCGATTCATGAGCGCCAAATTTGAAACTAACTTGATTTCAAACTTTTAGAACTACGAATTGAAATTATAAATTCTTCTTCAATGATTGTTTTGAACTTTTTCGTTTTTTTCTTCAAAGATGGAATTAGTAATCCCGTTCTTACTTGCACATTTCCCCTCCAAAAAACAATTCAAATGAAGTTTCTCGATGTTTAGTATACTCCAATATCTTAAATATCTTCTCTGATCTCGTTCTCTTTAAGTGATTTTGCTATCATTGTATCATTTTATTTTAATATAGAAAGTAAATATTTGTACTTTGTTTTTCTTTTGTTACATAAGAAGGGTAATAATTATATTTTGAAAATTTATACGTAACTATAGTTATATTTTTATAAACAAACAAAAAATTAGATTAAGTACCTGAGATTTCATTGGGATCTGTATCATACGCATATTCTTACTCGGCATAGTGGTTATGCATATTCCATATAAAAATGTATAAACAAAATTTGTAATTAGAATAGAATCAAGGATTCGACTTCAACACCACTTGAAAGATTAGTTGATTTGACCTCTTATTTTAGTACTTGGGCACTTTTATTGTTTAGTATGTGCTTCAGCACCTCACATACCTTCTCTTTTTCAATAAATCAAACATAATTTACATTGAAAAAAAAATATACACATTAAACCAAGTAACATTGAATGAATCATATTCATATTTAGTGAAATATATATATTGAACTATCACATACTTCTTAACTTTAACATTTATATATGATAGGCTTAACCGTACATTATAGCAGGAATCGTATGATATCCGATAAAGTTAGTGTGAATATCACCATATATGCAGTTAAGCATGACCTTTTTGTGTTGACCTGGGGAGATGATGTTGAGAATATTAACATATAAAGCAAATTTTGGGGCTACATAGATATTGACATCCACGCATTATGATAAGTTTTTCCTAGTAACCAAGAAAAGATTAAGTTACTTCCTATGTAAAAAAAAATATTATGATAAGTTTGTCCTAATGATCGAGAAAAGATTAAGTTACTTCTTACGTATCATAAAATAAACCAACTAATCTTTCTACTATACAAATCTAACCTAATTTAAAAAGTAATTAATTTAAGTAATTAATTTCATCCTCTAATGCTAACTTAGCCCTTTTTTTCTTCTTTTTCACTTTCATATTCAAACGACTTTCAAATGTTGTCACAAAAGTTTTACATTTGATATGCAGGAGGGGAACCAAATATCCTCCAGAATTTTTGAAAATTTTTCTTAGATTTCCTCAAAATTTAGAAGTTTTTATAATATGTTGTTGATTATCAACATGTTATCTTACCTAATCATGATATGGATCCTCGATTCATGATTACTAATGATAAAACTATAATAATAATGCTCTAATAGTTCAACAACCTATGGAAGAACCCATTTCGTGTGCATAAATGGTATTTAGTTTGAAAAATCAAGAGATTTCTCTTTCTCAGTTACCGAAACTTATATTGTAACGAATAATGTTTTATCAGTCAAGATAACTGAAGATGAATATCTAAGATATGTTGAAGAATGTAACAACAATCTAATTTGGAGTTTAATACTTCCTAAGGGTTTTCCTCATATGAAAATTGAAGACATACGGAAAAAGTTTCTTATAGTATGACCTTCTTACGTATCCCAGGAAATCACTTCTCTTGGGAAAGGCTAGTTTTATTTTAATTTCAATTTAGACGATGTTGTTTCCGTGATTCGTTTTATGGGTCCAATCTCTTTGAAACTTGTTATGATGCACTTACAACGCTGAACTAAGAACTTCAGTCCTGATTATGAATAACATACCCTAGTTCAGGTGTGGTCTCGTATATATGTCGTTCCTTGGAATATTGGCATAAGAAAAAACTATTCAAAATTGCAAGTGTTGTCCAAACACCATTAATTATGGACGACAATGTCACTTTGCAAGAGTTCTTATGAAAATTGATCTCCCGGAGAAGCTGCATGATGATATTTTAGTTTAGAGGGATATCTTTGTGTTCATGGATGACTATACATATGATGACTAATCAATCGGAAACATTTTGGAGAGTGCAAGAGACATCATGGGGATGTAAGGACTACGGCTGCTAAGAAACAATACAATGGGAAGAATGAGAGGCATGAGCTGAGAAAGAAAAATTATACACACTATGTAGCAAAACCTGCGTCCACTACCATTTTCTAGATCTTCCATGACGCCGGTTATGAACAACCCAACTGACAGCAATATTGCAGCTTTTGCAATTGTAGATCATGCAGTAAATCCCAGCTCATTGACTCTTCGTGAATTAGTGAATATCGTGTCATCTTCAGTACATTATCATAGAAATGTAAGAGATAACGTTAGGGAAAGTTGAAAACGCGGGGGTACCAAAATACACCACCAACTTTTTCTTAGGCAACCTGTATGGACAAAAGCTAAATACAATTCCGAGAGTTCAACTTAATGAATCTATATCAAGGAATAATATTCAGAGTTTTATCTCTTTCTCCCACAATCAGAAAGTTTACAGAGACTAGTCGGTGAACCTGATTTATGTGTAAGAGTTCTTGGACGATCTCAAAAATCAATATCCAAGAACCCATCAAGTTGTATCCAAAAAACAAGGATGAATATATCTACTTTGACTGATTTACGTACAAACTGTGATATTTCAATTATAAAGATAAACAATATAATGAGGAAAAGAAATAACACTGACACCAGAAATTTTGTTAACGAGGAAACCGCAAATGCAGAAAAACCCTGGGACCTAGTACAGACTTGAACACCAAACTGTATTAAACAGCTAAAGACACTAGCCTACTACCAGTTAACTTCGGACTGAAATATAGTTCAGATCGAATTAAACCCTCACGGCAATTCAGTTACAGTCGTGCTCCTTATGCTTCTTGAATCCCAACAGGAATCTGCACAAATGATTCCCTTAGCTGACGTCCTTTAGATCATAAGGGTTGCTTCAACTCAATTGAAGACTTTAAACCAATCTGCCTCCCACAGATAAGCCTATATGTGATTTCCTTTTTGATCATAGATCAAGGAGATAGTGGAAATCGATAGCAATAGACAAAGTCTAGCTAACCTTAAAATCTTGACTTATGCTTCCCGAAGAGCAGACTAGATTATTATTCACCTCACAAGTATTAAACATGTGGATCACAAAGTATGAGACGAAGAGAACTTTGCGATTTCTATCTATCTTGTTTGAGTGAGCAAGTCAACAATCAAACAATATCAGGATACTCGAACTATCAAGATAGAAGATGGTTGGACCTGGCTTCACGAATCCCCAGGTGAAGTCTTTTTATTTGCTAAACCCTAGAAAGGGTTTGAGGAAGAGGATGACTCTAGTTTACAACTAGAACACACAAAGAATAGTTCCAGGGATTCAAAAATCCAAGTTGCTTATAGACTTTCAAAGTATAAGTTTCTTTTGGTTTAAGCTAAGATAGCTATGGAGCAAGTAAACAATATCCATCGTAAGATGAATCTTTGAAATGAGATTAACATACCAAGATATACACTCTGGTTAGGATGAACCGTAACCGAACTGTGTATAAAGACATTATTCATGAACGGGTAGCCAAGACTAGTCGATTGAACCATAAAGGTTCGACTTGGTTTTTTCTTTCTTTCTTTCTAGTCGGACTTAGTTTATTTCTATATTGTAGCCTAATTCAATAGGTTGAACAATTAGTGGTTCGGCTATGTTTTATTTTTTCCGAGCCGAACCTTGAGTTCGACTAGATTTGTTTTTTTTTTCCTTCTTGCCGAATCCATACAAAGAAGAAGATAAAAATCAAAATTAAAAATGAAAATTTGAATAAAATAAGATAAAAAAAATAAAGATTTATTTAATTAAAAAGCAACTTAGTCATTTCCTAACTTTATGAAACCCTGCATTAGTGTAGGGCATACGGCCAAAACACACCATGGTCCCATAAAATAGATTGGTGCCCCAAAAATCATTCTAAGAAAGATTGTAGAATAGCAGAAGGAAGACACTTTCTCAAACTATTTAAGAGCAACTAACTACTATCATTTCGAATTTAACTTCAGTGCACCGTTAGATATTGATATTATTTTTGTTTAGTATACTCCAATGTCCAAAGCTTACTTTTCCACTTAATTGGTTCTGCACTCTCCCGGTTAAAAAAAGATACATTTATGTTTGGTTTCGTTTACCATAACAATGAACAAATGAAAACTTATGCCAAATCAAGTAACAAACGTTTGATGGATCAGACATATTAAACTACATATATTCAGGCACTTGTAAAAGGATTTCTCTCGAGGTAGGAATCGTATGATAGCGCGTACATCAGGCATGAGTATCAATTGAAGCAAGTTAGCATGATCACAGTAGCGGGTTGCAGGAATGAAATTAATTATATGCCTGACATGTCAGACTCAAATACCTTGGAGTTAGATGTAAAAGCCGACTCAAACTTAAATAAGATAACCGGAATATGAAAAAAAAATCAATGATTAGACACCTGATCAGTTTTAGACCAAAATAAACAAGGTGTTGATCTTGCTATGGGACATAATTTCTTCGACAATGGATGAAGAAATATTTCTGATTACTAGGTGGATTTTAGGCAACAAACAAAATTTTAAGTCAAAATATGCAGCATGGGTCATGGCCAATAATTTGAGTGATTTTCGAATTTTGGGCATGAAATAGATTTTTAACTACGTTCACCTAACAAACCAAATGTTACGTTATGTGCGAAATATACGGCACAGTGGAATAATCCATGCGCGGTATGCTTATCATCTATAATATGACCACCTGTGTTTGTTTTTTGTGGTCATTGCGCAAAATTTGAAAGTAACTTGATTTCAAACTTTTAGAACTATGAATTGAAATTGTCAATTCTTCTTCAACGATTGTTTTGAACTTTTTAGTTTTTTCTTCAAAGATGGAATTAGTAATCCCGTTCTTACTTGCACATTTTCCCCTCCAAAAAACAATTCAAATGAAGTTGCTTGATGTTTAGTATACTCAAATATTTCAAATATTTTCTCTGATCTCGTTCTCTTTAAGTGAATTTTCTATCATTGTACCATTTTATTTTAATATATAAAGTAAATATTTGATTTTTGTTATAGAGAAAGCCAAAGTGTTAAGGGGGATAGCTGACTTCCGGTCAAAAGAAATTGACTAGGGATGACTAAGGCAGAATTAAAAAATCTCAATAATCTTCCATCTTGAACACCACTCCCTATATCCAGTGTTCTCTTCCTCTCATATATACTTCTTTTTTCTCGTGCTGGAATCCATACTTCTCCTCCGTTTATTTGATTGATCTTCTATTATGATCCGATCATTCTCGAATGTTTTGAAACATAGGTCAATTCTATCAATACGCATTTGGATCCGGTTACAGTTAAAGCATTAATTAGAATATTGGAATAAATAAGTTTATGATCTTATAATCAAAATCAACCACCATTCCCGGCAAGGACATGGGTTATCAAGTTTTATTCGTTATTCCTTGTAAACTTGATTTATAAAACGATATTAATTTTTATTAACTGATCACACGATTAAATATTGCCACACATACAAAAATTGATCATGTCATCGTCGAAATTTGGCCGGACATACAAAAATTGATGATTGACATAGTGATTTTTCGATCTATAGTAACCGTTCCATTAATTACTTGCATCTCTTTTTGCTACATCGCTCTGTTTTAGCTATAGTTCCATGAATTTCGCAGTGAGAGTTTTTTTACCATTACTTCCCATTTGAGGTTTTAGCCTTTTTAGAGTAAATCAACGATTTACATTATTTAACAATAAATAAGAACTTTTGAAAACAGAGAAAATAGTGTACTATGATATTTATCATACAGAAAGCAAAAATGTTAATGGGGAAGATGAATTGCTTCAATCAGGATGACTTACAATCAAGGAGAAAATAAAGCATCTAGATTTTCCTTGAAGAATAAAGATGGTAGATCATTGAGTTCTTTCTTAAGTTTTTTTATTTCTCCCGGTAATTATCCTTAATCAATTTCGTTTGACCGGAAATCAGCTTTCCCCCTAAATATTTTAGCTTTCCCTATAACAAAAATCAAATATTTGTACTTTGTTTTTCTTTTATTACATAAGAAGGGTAATAATTGTCAAGTTTTCAATATTTGGCAACTTTGCCATCTGATCTTTCAAAATGGCAAGTAAGGATGGCAATTGCCATTTGTAATTGTACCCAATCACGAACTCTGCGTGGGTTTTAAGTTTGGTGAGTGGAGCATCCAAAGCTAAAGTTTGATACCGACTTTGTGGCTACGGCAATAAATGGCAATTGTCATCTTAACTTGCCAATGATAAAGAGGTAAATTACGAGATTATAATCTAGGTCCAATGATATTTTCTATATTTGCTCCCAAGTTTTGTTTTTTGTTTTTCTTGAACTGTGATATTTTCTATCAAGTTACTAAATAATATTTACCCTTATTAGTTATGCCTTTAATACAGACATAATTTTTTTTTTATCTTTATCGTGTCCTTTATGATACATTTTGCGTTTTTTTTCTTCCAAAGTATTTTTTGTGTTTCATGTTTTTGTACTTGGAGCACATCTTTAGGTCCTCCGACGACAATTTTAAATCACGTAAGTGATTTTGATTAACATTACAAATCTTGGGACAGTAGGTTATTTTAGGCCACGAGAGCACATATGGATACACTCATAAAACTTGGCTCATAAGGCAAAGTTTGGACCACAAGCACATATGCACGAGTCTCACGAAGTAAATTTTAGATCGTGAGATTAAATTTAGGTCACATGGCAAATTTCAGGGTATAGAAAAAAAATTAATGAAAATGTACACCTTCATGTCGCACTTTTGAATTTTAGTAATAATCTTAGGCCAAAAAATTGATTTCTGGTCACGTTGGCAATACTTTAAATCACAAATTTTAGCTTAAGAGATTAGTGTTATAATGAAAACAAGATTAACAAAACTTATTTCCTAAACTACTTGCAAAAAGAAATAAAGCAAAGTAAAACCTGTACATAGCCTTGTTAGAGGAATAAATTTCCCCTATGAGCAGTGGCGGAGCCAGGTTTTTCAACTAGGGGGGGCTAAAAAGAAAAATTGACAGTGAAGCAGTAAGCACTAATGGTAAACAAGGCGCCGAAGGCCGCGACAATTTTTTTTTGGAAGGAATCGTATAATTAGTGAGCAACTGTGGTTCGTTTCTGTATCAAATGAACAACAACCTCTTATCTTGGATAAGTGAAGAATAGAGTAAACACTAAACGAACAATAACAACAAAGGAAAAATATGACAAAGAAAACATAAAACAACACCAGCAACAATCAGCTAGTTGTAAGAAGTAAAAAACAAAGAGCTTGGAGTGCAAAAGGAGTAAAATACTCACTAATTATGTTGTTTTCATGGTGAAAATGGTGGACTAAATCTGTGAGACCCTTAATCTTTCCCTCTAAGCCTCTCCTGTTCTCTCTTTTCTTATTTTGCAAATGAAACTGTATATGGATTTAGGTATTTGGGCTTTGAGGGACTAAGTTATTTGGTTTGGTGGACTAACTTAATAAAGGTGGTGGACTAACTAACGAATTTTACTCGACTGAAAGGCTAACATGTAGGGTTTTGTGAGAAAAAGGGGGGGCTACAACCAGGGTTAGCCCCCCTTTAGTTCCTCCACTGCCTATGAGCAAGAAGAACAGGGACGGAGCTGTTAAGGGTCTAGTGGGGACAGCAGTCCCCACTGAGTTTTTGGATTTTACATATTTAGGCGTACTAAATTTGGAACATTAAGGCAAAGGGGGACTGTTGTTTGGGGTTAAAATTGGAATTGGTGGAAAAAATCGTTTTAATACCCGACACTTTCTATGTAGCAGCAAATAAACAAAGAGATTTCCCATTTATCGAATCTTTAATATCTTATTGAAACCTGAAAGGGATGTTTCATGTTCGTATAATTATTTCTAAATAATTTTTAGTTTTTGATAAAAAAGTTAATTTTGATTTGATTAGGGTTTTGTTATTGGATTTTTTCTTACACAATAATTTTGTTTGTAGTGTATAATACAATAAACATGAGTGTAAATCATGAATTTATATGATGAAATCTATAATCCACAGTTTAATTTTGTTATAAGTTTTAGAAATTGGGGGTTTTCGAATTAGGGTTTTTTTCTTAAAATTGAATTGGGGTTTGTAACTTGAATAAAGAAACAAAGATCATTTTAAAAGATTTCAAATGAGTTTCTGTAGTTTTGGTAGATGAACTCTTTTCGAATATGTTTGGATTGTTTAATGGAGTTGTATACTTGTATTGTATTTCAAAAGCATCCAAATTAGCTTAGGAAAAACGGTCCTGTTGTTTTGATAATTAATATCATTTTGTCCACACATATTGTAGACTTTAGAATCATTTTGTTGAAAATGTGAGTTGTCTGTTAGTGGTATAACAAGGATGAAAAATTAGAGCACTAGCATATAATTGACATTAACAAAAGCCCGTATCACCCACTAAGAATCAGAACGAGCCAAAACCCTCTTAAAATATATGCCACTGAAATGACCATTCACTAAGAGACAGAAGATAAATATTGGGATAATACAAGGACTTTGGCTCGTTCAAAATTTTGGTTATTCGCGCATCGAATTTTCGACGACAAGAAAATATTTATACCAAAATGTACGACATCAAACACATTGAAAATTGAATGAATCGGAAATTATTGAGCCATGAGACATTTTTCCAAGACATAACTCTATATTATAGAGTAAATATTGGGGGTATGGACTACAATATTGTAAAATCATTGTATTGCTAGCCCTGTGTCTCAAGTTTGGCTTCTAGCCCTTTTTCTTGTTGCTTTTAGGCACTTCTCTTCTCGGAAAATGCACGGAACTGAACACTTTAATGGAGTTTCTTATTGTTTAGTATGCTCCAATATCTCAAATATCTTCTCTCCCACTAGTTTCCTTGAGTGATTTTGTTATTATGAGTTTAGTTTTCAGTTTTCACGGAATAATCAGGGAAATATGCAGATCAAGCACGTACAAAGATTGGGTCATGTAAATTGACTTATATATTAAAATGTAACATACTTTCTATATTTTACATTATAGTAAAAAATGTATGACTTCTAGTAAATTCAGAATCATTCTCACCTTGAGCACGATCTCGTTAGTAGAACAGAAACAACAATTGGTCCCCATGCAGCAGAGTTTACCTAGTTATGCTATGGTGGTAACCGTCATCTCCGACCATTACCCGGTTGTCAGACCATATTGTGTCAAACCTAGAGAACCAATACTGAGCAATCCCCGGCGTACGTGTTTCAACTTGATTTTTCCGGGCATCTCGGAGATGGGAAAATGTCTTTCTTTGTAGACTTTTAGATTTGATTTTGCGTTCTTTAGTATGAACTAGAAGATTCATTTTTAAGTCCATTTTACATAATGCTCTTGGTTTCAACAACAACGATCGAGAACATGTTTGTGACTGTCACAAATATTATTTTTTGTTGGATCCCTTTACATGTTTGCATCACTCGATAACCAGCTTAACTTAAAATCTTGAACTTCTAATGGGCCGGTTGGATTAGAATGTTCAGTTTTTAGCATGATAGACTTTGTGATGCGCGGACACCCAAAAAATCCCCAAGCTTCCGATCACTTGAAAATGTCATACACATTTACTCGGTCCCCGTAACTTAGTTGGGTTTGGTGTTCGTTTTTTTCCTTGCTCCAGAGAGTTACCAGAATATGCATTTGAATTAATAAATCTTACTCAAAATGTGAAATGGTAACAACATTAATATAGGTTATCGATTTTATTATTATTTTGTTAAATTTTTCGAGTATGTTCTACGAGTCAGGTATAAGTAAAGCTGTACCTAGCTCAAATACCTCGAGTGAAAAATGAAGAAAAAGACGAATGAAACAAAGCGAGAGCATCACAGTGTTAAAGAAATTGAACGTGAAATTCAATCGCAAATATTTGAGGGAAGACCAAATTTTAAATTTCATTTCTATCCGACTCATAGAATGCCTCCTAAAATTTCCCATCTCTATCTACCCTTTTTAACCGGAAAAACTTGTTATTTAGCATGCTCATATCTCAAATATTTTCTTCCCCGATTTCCTTTCAGTGATTTTGCTATCATTGTACTACTTTTTATGAGTTTACTACCCATCGAACAACTGGGAAAATAAACATCCAAGCAAGTAACAATGATTGGATCATAAAAGTGTAACATACTTCTAATATTTTACATTGTGGTATTGGTAGGGATTGGATCATAAAAGTGCCACCATGTCAAGATTATGTCATTCTAACCATGTTATCGGATCCTTTCCCAACTATGGATTCTAATAATTTTAGAGTGAATCTCGCATTAAACGTGATCTCGTTAACAAATTAGAAACAACAATTGGTATCCGAACATTACGGATCCAAGTCTAGTTAGTGTTCGCGATCCTTTTGAATCTCCATGTAAACTTCTACTCGAATTTTAGAATAAGTAGGAGCACCTAATATCACTTTCAGATGGATGGGATGAATCACTTTTTTCCCTTTGTACACAACGTTAACAAACAGAAATTCGAATATTTATTAGATTCCACGGTTCAATATTCAACCTCAGGAAAGATTTTTGTTGAAAACTTTGGTAAAAATTGTAGAAGGGTGAACAATTCTAGAGGAACCGATAAATGTAAACATCGGCAAAACCGACAGAGACAAAAATAGTCGGTGGATCCCGTCCTCCCGAAGATTAGCAGGGAGCCAGTTACTTTATGGGTGCCGTGTTGGCTTTTGCCATATTTACTTTGTCAGTTGATGCAACATTTTTGTAAAAATGTTACTACTTATTATGATAATATAGATAAAAATCTTTGAGTTCCAATTAAATTTTACTAGGGGAGCAATAATCTACACTATTACATTCGTCTTTTTGGGCAAATACTACCAGACAGTTCCTTTAATAACCAATAACTATCGGTTCCTATCAATGACTTACCTCTCACTATCATACTGAGTTAGTACAGTTTGATGAAGATCCTGGATGCTTTAATCAATTACGTTAGTAAATTAGCATTTCAATTTTGTTCTTTCGATGAGCGAAAAGAAAGTGCATTCGTAACATTTATCCAACGCAAGCTCCAAAATTGATAAGGATTCAAATGGTTGTAGAAACTCCAGTTCTGCACTCTCGATCTTAATGCAGCTTGAATACAAAGAATTTTGTAATTATTTCTTCCAGTGTGATTTAGTATGCTCCGCCTCCGCGATTTAGTATACTCCAATATCTTATATTTTGTTTGTCCATGTAATTCTTGTTAATGTCCCTAATGAGAAGTATAGAAACCTAAATGTACCTATAGGTCATCACAGGAACACGTAATGGCAAAAATGTATACATCAAATTCTAAAGCAACGAGGTAAGAATCTTGCACGTAGTTTGAGTTCTCCTCCAAAGTTTGGAATTGTATGACAATCAACAAAAATAGCATGAATGCACTTGTTTGAAACTCAACACCGGTTAAACTGTCTCTAACGGCTGGACGATCCGTTAAACGGATCATCCAAACTGGAGTAACCAGTATTTCCCTATCTAATTAATGAAAATTGAGAAAACATCAAGGATCGTAGATTTTAATATGTTTGCAGTGTATTTTTCGGAACTGAGAGCTATTAGCCAATGTTGAGCAATCACGGATTTTAGCATGTTTGAAGTGTATTTTTTCAAGGATCACGAGTCTTTTATTTTGGACAAGCGTTTGTAAAGGCATCGCTGAAATGTTGACAAATAAAACTAGTACAACCGTTGCCACGATGGAAAGGCCGACCGAAGAAGAATCTGAAGATGGGGTTTGTCTGCGATTACTTTCGCCCCGTTTCAGAAAAAATGATATTTTCGTCTTGTTTCAGAAAAAGTGATACTTTCGCTCCGCTTCATAAAAAAAGATACTTTCGCCCCGTTTCAGAAAAAATGATACTTTCGCTCCGTTTCAGAAAAGTATCACTTTTCCTGAAACGGAATGTGAAAGTATCACTTTTTTAGAAACGGAAAATTAGTTGATCCATAAACCAAAATATGGTTGCATGATGTGTTATGCATCTTTTGTGGTGGTTTGTATAATGGCTAAGCATTCAATTTTCGAGAATTGTGCCTAAAGTGAAAGTATCACTTTTCTTGAAACGGAGGGAGTACATTGTTTTATTTGTTGCAACGGAAAATTAGTTGATGCATAAACCAAAATATGGCTACAGAAAGTACTATGTATTCTTTGTGGTGGTTTGAATAATGGATATACATTTAATTTTCTAAAATTATGCCACAATGATAAACACCTCCGAATTTTTGGTAAAAACTCTAAATTTGATATTGTTATTTGTACTCATTGCGTAGATTTTTTCATAACCTTTCCAACAAGATAAAATTTGTAAAATTCTAAGACACGGATTTCTAGATATGTTGCATTAAAGTTTGCTTTCCAATTATACCCCTCAAAAAGTATGATACATAATGAGTTATAATAATTTGACAAAAAATGAGGGATATTTTGGTATTATCAAGTGCACGCTACCAAATCTTTTTATCAAATTGCAAATTGATATGAGATTTCATTTTACAAAAAAATGACCACAAAAGGGACTCCCTCCCTTCGGGCCCTTAGGTCGGTCGGCCCGATCAAAGAATATAATCAATATTGTACTTGTTCGCGAATACTTTTCGTATTTCATAGTCATGCATTAGGAACAGTTTGGAATCGGATCCTCCAGATAAATTCTAGATCGCGTAATAAATCAGTAGGCTATTCTTCCAATTCAGGAGTTAAAATTCCACGTACTATTCGGCGTTATTCCCAAGATTTTAAAATTATCACAATTACCATGTTTAAAAATCTTTATTGTACAGAACCAAAATATGAAAGACAAATATAAAAAGGCATCATAACCAGGATTTTAATCCAACAAGTATCATAATTTCAAACTCTAATACTAGTATAAAATAATTGTTCAAAAGTAACCGAGTGTGATTTGTTTTCTAGTAATATCAATTCTAGAATCTAGACTATAAAGATCCTCAATTGGTGGGGTAAAAGAAAGATCTAAACAAATACAAATTTACCGCATAAAACCACAGCATACCGTAAAAGAATGTCGCATGTCGAAGGAACTAGAAACAGTTCAACAACAAAAAAGCGGAAAAAAAAAAAAAACATAGTTTGTTATTTTTTTACCACTTGATGTTCACTCACAAAGCCAAACCTTTATCGAATGACTAACTAATGAGGACTTTGCTTTAAAAAAAAAAAAAGAACAAAAACTAAGGACTTTGACAAAATTACTAATAGGGTACCAGATTAAGTGGGGGTGTACCAAAACTATAATAAAACAAAACATATTTTCATATAAGACAAAACAGTTTTTGCCTTGATTTGGTACACCCCCACCTAACCTGGCACCCCCATTTAGCAGCCTTGACTTTGATGATCAATACACGAAAAGATAAAGACTTATAAATGAGAACAGTTTAGTTTATGATTTTTGATTGTTATTTTAACGTTATAGTTTGGAGGAAGGATCCCAAGACACTTTTCTTCTCACACCATCTCACACATTAAACGTTACTTTTGTAAATAAAATCCAAACCTTTACGAATTTGAAGCTAATATTTTGGGGATATATTCCTATTACGAAGCTATATATTCTCACCAAAAATGAGCATATTCCGAAACGTATGACATCACCATCTACTACTTTGAATATGAACCATTGAAAATCAACGAATTTTTACCTATTGAAATTAAGATTGGTAGACGATAGTGTTAGACATTTCGGAATGCTCTCAATTTTGATAAGTATGTAGAGCTTTGCAAAAGGAATCCCAAAAATTTTAGCTTAAAATTCGTTATTATTTGATTTTTATTCACAAAATAAGGTCCAAAGTGTGAGATAGTGTGAGAATAAAAATGTGAACGGATCCTTCCTCGTTAGTTTATTTATGATTCTTGATTATATATGGCATTTTAAGGTTAAAAAATAGTGAGTCCATAAATCCCTTAACCAGTTTTTCAACAAATTTTAGGGGTGTGTTGGACTCCAAATGGAGAATTTACAGGAAAAATGACCGCCAGAGAAAACGCGAACTCAAGATATCTGGATAATCAAACATATCACAATTCCTACAAATCTCCTAACCTGATTTAAAATTCTGTATCCAAACTCACCATTAGGAATTAGAAAAGATGATACATTTTTGACCACGGTGACAAACTTTTAGATGAAAGTATATGAGTTGCAAAGTAAATTTTTGGGCGCAAGTTAAATTTTGGGTCACCCCCAAAAGATCTGGTTTACGTAAAAATAAAATGAGTCAAAAATGCACGTCATGTGCCACTTGTAGATTGTGAAAATTTTGAGCCATACATATATTTTTTGTCACGTGGGGATTTTTTGGGTTATTCAAACCACTATACATGGGCCGGGTTGTGCTATACTCCCGGTTCCGTCTGTGGTCGACTATTTTTTTCTATCGCATGGCCACCTCTATGCTCCTAATTTGTCACCACTAGCCCATTTTCTTTGCCATAGGAGGGATGTGTATACAACTTGGTACATGTTGTTTTTCCTTTCTCTTGTGAGAGTGGGGATGATCGATCTAAACAGAAATGGTATTTGTACTAGTCAATGCAAAACCTGAGAAAGGCCGAAAGACACTGTAGACTGCACACAACTGGATATAAGTTTATCAGGATCCTTCGGTTTTACTTCCGCTGATTCAAATGGTTGTACTTCCTTCAAGGAAAACAGGTCCTTCTTAGGCTAAGTCCAATGGTCTTCTAATCTAGCATTTAGATTGGAAGCTAGAATAATCTCCTAAGTTTTATGGAAATTCTAATCTAGCATCTAGATGCGTTGAATGGAACATCGAAAAGTATAATTAGGTTGCACTGAACCATTCCATGAAGTTTCGCTGAATGGAACAGCGCAACCATCTCAGTCGTCGGATCAAAAAATAAAACAATCTCGCTAAACCATTCCACGAAAAGTAGAATTTTGGCTGCACTGAACCATTCAGCGAAACTATCTCGCTACTAGTTGGAATGCGAGATATATCTAGAAAGAGAAGTAGTGTCAAAGAATAGGCAACACTTTTTGTGTAATCTGCAACGCTTTTTGTCTAATCTAGTAGCCAAATCTAGCTCATAAGACTTGGTCTTATTCATAAGCATATCTTAATATAAGAGAATATATGCACAATTAAATCTTATACTCTGCACCTCTAGTAAAGTAACGCTTTCAAATGCCAAAGTACGAAAATTTCTTTTTATAGGGAAAACGAGATTATGGTAAGGGAGAAAAGATTACAAAGAGTTTAATGAGAGAAAATGAAGGAGAACAAACCTTCATTCCTAAATTCCTCGCAAAACAACAAAAACACAACAAAATAAAAGATATCCGGAAAAAATACAAAAATGACATATGTGGTTAAATTTGCATCGGAAATCTGACTTGATTGTTTGGAAAATTGTTATGTATTTTTTTCCTTTAAGATAACTCAATTTCTGTACGCAAGTCGGTACTTTCCATTGTTTAGTATACTCAAATATTTCCTATCTCTTGCCTTTTCTGATAGAGTAAACAAAGTTTTCACCCAACAACAAGGAAATATGCATCAAAGCAAATAACATTGGATGGACCATATACATTGAAATATATATTGAAGTGTAACTTGCTTTTTAACTTCTACATTATGGGTAGGACTCCTGTGATGTCCAGTAAAATTAGTGTGAATATCACCATACGCAGATAAACATGATCTCCTTAACAAATTAAGTGTCCATCATAATTCATGAAATTGTAAGATCACGGGGTTATGCAAGATGATTTTTTTCCAAAAGTCGGATTTATGGTGTTGGGTTTGATGGAGACTTAGCCCATTTCTGTGCCATTTTGGGTTGTTATTCTGGGACTCTTCCCACTACTTATTTAGGGCTTCCTCTTGGTGACAAGTGCATGGGTGTGGCCAAACGGGATAAGATAGTGGATAAATTTATTGCAAGACTAGTTGGACGGAAGAAAACATTACTCAAAAGAGCAGGTAAGATTTCTCTTATTAATAGTTTCTTAGATAGCCTTCCTGTCTACTACATGATTCTTTTTGAGATGCCTAGTTCAGTTTGCAAGAATCTTGAGAAGATTATGAGAGATATTTTGTGGTATGATAATCTGGGGAGAAAAAAATTGCATCTTGTGAAATTGAGTGCTCTTTGTAGAAGAAAAAAGCTTGGGGGTTTAGGAATTAAGAACTTGAAGAAAATGAATCAAGCTCTTCTCTGCAAGTGGTCTTGGAGATATTCTTTTTAAGAGGATGCTATGTGGAGAAATATTGTTGGTGAAAAATATGGTTAAGATGTTATGGATTGGATGGCAAGAATTCCCAAAGGGCCTTTATGATAGGTCTTATGGAGAGCTATCATGAAGTGCAATATGTTCTGCATGAAACATGTCAAATTCAAAGTCAATTCTGGTGCTACTGCAAGGTTTTGGGAAGACAATAGGTTATATGACGTTCCCATTAAAGACTCTTATCCTAACTTGTATGTTGTTTTCATATCAAAGAATATGAAAATTGTTGAGATAAGTGTTACTGAAGATAATATGGTTGTTTGGGATCTTAAATGTCCTGAAAGATTGTTTGGTACAGCTGCTCAAGAGTTTTTTTAGCCTTGATTCAGATTTGAGTTCATTCTCCTTCACTAATGATCTTGATGATGAGCTGCAGCGGACTCTAAGTTATATATAAAGTTTTTTTATGATTTCCTAACTGCTTTGGACTCAACTCATGATCACAATGTTGTTTTCTCTTTTATCTGAACATAAAAATATCCTCCTAAGATAGGCTTTTTTTTATGGTCTATTGCTCATGGAAAACTGCCAACTAGAGATTCTTTAAGAAGAATAGGGATTGATGTTCTAGTTAGATGTCCCTTCTGTAATGAACCGGAGACAACTTCATACTTGATGTTGCATTGTACTTTTGCTAAGAAAATATGAAGCAAGTTCTTGGAGAAGCTCAACTAGTTTTTTGCAATGCCTAAACATATCTCTAATGCTATTAAATCTTGGCATCTGAATCAATCTTTAGCTGTTTTAACTTCTATTTGGAATTTGATCCCTGTTGCTGCAATTTTATGGAGCATTAGGAAGGAAAGGATGCAAGGGTATTCACTGGAAAGACTTGTAATGACGTTGCAGTTACTAATAAAGCAGTTTACTGCATCTATTCTTGGTCTGTAGTTGGTTAAGGAATTTGAAACTATTTCCTTTGTTGATGTTATGCAGAACTGACACTTAGCTTTCTTTGAGATGCATTTGTCTGTATTTGTTCTTAGGTCTGTTTGTAGGCCTTTGATTCTTTTGCTTTTCTTTGGCCTTGTTTGTTTATAGACTTTTTTTTTTTTTTTGTTCTTTTTCATTTGTATTTCCTTAGGGTGGTATACATCTTTTATACCCTCTCTTTTTTGTTCAATATCCTTTTTTGGCCGATCAAAAAAAAATATCATGAAATTGTAGAGCACATCTTGTGTTGCTTTTGTTTGACGGGCCTAAGAGGGATGGATGATGTTGAGCAATAACCCAAACTAATAACGGGTTTCAACTGATCTTTTATTTTAATATAGCCGCTACTTTGTGTCTGTCACTACATAGTATGTCGGTTGTAGGGGGAAAATGTCTTCTTCATGAAGCCTGATTTGGTGCTATATGGATATTGCCACCTTAGTTAGTTTGATAAGGGTTGTCCATCAAGGGGAAAAAGGATTAAGTTTGAAAAAGCGGGGGTTTAACAACCACACCCAATATTTCGTTTGGCAATCTGAATAGAAAAACTTCAATATACTTTCAAGAGAATAACCTAGACAGTCAGACTCAATCTAGAGAAAAGTATATCAAAGAGTTTTATATCTTTATCTCTCAATTCAATCCGCAATCAGCAAATAGGAATTTGCGAGCCCGATTGAATATAATAGAAATAACTTGAACGGGTAACAAAGACCAATGTTCAAGGATCAATCAATTTCAATCAACAACCAAAGGTTGGATTTCCCAATTGATCGATTCAACGCACAACCTGTGATATTTCAATTATATAACAAAATATAATGCGGAAAAGAAATAACACAGACACCAGAATTTTGTTAACAAGGAAAACCGCAAATGCAGAAAAACCCTGGGACCTAGTCCAGATTTGAACACCACACTGTATTAAGCCGCTACAGACACTAGCCTACTACCAATGAACTATGGACTGGACTGTAGTTGAACCCTAATCAATCTCACACTGATTTAAGGTACAGTTGCACTCCTTACATCTCTGATCCCAACAGGATACTACGCACTTGATCCCCTTAGGTGATCTCACCCACAACCAAGAGTTGCTACGACCCAAAGTCAAAGACTTGATAAAAAAATCTGTCTCACACAGAAAAGTCTATAGGAATAGATAAATCTGTCTCCCACAGAAATACCTACGAGTTTTGTTCAGTTTTTTGATAAATCAAGGTGAACAAGAACCAATTGATATACCGGACTTATATTCCCGAAGAACATCCTAGATTTATCAATCACCTCACAATAATCTTAATCGTATGGCAGCGAAACAAGATATTGTGGAATCACAAATGATGAGACAAAGATGTTTGTGACTACTTTTTATCTTGCCTATCGGAGATTAAATCTCGAGCCAATCTTAGAGAAGATAGTACTCAAATACGATAGAAACAGCAAGATCAGATCACGCAACTACAGAGAAAATAGTTGGGTCTGGCTTCACAATCCCTAGTCTTTAAGTGGTTAACCTAAAGGGTTTCCTGAAAAACCTAAGGTTAAAGGAGAATCGACTCTAGCTTATGCAACTAGTATCATACAGGAGGTGTGGGGATTGGGTTTCCCAGTTGCCAGAGTTCTCCTTTATATAGTTTTCAAATCAGGGTTTGCAATCTAAATTACCTTCTTAACAAAGCATTGAATATTCACCGTTAGATGAAAACCTGATTAGATTCAAGCTAATATCTTTCAACTGTTAGATCGAACTTAGCTTGTTATACACAAATGAAATGTACCATCATTTAGGTTTAGTAACCGTACCTAAACGTGTACACCATGTTGGCTCAATCGTAGTTAACCGAGGTTAGCTATATGAACACTCTCATGTCAACCTTATTCATCATAACCATAACTAGTTCAAATGACCCAAATGAAACTAGTTAAAGAGTTGTTTGATTGCTATATTTTCATAGAAGTATACAAGAACACAATTGAAGCAAAATCGGTTTGATTCACTCGAATCAATTCATGAACATTATAGCCACGGTTTGCAAAGAATGCATTTCTTAATATATAAATGTATTTGTTCATGAGCCAACAGATTTTAGAACTTTAACCACTCAAGTATGCAAACGGGTACGCATACTTAAGTAGCCGGTCTGAGTTTGGGTTCGCCAATATGCAAACGGGTACGCATACTTGGTACACTTCCAAATCCCAGCAGAAATTCCCGGACCTATACCTTACGCAAGTATGCGTACGGGTATGTGTACTTGGTACACGGAATTTCACAACTACAAGTATGCATACAGGTATGCATACTTTAGTTCCGGTCATGGATCACATACATGCAAGAAAGCACACTATGTTTATAATCCAATGATGGTGAAGTATTCTAAACTCTTATTTCAATCATTGAAACTTTCTTAGAGGATGACAATAGCCGTTTTCACACACTATTAGCATCAAAGCAATTTTCAAGTTATTGAAATAATCATAACGAAACATTCCAAGTCTACACCAAATGATTGTATCACACAAACCATGTAAGATGTTACTCGGCGATTTTCACATGATCATCTTTTGACTTTCGTCAAGAATATAAGATGAACTTGGTTGAAGTGAAAGCTTACCAACACACATTCCGAGAAATATGTAAGCGAGTTAAACTCAGCTCAAAATCTCAAATGTGTATAATCGACAACTATATAGTAATACGACTTTTGTCTCAATATAGGAGATAGAGTAGATATAGGCTTTCCGAGTGATAGATGAGTTTTGGTATCCACAAACCTTTTGTTGATGAAGTTCCACAAGCTCTCCTTAGTAGTTCTTTGTCTTCAATTGATGAACGCCGTGAAGTTTAATCCTCAACTACACAATCTATCATAGTCCGAGACATTACTATAAGTAGACTAGAAATCAAGACTTATAGTTTTGATCACTAACATTGACAAACAAGCTAGAGATAGCAACGCTTGCGAGTTCGACCGAGCACTGCTCTAACAAAGTTACCTTTTGCGCAATAAAATAACTCAATTATTCCTTCACCATGCAAGCCGAATCGAGATCAATAATTTTTAAAAGAAAATGAAATTTTAACTAAGCAAAACCATAAAGAAAGATTATGGGTTACATAAAATCAAAAGAAAAGAAGAGGGCGAACACTTAATTTCTGGAAGGAAAAAAAAAAGGAAAAATATCAATTCGTTCTTAAATACTAATTGAGCCGAATTTTAGCTCCTTCCCTCTATCATATCTAAACGCCAAACTCACGGTTGATTATTCGTATTTTTTTGTATTTTGATTGATTAACATAGGTTTGATAAATAATAAAAAAAGTGACGACCAACGTAATTAATTTAGTTCATTCTAAACGACCTAGATAATTGTTATTGTTGTTCATCATTTCCGAAAATACAAGTCAAAACAGTTATATTCTTTTGAAATTCCCAATCGCTAGTTGTTCGAAACGACATAGCCGACTTTAACTACAGTACTCTCGAAATAAACAACAAATCCAAATCGCTGGTTCAAGAAAAAGCAAGAGCAAATATATTTCTTGATAATCTGCATACACAATGCTTTCTCAATCTATGTTTTTGTAAAAAATAAATATGATGTAACTATAATTCATTGATATTTTCGTACATTTATTTGATTACCCCGTATTGGTTAGGATGGAAAAATTTGTACTCATGGTATTCTTGGCGGGGAAATAATTATCTTTTTCTTTTTTGTTTTTGAAGTATTCTTTGTATTTTATTTTGGTCCTCCAGCAAGTTTTAGTTCACGTAATAGATTTTAAGTAGTGTCCCAAAATTTTGGATCAATAGCGTTATTTTTGGGACCCCATATTGATACACTAAGGAAAGTTTGTTAGGAGTTATAATCCAAATTTTAGACCACATGACAAACTTTTGGATTATAAGAGCAAATTCTCAATTGCAATTTTAGATTACAAGGTCAATTCCACTTAACGAGATAAAATGCACACTATAAGTCACGAAATAAATGAGTGATCACGAAAATTTCAAGCCATAAAGTAGATTTATGTATATAACAACGATAAACGACGAGTTATTTTTTTTGGTTGCGAGAGTGAGAACGACCTACAACCAAGATGCAGTAAGCATATCGCTTTGGTACTTCTTGTAGTTTAGTATGCTCCAGCATCTCACACATCTTCTCCTTTTCAACAAAGTAAACAAAGTTTTCACTGAACAACATGAAAATATGCATTAAATCAAGTAACATTTGAATGGATCAAATACATTGAAAATATATAGTCTATTATAACATACGTTGTAACTTATAATCCTTTACATTATGGCACCTTTAACAGCATTATTGCAGGAATTGTATGATATATATATCAAATTAGTGTGAATGTCACTTTATGCAATTAAGCATGATCTCATTAACAAACTAAATGTTGATCCTAATTCATGAAATTTTAGACTACATTTTGGGTGAGCCCAGAGAAATGATGTTGAGCTAACATCCACAGTATTACGGGTTTCAGCATGAGTACTCGACTACTTTGTGTTATAATAGCAAGGAGTACACTTCCAAGTGCCGACCTACTAATTTAACTAGGCCAGATACTAATTCGCCTAGGGTGATTGTCACAAAATAAAAAGATAGCCCAGGTTAGTTAGCCCATTAGTTGACAACTTAACTCACTCACATGCAGTTTGACTTAATTTTACCCGGCGCCACTTTTCACTCCCTTCCCTATTATAGGAAAAGAAATCCCGTTATTACTGGTATATGTTTTGTTTCAGGAAGGTTCTATCGCAACCACAAGTCACAAGTTATTATTAGAGCAGTTCGTATGGACTCAATAAACATGAACTTTGTTCATTTTGATCCCACTATGCACTCAAAAAATATGAAAATGGATGGGAGAACCAACAAATTTGTTGGTTTGTTGAGTGAGACGGAAGAACAGGCGCGCGCTTGATGGAATGTCGGGCGGTTGAGGCACACTCGCTGGCGTGTGAGCCAGAAACACTGGCATGTCTCTCAAACTCGCCTGTTTTTCCATCACACGCCAGCGTCTTTAGTAAACCCTCCCGCGTCCCAAAATCGCCAACGGCTAAATCTAGACGGCTGAAAACTCTTGTCATCTAACACCTATAATTTCGGGTTCTATAAATACTCCACATTTCAACTCCAAATTCACCCATCTAGTCTTTTTTTACTCTTCTTCTCTGAGTTTAAAAAAATTCTTCAATTCTTCAATTCAACAAATTTGTCGAAAGAAAATGTCTCGGCCATGTTAGTTTGGCAAGCTCCGTATACTAAAGAAGGTTCCGTATACTAAAGAAGAAGATGAATCTATTTGAAGAAACTATGTTTTTTTATTTACTCAGCTTGCTTCAACAAACTATCCATGGGTGAATTTTTGGGCGGTTATTCACGACGGGTTCTGTAGTGACACCCGTAATCTGAGTCATCGTGCTATATGCGAAATAGAAAATCTTTTTCGTACAATTAAGAAAGAAGTAAATGAGTTTGCAGCTTTAACTATGCAAGTGAATCGATATAGACTGAGAGGTGAAACTGATACTGAGATGGTAACAAGATCTTTGGCTGAATGGCGAAGATGGAAAAATGTGGCTTTTCATTTCAAAAAATGTTTCGAAATCCTTAAGATGTTGAACAATTTCAACCCCTTCTTTGTAGTTGTTGTTCAACCTAGTATTTCTCATCAGTGAAGCTAATGTAAAATGTAATTCAGTGAAGCGAATGTAAAACACTTAATTTTAAACATATGTAATTCAGTGAAGCTATTGTAAAACGCTTAATTTTAATCATATGTAATTTCATTTAAACAAACTGCCGTACTTTTTAATTGATTAAAACTAGAATTACAAATGCAGCATAATTAAAAATTACAATCTCTCTAACATCGCTCATCGTTATCTTCGGGGCCTGGAGTCAGCCATTCTCCAAGGCCTGTGATATCCCCACTTGCCAACATATTTGCTAAATTTCCATAAGGGGAAAAACTGGTTGAAGAACAGGAGGCGATTGGAAAGCACTAGGCAATTGGAAAGCACTCGGTTGTTGGAAAGCACTCGGTCCTCCATGCATATAAGATTTTTGTTGTTGTGGTGGTGGTGTAACAAAGTAGCAAGCATCATTTGGGTTGTAGGGCGGGAATGATGATGAAATGCTTTTAGGATCTGGCTGAATTACTTTAGTTTGAGATACAAACACAGTTTGTGGTGAAGTACTGTGTCGTACTTGTGGTGAAGTACTCTGTCGGAAGACTTGTGTTTATCCAACCACTGTATTATCACTATCGTGCCATGATCTGTTGCTCCTGGTGGAATCGGAAGACTGTGAACGCCATCATCATTTACAGTTGGACTCAATCCAAACATTGTGTCCGTCTGCCATTTCCGACATACATCCAAGTGTATAGCCCCCATTTGCCGATTCAGCCAATACATATCGTTCTGTTGTCTCTTCAACTCTTCGGTACTGGCATCCACATTGTAGTAAGGATAATCACGTTCCATAGCTTTGGAAAAAATGGGGATCGTGGTAGGCTCACCTTGTGAAGTAATACTTGGCATCTCCCAACGAATTTCGGGAATATTTGACGAAGATGATGATGAACTTGCACCCATGGTGGGGTAAGTCATAAAGCATGGCTCTTTTGGAGGCGGCTGGATAGGAACGATATTTGCATCATGAGTCAGGCGTGATAACCCTGGGAAATCAAACCCATAAATGTGCATGTTGTGTTTCCCAATTACAGGCTTCGCATTCGACCTGTACCAGGTGACATACTGCACTTCATCAATATTCCTCTTTGTATTTAGTGCATACCTCTCCCACTGGATTATTCTAAGCCGATCAAAATCTGATGCAGAGGTTTGCATTGTGGTGGCGTGCTAATTGCAATTGCATTATACCTTGTAATTTGTACTGCAGTCTTTCTCCCATATACCATACCCCTATATCCATTTCTGGAGTGTAAAAAATAACTCTACGGAGAGAATAACCATACTCAAGAAAATCAATGTAAGGGTGAACAAAAACATCTTGGGGCTCCGAGTCATCTGTTGAAACCTCTGAACAAAACTAGAACCCGAGACGTCGCTGCTAGTGTCCTTCGCCCAGTTGGTCGAGACGTACATGTCCAAGATTGGAAATCTATGGGTATCGTCTTTAAGGATTGGTTTACCAACACGGAAGTAGGTATACTACCAATACTGCAAATTACTCCATAATTTTTGTATTTTTAATTAATCTACATTTGTTCATAAAAATTATTTAAATTTAAAAATAATAATTTTGATATTTACCTCTATAATGCCCCAGAAACCAGTGAAGTTAGCTATACCAATGGACGCTTGATCCAGCACACGGTAAATTTCTGCTAAAATTGCAGAGCCCAAGCCATAATATGGTGCTTTGTCAAGATCTTCTAACGCTTCAAGCCAACCAACACGAGAAACATAAGTTGAGTTTGAAAAGAACGTCTGACCCAGTACCCATAAGATAAACACCCTTTCGAGTTCAGGATGGTCATCTACATTTTCTGAGTTTATGTTTTGGTTAAGGAAAAGCTTCAACGCTAAACATAATACCCCACCTCCTTTCAATTCTTTATCATCTTCACGTATATCTGCTTCTATAAACGAGGGAAGAAGCGTCTGCCATTTACTATTTGATATCCATTCGTCTTGGTTGTATGGTAATGATCTCCCACTCCACTTTGGATCCCAAAAATTAAATACAAATAAAGGGGCGTAATTTCTATTACAAGAATAATATCAACTATGATTAATTCTTTTGATTATTTAATAATTATTTAAAAATAAAATTCAAGTTAAGTTAAACAAACTTACCAATTTCAAAATTCATAAAATGGAACGTGTGTATCGTCGGCCACCACCTTTCTACCAATAATGTCGTAATTTTGTTGTTGTGTTTTTTAGGCTTCACACCATAAAGCGCACACCAAGGATATCTGTCAACCCTTTCTCGGACTGTAGGAGGTGGACCATCATAAATAGCCTTTAATTCATAAATTCCACCTCTCATTCTATAAAAATTCTCAGACCACTCTTGATGCCCCGACACATGACCTTGGACTTATGATGGAGCAGCAACGACATTCGGCGAAGCAAACTCTGCTTCCCGATTTTGAGAATAATTTACATCTGTGGAAGGCCGTGGTACCAGTTCATGTCTTCGATCTCATATTGGACTTATTAAGTTGCTCATATTGTATCAAAAAAATTTGGTTTAGAAGAGTTAGAAAAAGAAAATTTATAGGTTTTGAAAATTAGTGAAGAAGAAGAATTTTAGAAGAAGAGATAGTAGTGGTGTGAGTGAAAATGAATTCAGTTGAAAGAATTTATAGGTTTGAAAATTATACCGTTGGAAATATGGATGTTGGATATTTGATCATTGGCGTTTTGCTTCTAACGCCCGCGTTTTTGTGTCTCATGCCCGCGGTTGTGCTACACACGTTGAGTATGATCTGCACACGCGGAGTTTAACCTACACATGCGGGCGGGTGTCCCCAGTCCTGGGGCTTGATGGTCAACCGCCCACTTCTGTTCCATAGTGGAGAAACCTGTTTTGCCATCCACCTGGCTCAACAAAAAATTGGGTTTGTACATTGCCATAGGAATTGCCCTTAGTGTCCTTTCTATTCTCACTCCCTCCCAATGTCATCTTTAATTAAGTCCATTGATTATAGGTAATTATTTTTGGGTTTCCTTTATTTAGATGTAAATTTTTATTTTTCATCTGAAATGATGTGCAATTGAGATTGGTATTTGTAATTGGATCATTTGTACGATTATTGCTACAAGAACAATTCATTGTTAGTTTGATTCGGTGGTCTACTGGTCTTCCATTCTCAATCAAATTATATTAATTTTCGACTCTTATTTTGTTTTGGACATTAGTGTTAACTAATTTAACTTTGAATTTTCAATTGGAAACATGGGATTCTAATGGGTGTATTTTCAAGTTATAATAAGGCAGAGAATAGATTTAGTTTTCTTACGAGCAAAAAGTATTTTTCTCTTTAGCATCTAATGCTGATAATTCTGTACCAATTGAATGTGTGTCTATGTAAGAGAACTTTTTAACCCCACGAACATAGAATCCTGGTTCCGTCGCTGTATACATGTGTAAAAATATTTAGGATTTGCATAGATCGAAAGTATTGATAACAATTTTTCATCCATGTTTTCTTCTGCAATATTCAGAAAATTCATTATAAGTAAATTAATTATATTTTGAAAATTTATAGGTAACTATAGTTATATTTTTATAAAAAAACTAAAAATTAGATTGAGTACCTGAGATTTTATTAGGATCCTTATCGTACGCAGATTCTTACTCGACATAGTGGTTATGCATATTCCAGATAAAAATGTATAAACAAAATTTGTAATTAGAACCGAATCAAGGATTCGACTTCAACACCACTTGAAAGATTAGTTGATCTGACCTCTTATTTTAGTACTTTAGCACTTTTGTTGTTTAGTATGCTCCAGCATCTCACATACCTTCTCTTTTTCAATAAATTAAACATAATTTACATTGGAAAAAAAAATACGCAATAAACTAAGAAACGTTGAATGGATCATATTCATATTCATATGCATTGATATATATATATATATATATATATATATATATATATTCAACTATCACATACTTCTTAACTTTTACATTTATATATGATAGGCTTAACTGTACATTATAACAGGAATCGTATGATATCCAATAAAGTTAGTGTGAATATCACCATATATATGAAGTTAAGCATGATCTTTTTGTGTTGACCTGGGGAGATGATGTTGAGAATATTGACATATGGAGCACATTTTGGGGCTACATGGATATTGGCATCCAAGTATTATGATAAGTTTTTCCTAGTCACCGAGAAATGATTAAGTTACTTCTTGTGTAAAAAAAATATTATGATAAGTTTGTCCTACTGATCGAGAAAAGATTAAGTTACTTCTTGCGTATCATAAAATAAACCAACTAATCTTTCTACTATATAAATCTAACCTAATTTAAAAAGTAACCTAGCTTTATCCTCTAATGCTAATCTTTCTACTATACAAATCTAACCTATCTTTCTACTATATTATGATAAGTTTGTCCTAATTAATTTCATCCTCTAATGCTAACCTAGCCAAAAAAAAATCTCCTTCACTTTCATATTCTAACGACTTTCAAATGTTGTTACAAAAGTATTACATTTGATATGCAGGAGGAGAACCAAATATCCTCAAGAATTTTAGAATTTTTTTCTTGGGTTTCCTCGAAAGCTTTAGAGGTTTTTATGATCTGTTGTTGATTATCAACATGTTATCTTACCTGATCATTATATGAATCCTCGATTCATGATTACTAATGATAAAATTATAAGTAATAGTGCTCTCATAGTTCAACAACCTTTGAAAGAACCCATTTCGTATGCATAGATGGTATTTAGTTTGAAAAATCAAGAGATTTCTCTTTCTCGGTTACCAAAACTTATATTGTGAAGAATAATGTTTTATCAGTTAAGATAACTGAAGTTGAATATCTAAGATGTGTTGATGAATGTAAAAACAATTTAATTTGGAGTTTAATCCTTCCTAAGGGTTTTCCTCGTACGAAGATTGAATACGTAAGAAAAAAGTTGCTTACAGTATGGACTTCCAACATATCCCAGGAAATCACTTCTCTTGGGAAAGGCTATTTTTTTTTTAATTTCAATTTAGCTGATGCTGTTTCCGTAATTCGTTTTATGGGTCCAATCTCTTTTAAACTTGTTCTGATGCACTTACAACGTTAGACTAAGGACTTCATTCCTGATTATGAATAACATACCCTAGTTCAGGTGTGGTCTCGTATATATGTCGTTACTTGGAATATTGGCTTAAGAAAACACAATTCAAAAATGCAAGTGTTGTCCAAACACCATTAAATATGGACGAAAATACTGTATATCTTATAAACGAGGATGTGGTCACTTTGCATGAGTTCTTATAAAAATTGATCTTCCGGAGAAGCTGCATGATGAGATTTTAGTTTAGAGGGATAGCTTTGCGTTCACGGATGACTATACATATGATGACTGCCTTCTTTTTGTACATGTTATAAATCAATCGGACACATTAGATATCATGGGGCTGTAAGGACTACGGATGCTAAGAAACAACACAATGGGAAGAATGAGAGGCATGAGCTGAGAAATAAAAATCTTAAGCAATATCTAGCAAAACCTGCGTCTACTACCTTTAAAGACAATGCTAGATTGCCTAAATCTTCAATGACACCAGTTATGAATGTTGATAAATGAAAAATATTACCCTTAGTCGGGCTAAGGTTCCCCCAAAAGGGAGGCAAACCCAACATGAAACATGGGGACTTGGGGACTAAAGCCCAAGTCCACTAAGAAAGTATCCATAAGATGAAAAGGATAAGGAGGGAATTAATGGAGAAGGAGGAGGTTGTACTAGAGAAGGAATGACATTAGTGGTAATTAAGGAGGTTTAGGACATGTGGCATAATGCCATAAAAGGAAGGGCTTTTGGAAAAGTCTATAAAAGGAGACACATAATACAATGGAAAAGAGGTCTTTATCTCTCTCTCCTCTTGGGAATTGGGTGTGTTGTGGCTAGGACTTGTAGAACCAAAATCAAAATCACCTCTTAACAATGAACAACCCAACTGACACCAATATTGCAGATTTTGCAATTGTAGATCATGCAGTAAATCCCAACTCATTGGTTCCTCGTGAATTAGTGAATATCGTGTCATCTTCAGTGCATTATCAAAGAAATGTAGGAGATAATGTTAGGGCAAGTTGAAAACGTGGGGGTACCAAAATACACCACCAACTTTTTCTTAGACAACTTGTATGGACAAAACCTAAATATAATTCCGAGAGTTCAACTTAATGAATCTCAATCGAGGAATATATTCAGAATTATATCTCTTCCTCCCACAATCAGAAAGTTTACAGAGACTAGTCCGTGAACCTGATTTACGTGTGAGAGTTCTTGGACGATCTCAAAAATCAATTTTGAAGAATCAATCAAGTCGTATCCAACAAACAAGGATGGATATATCTACTTTGATTGATTTACGTACAACCTGTGATATTTCAATTATAAATATAAACAATACAATGCGGAAAACAAATAACACAGACACCAATTTTTTTTTTGAAAAGACGAGGGTGCCCAAATATACCGCAATCTAAAACTTTTCCACCTATAAGTCCTTTCTCCGAAAGTGATTGTCTATGGACTGAGTCGAGACAATACAACTAATCTGTTCACACTTCATGTGATCGTCTATGGATACGAGATCGATACAATACGACAACAAGATAACTTGCGTGATTGACTATGGATACAATATCGAGACAATACAATAACGAAGTATGTTTACTTGATAATAGGTTCTGACTTAACCAAACACAATAGGATTGCTATCAAGTAAATAGGAATTAACGTTTGTGTATTTTACTTCTAATTATAATAAAACAATTATAATTGCGGAAATAGAAAAGTAAAAGACACAGCAAGATTTTGTTAACGAGGAAACCGCAAATGCAGAAAAAACCGGGGACCTAGTCCAGAATTGAATACTCTCAGAATTAAGCCGTTATACAAAATCTAAACCAACTTCGTATAGTTGAGACCAAGCAACTAAACCTATAGTTCACCTAGTTCCCTCAGTATGCCTGCACCTCCAACTTGTAATAAGTCACGCACTTGGAACAATTCCTTTGGTTCGTATTCCAAACAGTAAAGGAACAACAAATTTGTTCGGTAACAACTCTTTTCAAACAAAGTGATATGAGTTTGAAAAAAGGCTCTTCCGTTTATCCCAATAAACTCCTTTGTCAGGTTCTTAGATCTATCTCTTCAACAACTACCAAAGTAATTGTTTTAGACTATGCAATCAATACTTTGAATCACAAAGAATTGTATTGATGCCGATATACTCAACTAATCAATCAAGGTTATCACAAAGATAAACCGACTATAGTTGGATCCCCAGCCGATCAAGTTTTGTGCACACCAAAGATTATGAACTCAAATAAGAAATCTTCTTTGTCTTCAAATCTTCTTAGATCTTCAATAAACACTTGCACACAAATAACTTGAACCTCTTGTGATCAATCACACATAGAACGGAGTTTGTTAACAATGGATTATCACAAGACGGCTTTATATTTACAAACAGTTCTAAAGATCCCCGTCGATACTTCGATCTAGTTTGAGTGAATCTTATATCAGAAGAGAAGATTCTCAAGCATAAACAAACTAGGTGCAATCAAAGTTCAACAACCGTTAGTCAATCAAATCAATCGAAAACTAATAATAAACTGCAATTATCTAGTTTCTTACCAACGGTACTCGTAGAGCTTCCCAATCCCAAAGAAGTCTTTAAAACGAGCGGTCGTAAGAGATTTCACCTAATTAGGGTACTTTCCTCTCCGAATAGATGGCTCCACCAGTAACAACACAACTAGGTAGTTTTGCTGGATCTGAGGATTAGTTTGCTTGAAATACAAACTTCAATATTTATAGACCAAGGAAGTTTGGACACCAAGGAATTTCCAAAAACGAATATTCTCAAAGATATGCAATAAAGTCCAAATCGGTTTTCATAATTCCTGGAAATGCACTGTCCAAATATTTACTGAAATCTCAGTATAAAATCTCCAATTAGTAAATGCACATTACTAATTTTTATTTTCTAAAGATATGCATTTAATTGCTGGAAATTAAAAGCTATAAAAACTAAAAACCTTAAATAAAAGATTCTCAATTTATTTCGATCCGGGATTCTCCTTTAGTTATTAAGGAATATCTTTGAACAATAAAAGATAAGAGTTACTCCACATGTTCAAAGTATGTCGACATCTTTACTTTGTAAATCCTTTTTCATATTTACAATCTTGGAACCGATTTGCCACACTTCCAAACAAGTTTAGAATTGGTTCATCTGACTTCCAAGAACTATGTGATTGATTATCCTATCAAATCACCAATCATGGGTTTAACGGTTCTACCAAAACAAGTTTCAGTTCTACCTCCATGTGGGTACTAAGATTAGTCACGCTAGTTACCAAAAGTTTGTTGACTAGGTACTAGGATCGGTTACCACATATTTATGGTATAAACTTGTATTCGGTTGCACAAGTCATAGGATCGGTTCCCCAATTACTAAAAACTTGTTGTACCTCTTAAAAGGATCGATTCCCTCTTGTGATCGGTTGCACCTATTACTAGGATCGGTTCCCCAATGTCTAGAGTTGGTCATACCAATTACAATAAATCGATCATACTATCTCAGGTGATTACTTAAGATCGGTTTCACTAATAAAAGTCATACCAATACAAAAGTCAGACATTGTGAATAGTTTTACCAAGATACATAAACAAGTTATGAGCGTTTATACTAAACAAACATATTGGTAATCCAAAGATTTGCAATGAATAACAATACCAATAAGCCTAGCGATTTCCCTTTCGATTCACAAAACAAGTTTATCAATGTACTTCCTTTAAACGAATGTAAAACATTGTTTCCTAGGAATAAATCTTCACTCATACCCATACATAATCACAGTAGCATTCATACGATTATGTCGATGTCTTATATACGAAGTTCAAAAAATAGACGTTATACTTCGTATTGTAATTCCTTAATACTATGTCTAACTAGAGTATAATCATTCACAGCTTCGCAGTTATGTTTTCAATATGCACGACTTGAAAGATACGTGATGTAATTTTAGATAGTGGTAAGAATGAGTTCGTAAGACTTGTGAAAGCTAGATTTATTTAAACTAAAAGTAGAGAAAATTTTAATCCAAATTTGTTTTTTTTTTTAGAGTGAAAATAACCAAGACACTAGATTCCACTATTACACATGAATAAATGATGATAAAAATTCCAAAACTCTAATTATTTTTAAAATCTCTTTTTCTTAACTCACAAATTATCAAGCATATTCTCAAACATTAATTGTATCCCTTAAGCATAGATTATCTAACCAAAGCATAACCTATCTAATTGAATCACAACTAATTAGGAAAAATTATGCAAATAATTAAAATTCTGCAAAGCAGTAATTTGAGTGAATTATAAATTGCAAAATTAGAGAAAAGTAAAATAATTACCAATTATTCATGCAACAATAGCTTCCTCCATGCCTTGGTTACGCGAGAATTAGCTCATCATTATCATGGAAATATGCTCAAAATTCATCTTTATTAATGCTCAAAAATGGTTCTCAAATGATGAAATAGGAGAAAAGTTGATAAAAACCGGGTTTGTAACACTTTTGTTCGTTACAAACCGAGCTGTTACAGAGAACGATAAAAATGAAGTGTTGTTGACACTGTTGCAATACGACTCACAAACAGTTGTCGTTGTCACTGTTGAAAAACGACGTTCTGCGTGCGTCCAATGTTCTTCGTGTTCTTCACAACAGCAGAAAATGGAGTTTTCCTGCAACTTGATTTCTCGACTCTCTGGTTCTTCCTAACTGCTCCCAACTCTCTCTATCCAACTCTCCATCTCAGTGAGACCCCAATCAACCTATTTATATCAATCAACACGTAAAAATCTTGCTAATAAATCCAAAATATTTTCTTTTACTCGGGGATGATATTTACGTGATTCTTCCCCTGTTTATCTCCTCCACGCATCTGTTTGATCTCCACACACTTATTGCACGCTGAAAATGTGTTAAACTCGTTCTAAACTCCACAAAATCTTCCACAAAATCATCTCAACACGTGAAATATTCGTTTCTCCCTGTTTTCTTCTTGCGGATTACTCAGCCAAATTTGGTCGAACCTAAAGCCCAAAACATGTTTATTAGGTCATATCACAACTACCCATAAGAAATCAGCCCTTTAATCTCTTCATAACATCATCAAAAATCGATCGAAACACTGCCAGTGAAATAAAAAAAAATTCCCGCCAAAAATCCATTTTCAAATGATGAAGGTGAAGTGCCCTGAATCCAAAACTCGGGTGCCTTTAACAGCTCGGCTGCCTTGGGGGCGCCCTTATCCAATTTTAGGGTTCCTTTAGTAATTTTTGTGGGTGCCTTTAACACTTTTTCTGGGGTGTTTCCAACATTTTTTTCGGGGTTCCTCCGGTGTATTTCTGGGGTGCTTCCGGTGCATTTCTGGGGTGCCTTTAGTACTTCATCCTGGGGTGTAAAACACCACTT